>JAODJU010000014.1:4573195-4593088 GCA_026776725.1 Gnathonemus echidnorhynchus
TCTTCTCAAAACCGTTATTAGCATGAAGCCTGAAGCACAGCTCACGAGGATATTGGAGGTGTGGCCGTAAATTACAGTGGTGAATGGGGGCTCTAACCCCCCCCATGATCATACCCCCCCCCCACAATGTTCAACCCGAAGTTACGCCCTTGATTAGAGGGGCAGTGGGGGGGAGCCACACTGGGATCCTGCATGATCTTTGATGGCTTCTTTAAATTGGGAACTCTCTCTTTCACTCGGCCAATCATAACTTTAATCGCATCCTGTTGTTTGTCCATTATTTACGGAGCTGTGAATCTGATCTACGGTCAGACTGAAGCTGTGTCTCCTGTCTCCTGTGCATGTGTCACGTGCATAATCTGATCCTCTAAGGCAGGGCTCCAGATCTGGCCCGTGAGACGGTTTTATACGGCCCTCCACATGTCTTTCATTTATTAATAAATCTGGCCTGCAGATCGATCCTCTGCTTTCCACTGAGAATAAAACACAGTGTAATTCAACAACCTCTCTGTGCTCAGACAGTCCCCCCACCATCAGCAGAGGTGGCACTGAGGCTGATTTAGGGGACCTTTCCCAGAGCTCCACTATTGTTGCTCGGCAAAATGTAGCAGTAGTTGATTACTATGACTTTGTATGTCTGACTGAGAGCTGCAGCACCTGACAGTCTAACCATAAAATTGCCCCCAGCTTAAGCTGCAGACCTTCTCTCCAGTGACCGGCAGCTTGTAGACCTTCTCTCCAGTGACCGGCAGCTTGCAGACCTTCTCTCCAGTGACCGGCAGCTTGCAGACCTTCTCGCCAATGACCGGCAGCTGGCAGACCTTCTCTCCAGTGACCGGCAGCTTGCAGACCTTTTCGTCAATGACCGGCAACTGGCAGACCTTCTCGCCAGTGACTGGCAGCTTGCAGACCTTCTCGCCAATGACCGGCAGCTGGCAGACCTTCTCGCCGGTGACCAGCAGCTTGTAGACCTTCTCGCCAGTGACCGGCAGCTTGTTTCAGTTTGAGATCCCTGCTCTAGACGTCCCTCTTGTTGCTGTTATTTTAACTCATGATGCATGTGGCCGTTTGCAGACGGTGACCAAAGCCCCGCCGTCCTGTGGGACTCCTCGCTGGCCCCCACAGACGGCAAGTCCCACTCCTCCATCAGGCTTACCTGGGGGGCTTATCAGCGCTCACTCAAGCATAAGTGTTGGCACAGGGGTGTCACACCCAGAGCGGAATGGGGCTGCACCAGTATCCATCACTACGAGTGGAGCAAACTGGCCCTTTTTGACTTCCTGTTACAGGTGAGCTTGGAGCCCGCAAAGCGAACATGAAGAGAAATATCAATGTGGGAAAAATGAAATATTAAAAGAACAGATGATGATGCTTTTTCTCCTGGTTCAATATGCAAGGACACTGATAATTTGCATTTGTGGGACCTCATGTGAAAGTTGTGAATAAAATCCGACTAGCTCAAAGTATAGCGATCCCCACCTATCACGGAAGTCACGTTCCAGACCCATCAGCGATAGGTGAAAATCCGCAATACAGCGGGGGCACGATAGCTGAACCGCGATACAGCGGGGGCGCTATAGCTGAACCGCGATACAGAGGGGGCGTGACAGCTGAACCGCGATACAGCGGGGGCGTGACAGCTGAACCGCGATACAGAGGGGGCGTGACAGCTGAACCGCGATACAGAGGGGATCACTGTATACTGCTTCACATGCAGATTGTGTGGCTCAGGGGGTTATGTCTGGGATTGCCCGACCCTGCGTTCTTAGTCTGGATAAAAACTGAATAAAATGTGAAAGATAATCTGTTTATCACTAGATCTATAACCGGCTGGACAGAAACTGCTGTGGGTTCAAGCCCCAGCAGGAGGATCGGTGCGAGGCGCTGGGGCGTCACCTGCAGTGTGCCGAGCAGGACAGCGTCATCTTGATGCACATTGTCCACAGGATGCACGACACCAGGCATTTAGTCTTCATCAACAACGAAGGCTATTTTGACCGAAGCGAAGACAATCTGGATTTTAAACTGTTGGACGGAATAAAAGAGTGAGTAGAAAGGACTGGATGAGCACCCGTCTGTCTCTGACCTGCGGTTGTTGTGGGCGGAGCCCCTCGCATCTTTCATACATACGCTCAGTCAGGTCATTGTGGGATGTTTTCACATGCTAATCAAATGCATGGGGATTAGGTCCCCACAATGTGATAAAAACCTGTTATTTTGACGTTGTGGGGACCATTTTTCAGGTCCCAACAAAGATCTGAGAATGTAATCAAAAAACTAAAAATGCCAAAAGTCTCATATTTAGTTTGGTTACTTATGGTTAAGGTTTGGGCTGGGTAGGGTTAAGGTCTTCATGTTGGGATTACAGTTTTCCCCATAGAAATGAATCGAAAGTCCCCACAAAGATATAATGTGTGTGTGTGTGTGTGTGTGTGTAGAATTGACTCATTCTTCAACAGAACCATTGTTCACATGTCCCTGTGTTCCTGTGCTCATGAGAATGTAACACCATGATCTGCAGTATCACGCCAGAGCTGTCAGCAAGATTTGAGCTGCACCCAAGAATCTTCCAAATGTTCCCGATGTGATAAATAAATCAAGGCATAGCGGAGTGTGGGAAAAGGATTATGGGAATTTGGATTGTTAGCTAGAATGTTCCCTGCCTCAGTCGCTAACGTGTCCTGAGTTTGAGGAGATTTATTTTTCCGCCACAGCAACTTTCATTATGTTACGTATTTTAGCACAAAGACACGCAGGTAAATTATGAAATTTGCGCATTCTCTATAAATTCTCTAATTTTCCACTGTGTGCTAATGAATGAAAACCTTTAAAAATACATTTACTTGTGCAGAGATAATTTCTCAGCTCTTTAATAGCTTTAAATCATGTTTTCACACATCAGCTATAAGAAAAAGACTTTCTGTCTGACCGTAATAATCTATAGAACAACACACTAATCAGAAATAGTTCTGAGTGTTAGTTTCTGTTAGTTTCTGCGTAGCCTGCGTGTGTTTGGGCTGCAGTGAGCGAGCGGGAGCAATTTGGACACTGCGGCTCCTGTATTGCGATGGTCAGGATGCAATGTAAGCAAATGTTCACTGTTAGGCGCTGTCCCCGGTCAGGTTCCCGGAGAGGGCCGTGAGCGTGCTGCAGGGCCAGCGTCTACGTGAGAGGCTGCTCCAGTCGCTGTTCCTGGATCAGATGTACTGGGAGAGCCAGGGAGGCCGGCAGGGCGTGGAGAAGCTCATCGATGTGATCGAGAGGCGGGCCGAGGTCCTCCTGACGTACATCAACGCACACGGGATCAAAGTGGTGGCCATGGATGAGTGACCCGAGCTGGGATGCGAACCAATGTCCTTCTGGTGTGGGTAAACAAATGACCAGATCTGAAAGTCTCAGTCCTTCAGCAGAACACTGCAGCAGACTTGCGGGGTGTAACAATGGCACCATGCAAGGTTTTAGCTTCGCGAGCAAACAACAGGGCTCACGCGTCAAACCTCTGACTCACTGCTTTTTTGGAAACAAACGCTTCGAGCAGACCGCCTTCTGACACGCTCGCAATCTACCGGTGCCTCTGTAAAGACCCACTGGATCATTTCCATGGCTCTAATGGGGACACAGTGACAAGGGCGAGTCTCTCTCACAACCCATTTAGTAACAAATATGCATACATACATATGCTTACATAGCGAACTACAGATCTGATGGCTGCAATGAATGTGCAACAGAAAAATGTGTTTATATTTCACTTGTATATATGATGTCGCTATTTATTATAAGAGTACAGATGAAAACACTGTAATCAGAATCATTAGTATTTCTGACTAGAGAGTTTATAGGAAGGATAAAACATCCATGCAAGGCCAGCAGTATGTAATGCAGCCATGATCCAGTACTGGGGAGATGGTGACGGTGTTTGTGGATGGATGGATGATTGATTTGTGCTGGCGTATTTTTGATTTTCCATTTCAAAATAAAACTTTGCAAATATGGTTAATGAGTATTTGTCATCATGTTTTTGTACAGCATATGTTTCAGAAGTCTTCTAATTGTTAGACTCATGCAGGCGTTAAAAAAGCTTTGTGAAAGAAATGACCCCAAATCCTTCAAGAGGTTTTATACTGACACACACACACATGCACTGCAGCCCATCACCTTGGTGGACACCGGCAGCTCAGTTACACAGTGTGTGTGTTCCCAGTGTGATGCTCCTTCACCAACCACTTCAGCACAGGGCTCTATTTACAAACACTCTGCACGCTTAGCAGTATTCACACCCACGCTGCATGGTCCAGAGTGGCCAAGACGGGCCCTTTTCACAGATACAGCTCCTTTGTCGCAGATGAAAATCATCAGATCATCAAAACAGCTCTCTGCTTTTCTGGGCATTCGTTTTCCCAATCCGGGATCTCAGCATTCCTGCCGACGTCAGGAACAGCCGTGAGCCGGCGGACACGTCTGGCCGGGTGGCTGAGGGGCAGCTATGGAGAGCGGAGCTGGGCAGATGGACGGAGCAGTCGCAGCCGGGCCGGAACCGAGGCTGGCGTCCAGCGAGCCAGCACCCGTCCAGTCAGCCCTGCCCAGTACAAACTTTCCTACTGGGCACATTTTTCCAGCCCTGCCCTTTTCTGAGTAAGACCAACAATGCTCTCCCCCTGGAACCCATGTCTCCTCCATCAGAAGCGAAATTTCCTTTAATGTCTCACTCATGAAGTCAGAACAAATCAGATTTACATGGGCCCTAGTGCAGTACAATAAAGGGTTAATGTTTGCTTCAGCTATAAAGAGAAAAACATACTGGGACAGAACAGTCACTATGGAATAATATACATCAATAAAATCTGGAGAATCATATTAATCATGGCAGTTTTCTCTCTGCTATATATCATGCACCTTTACTAACTTACTGAAAGTCTTATTAGAGTTCAGTATTACTGTTTCGCTTAGCTGACACTTGTTTATCCAAGTTAACATACTTTCTAATTTATGCAGCTGGCTGTTTCAGCAAAGCAGGCCAGGTTACGTTCCGGCTTGCAGATACGACACAAAGTCCTCTTCTCAGACCTGAGGTGAGCTCCGGGTCGCAGCTGGTGTCCGTCACCACCGTGTCACCACTGTGTCACCTGCCACATGCTCTTGCAAGAGAATGAGGATTACGGCACGGAATAAGGGCACGCAAAGCAGGTCAAAGCAGGAGGAAGGGCTCTCAGGCCAGAGCTTGCGCAAAGCTGTCCCCTAAACGTGAAAATAGAGGAGCAGATGGGATTTGTGCCGTAAATCACAAAATAAATACGATAGTGGTGCTGCGGGGAAGACCCTCCCCCACCTGGATGTAGATAAATGGACTCTAGACATAACAAGATGTATTCATGTTGGTGGAGAGTCTGGAAAAGGAAACCCCTACTTATTTTTTTTTTTTTAAGTGACAAATACATTCTTAGGTAGCTAAGGAATGAAAACAGCAATTATTCCTCCATTCCCTTTACCTTCATTCTCGTCTCTTTATCTGGTTCGAGAATCTGTCGTTTTTAACAGTCAGGTGTTTATCTTCTAACAGAAAGGCCCCGAACGACAGGCTGAGATGCTGGGAAGCGAAGCCAGGAACCGCATCCAGCATTTCTGTTGTGTTTCACAACGTCGGAGAGATCGCTCTCAGAGGAGTTGAGACAGCTGTCCTGTTTAAGGCATTCATCTATGAGACTGAACTCTTGGCACTGAGCCGGCTCCAAGAGTCTATATAGGATAATTAATAAAATACAAGCACACTTTCATGGCCTGGATGCAGCAAGCCACTTAAAATATAATATTTCTTAACATCAGAAAAGCTAAACAAAGGCATATCCCTTAATGAATATAACCACGCAACTGACAGAGATCATGTCGAGGATTTGTTTATCTATAAAAACTGGAGGGCCGCTTGGAATATATGAGTCAGATCTCGCGATGCAGAACCTCAAGAGAGACCCACGCATGTTTCTCTGTGGCCTCAAACTACTCTAAACGGAAGGGGATCACCTTGCTTGCCGAGCCCGGAATGTAATTCAACTGCTAAAATAAGCCCCGTCCATGATTATTGGAAGTAGCAGCGCAGGAAAAAGAGACCGGAGCTATTGACACACGGCGAAGTGTAAACTCCGCAGATCTCAACCGGGCATCCATAAATACGGGGCGTGTGAGCGTTTACACTGCCGAATGGCATGACAAGCATCCGCCTGAGGATATATAGGCCACACATGTCAGAGCCATAAATAGTCCCTCCAATGACAGGAGAGAAAAATGCCCAAATTAGAGATGATGCTGACAGCGAACAAAGAGCAGTTCAGTTCAGCTCTGCTGTTGTTGCTCAAGGAAGCCATTTACACTGTCAGGGCCCTTTGGGAAACAGAAATAAAACGTGTATCTGCTTTTCATTTGTTTTGTTAGTGAGGAACACACAACGAGATTTCAGTTAAATATTCAATAAAGCCTATAAATATGCCACATTTGTCCATCAGTACTGAGGCGTTTCCTCTAGCATAGGCTGAGGCCTTTAGTTCGGCTTTAATGCAGCTTATTCCACAGCCTTCTTTCAGTAAGTAATATACACCTGGGAGAATCTCGGTATGCTTTGTTTTTGATTCTAACATATTCATTTTGTGTTTGAACACCATATTGCACTACGACATTATATTCCGTAATGAAGACAAAGTATTAAACTGTTATTCTTAAATTAAATTTTATTGCGACAAGACATAGCCCAATTTTATTCCCACCATGTCCAAACCATCAAAAATACTTACTAGTTTTTAAAATGTTTTGAATTATAAAATATAAATCGAACCAAAGCGTATATGACGGCTCTGGTTTCCGGATGGTTCCTGTATGCAGGCTTCATTGAATTTTTCCTGGATGTTTAAGATCCCAGCTGATTCCCTGTTGGTCTCGTACAGCTACACAATTTCGAGTCACATGGGATCCCTGGTATTTCGATTATGCTCACATTCTTATTGTATTTAGTTTCATTATTATTATTTATTTATTTATTGAAAACGGGAGGTTACATTACAATAAGATTGACTGCTTTGGTACCTAATAAACACAACTCACACTGTTAATTCTATTATGTAAAAGGCATCTAGATTTGTAGGCAACATTGGGTGGGAATCATAGATTTTATTTAGAGTTTCTTTGATTTAAACAAAAATGCTTTTTTTTCTTGAAAATATCTTTAACTATAACATTTCACTCACGCACTGGTGGATTTTAATAAACACCTAGCGCTGCCTTAACATGTCTTCAAATGGCATGAATATGTCCTGTATCTCTGCTATTATACTCTGGGCCCTGAGTCTTTAAGAGGTTTCTGTCATGAATGTCGGCTGAAACGATGTAGAGAAAGCAGGCCGTCACACGGCAGCGGGAGTCAGGAAGCAGAGGCCTAAAGTCACATTTTAGTTTGTAAATCACTGGGACTGTCGGCCTGCTGCTGAAACACTGAGAGTGTTAAAGGCAAACTGAGATTTCAAAGTCTAAGCAGTAATCTTGTGGTGGGCAGGGTCCTCTCTGGACAGCGCTCTGTCCGTTCAGCCTTCCGAACGGAACGGGTCACAGAGGCAAACGCATCATGGGATCTTAATCTGCTGCTGGCTGACTGGTTTGTCACAGGATAGGTTGTTTCTGATCTAGGGGTCCATTCAGCCTCTTTTGTTCAGGGGCCAAGGTGTGCTTAAAAAGCAGTTATAGGCTGATCGAGGGACGGTTTGTTTGATTGGCTGTCATGATGTGATGAGGTGTTACGGTGTGTTTGATTGGCTGTCATGATGTGACGAGGTGTTACGGTTTGTTTGATTGGCTGTTATGATGTGCGGCTGACATGATGGGTTTTAAATGTCAAATGTATTAGTTATCTGTCAAATGTCTTATGTGTTATATATTTATACTTATTTTGATTGTTAATTCGTGTCATACTATGGCTGCTTCGAGAGGCTTTGCACACAAGCATTTCACTCACGTGTATAGTACCTGTGTACTGGTGACAAGTGGCGTGACGATCAAAGTGATTGATTTGATTTGATTTGATTTATTCCCACAGGAGGTTGTGGGAGGGAGGATTTTGTGCCCTGTGTTGCGGGACTGGTCCCAGTCACCGCATTTTAGTCCCAGTTTGGGTTAGGGTTAGGCAGCTGTCTATTTCTCAACTCGGGGAATCCCTGTTAGATGAAGTAGCCTTTTTTGGCTTAGTTTACGGGCATTAACATGAATTATGGCTTCATATTCTTCATAAAACATGGACACCGAGAAAATGAATCACGTTCTGCACTTATCCATGGCGCAGATGAAAGGCTGAAACTGCTGAACAAAGGATGTTTAATGATTTGTTGGCAAAATAGTAATTAAATGATTTGATGTATTCAACAAGCAGCTAACTTAAAACCAGATAACTTAAAACCAGCTAACTTAAAACCAGCTAACTTAAAACCAGCTAACTTAAACTGCTTAAGTTCAATAAGCCCAAGCCGAAATGAGTTGACAGCTTCATACTATTTGTACTTTGTGGAATATATGAGTCTTAATTAATATCTTGAAACGTTCTGTGAGGGGTCAGACCTGACTGGCCGTCTGTGATAGCTGGGATCTCCCCAGTGGGCCGAAGGGTTTATGGGCCACCAAAATTCATCATAGGGGACGCACCTCACCATCATGTCACGGGGGGGATGGGGTCTTGTGATGCCCCTACTGTCAGTGATACACGATTCTCTCTCCCCCACCATTTTGTTGGATTAAATGAAACTGAAAATCTGTTAAAAAAAAAAAAAAAACATCCCTGATTCAGTGGCCTGTCAAAGGAAACCACTGTGTACCATTGAGGGTACAATTACCTGTCACTGGGGCTGTACCCTCAAGGGTCTGTCAAATGTAACCTAGCTGTAGGTAATTCTACCTTCTGAGGTACAGAAATGGACTTTGAGGAACATTTTGGTGCCACTGGGGGAATATTAATGTTGTTTGCACTTTGGAGAACAAACCTGTAGCAGAGCTGTGATATAATTTACATGTTTCTGACGTAAAGGAAATATGGAAATACAGGAAGTCAATTTTAATTTGGTCATGTTTTTCAAGGGGAAAGATCCCCCCCCACCCTGCTGATCGAAAAAAAAAAATCATGACAGGGCACACCCAGCTGCTAGTGGGCCTGTGCGCACAAAAATGCAGAACTGTTTTTTAATCACAGTGCAGGTCTGGGGTCAGCCATAAGGGTGTGACTTCATTACCAAAACATCCACACAGTATCCAGCAGCAAACGGCCTTTTCCGCTGATGAACGGCCTTTTCCCTGCAGAAATATAAACAGGAATGACTGGTCAGCCAAAACCGGCAATTGGTCAAGAGGAAATGAATAAGCCCAGGAAAGAGGGAGACGCCATTCCAAGACACATTCGTAATGGAAGCAGAGGACAGGGGAGCGACAGAGCAAGAGCGTCTGTAACGAGGGAGCCTGACACCCCAGTGGGCTGCAGTGGGCTGCAGTGCCCTAACCTTTCTGCAACCAGAAACAAGCTCGTTTACCTCAACAGTCAATGAAGGGCGTATACTCAGCACTAACATCAGCACTGACATGCAGCTAGTGCTCCCTCTAGTGGAGTTTACAGAACATTTTCCAGCTTGATCTGTGTAATTGCGACATCTTCACAATAATGCAGTGTAACCATATGCGCTAATATTATTGCGGTTCGTTTGCATCATAGAATGAAGATCACTGCATATAATAAATGTTTACATCTATTCAGCTTCCATACTGGCAATCTAGAACAGTCGTTATCATACATGCATTCATGCCATACATAGCAAATTCATGATGAAATACATTTTTTTCATATTGTAGGCCTAATTGTATGTAAGTATTCCAAGTAAAATTATTTTGTTGTGTTTCACGCATTTCATTCTAACCCTAACCTTTATGCTATCCAGAGCAGGGCTGGTTTGAGCTAATTCTTAAACATTACAGCTAAATGAAACATCTTGCAGATATTGAGCTTTAAAAAGCAAACACGTCCGTTTCCTGCTCTCCTGTCAAGCGCGCGTCTTCTTAGCGACGTGGGAGCGTTTCTATGGTAACCGCGGAGACGTGACGGGTGAGATCGCGGCAACATCTCCAGAGTGCAAGATTCAAGATTTTGTTTGTCACATACGGAGTTATACTGGTGCAACTTGCAGTGAAATGAAAATACGGCTGGTTCCTGCAGAAAGTGGAGTTACATAAATGAAAGTAAAATGGGGTACGCATAAAAAATTAATAAAAGGCTATGTATAAAAATAGTATACAGAGTCAGTGTGTAAAATAGCATTATACTGTATGCAGTGTACATGGTATGTAGTGTGATCTGTTGGCCGTTGCTCCATTAAAGAGCCGCACAGAATAGGGATGGAAAAATGTTAATGAAGCCGTGAAAGTACAAGCAAAATTTTTACTGGCGATGTAATTCTGCTGAGATGATTCTATGAATATCTATCCAAAGAGAATTTAGCTGAGTATCCCTGATGTGGAACAATGAGCTAATAACATAAAGGTCAATGCTGTGGATATTGCGTCTGATCTGACCTCGACGTCGGACTGTGGGCACAGAAAACAAGCAGAGATCGAAATACCACTTTAGCGTCACGCATCCGGGCTTTGGAGTGGAACCCTGCTTTCACCCAGCTGTGCGTCCGTGGTCTGTGCATGTTCACCCTGCGTCCTGTGCGCTTCAATCTGCTGACAGGTAAATTAGTGTTTGTGCCCTGTGATCAGGGGCCTCTGGGGGGGGCTGCATACCCCCCTGACTTACCGGCATACACCACACCATGATTAGTACAGCACTTCCTGACAAAGATCTTTGTGATAACATGTTTGCCAAAAGCCAGTCTAAGGGCACTGCATGTATGCGTTTCTACGCAGAGGTAGCCAGTCTAAGGGCACTGCATGTATGCGTTTCTACGCAGAGCTAGCCAGTCTAAGGGCACTGCATGTATGCATTTCTACGCAGAGCTAGCCAGTCTAAGGTCCCAAATGAAACTGAGCCCTGGGTTTAAGCCCTTGGGAAAGGCAGCGCTGTTCTGGGTGGAGCTGGTAAAAATGGGGGCATTTTGTTTGGCAGGAAAATCCTCCCCATGGTGATGTCACTTCCTGCTCATAGGAACCTCTCTCAGCTGGGGACTTAATAGTTAACTACTCCTCTTGGCCCCGAAGGTGACCTGGCTGTGGTGATGCAGGCCTGATTTTTGGTTGGTGCTGTGTGGCAGAACATCCCCGGTAATGGAGTGGAGGGGTCATTTCAGGTCATCTCTACATCCTCCCTGCTAATCCCAGCTCTGCCCTGAACCAGAGCTTAAGGCTAAGGAACGCAGCCGCTAAGGTCCTGACAGGCCCAATGTCACGCTATCAGGAACGCTTCGTCCTTTCAAATTCTGTATTGTCTGCTGAAGTCTGTCGGCTCCAGTGTCGGGAGAAAAGAGAGTCTGCGTCTGTTTCCAATCTCTCTTTCATGGGGGTCAAGCAAAGGTCCTCCGAGATAAAAGCCTGTTAACGCGGCACATGCAGCGATGCCCTGACTCCATTTCCTCACAATCAAACACTCATAAATGAACCCAAATAAAACGGGGGGGGGGGGGGGGGGGGGGGGGGGCTGTAAGTACCCCCCTCCCACACACAGACACACACACACAGAAAGAGAGAGTACAGTGGGTAGGTTGAAAAAGGGCTTGATTTTTAAAAGAAAAACATGTTGAACTGTAGGAGCAAATAATAATTAATAATAATAATAATAATAATAATAAAAGAATCACACATGATATTGTGTGATATTAAAACAGACCTCGCAGTTGCTCAGCAGTCAAACCTGTCCCATCTCTAACCAGCCACACAGAAGGTGACATCGTCAGACACAACACATATACATATACATTCTCCTATGATTGTTTATATATATATATGTGTGTGTGTGTGTACATATATATATATATATATACTGGTTCAATTATGATGATACTGGCTTGAAGATTGGCTTTAAGTAGAACAGAAATCCAGTAACCGGACAGCACGCAGAAGCATAATCGGATACACTTGTAGCAATTAGCCACCGAGTTAGAAAGAATCTCATTTATTAGCATAGCACGCGGCTTCCATATTTATCAAAGCTTTTGTGCAGGATAATCTGCCACTTCGGTAAGGTAACCACTGACACCATAGGAGGAAGAAAGAAATGAGAAAATAACTTGAGACAGAGAAATATTCACAGCTAAATCACACCAAATCATGCCAGGTTGAAATCCTTCAAACAGGAGTGAGAGACACCATCGATCACTTCCCAGTGTCATTATCCCGATCCCAGCAATCCCATCGCCCAGCATCAGCCCAGACTGTCCTGTGCTCCAGAAGACTGAATTTACAGCACAGACTGGGGGCTCGGAAAGGAAACTGGCCAGTCCGTCCTAGAAACAACTTGCTCTTTACCTGTTTAAAACTGCTGAAGCAAGAACAGAATCCTGTAAGTTATTCATCTACCTCATTGTGCACATGGACATTGTTCCGCGAAATGCCCCAGTACTCTGTAGACTGTATCCAATGTCTTTCCCATGACCTTTAGTGACAAACCCCAATACTACTGCAAATTGTGCAGTCCATGGTTCACAGTTGGACAATTTCCTTCCACATGAGTGTTTTGTGTATGTGGAACTTTCCGATAATGCATAGCTGTACGATTTTTTTATTTTTAATTCCGCCACGTGAGGGCAGTATTGTTCCATCTGTCTCGCGTCTTACCCGTAATCTACTTTCCGCGCTACCTCAGCAGAGTTCTCTGCAATTATATGCCTGTTGACGGCGATAACCTGATTTACATGCACAAAAATGTAAATGTGAGCAAACGTAGAGCGGAACTAAGATGTCGTGCCGATGAAAATGGCCCGTACGTTATTCAGGGCCCCAGACATTTCCCCAAAATTAAAAATACATTGTGCGTCTTGAATTATGAATTAGCATGTGGGTAGGCTATATGTATCGACTAATAAAACAAGTTTAGCCGTCTTATATTGTTAATAACACTGTAAAAGTTTTTAAGGCATATGTAGTTGAAATACACAGTAAGGGGCAAGGACAGTGGCCTTGGCTGTGGGGTATCCTACAGTCCACGCACATCCTGCAGGTTCTGCACGATCACCACAGCAGAGCGAGCAAATTCTCTGCAAATTAGTGAGTCGTATGATGGCCGCGAAGATGGAAACGCTGCGGGTCGCATTAAAATTTAATTTTTCTGGATGCTGCTTAATGTGATCCCACTCTGTTAATGCGCAACCCAGAAGCGCCTCTTTTGCGGGAAATCCGTCTCAGAAACGGGACCTCCAGCGGAGCTGTCTTGAAAAGCTGCTGTAGCGAAGTTTAGCGAAAGGTTACAATGGTAAATAGCTATGTAAGAAAAACAAAACAAAACATAAATAAACGCATATGCAAGCAAATGAGAGGATGCATGGATTGATGGATGGATGGATGGATGGATGGGTGGATGGATGGATGGATGGGTGGATGGATGGATGGATGGATGGATGGATGGATGGATGGATGGATGGAAAACCAAGCTGAAGTAGAGATTAGTGGTCTCACAAACATCACTGGACTTTATGTCCGACACCTGTGTTAGGAGTAAACACACACATACGCACGCACACACATGCACACATACACACACATTCACACACACACACCTGTCTATTCACCTAAAGTTCCTTTCATCAAAGATATTAAAAAGTAAAGGCTCCCATTTGTACCCTGTAGAGGCCATTAAAGCAGACAGTTAAGACGATTCCCCACCTGGCTCTCTCCCACATGCGTCAGACACCTCGTCACGGGCCAGATATCGTACCTTAGCAGCGGCGATCGCAGCTCTTTAAAGCCACACATGAAGTCGCAGTCGGACTTGGGCTGTTAGTGCCATTAACCTCAGCAGGACGGTGGTCTCCCTGGGGCCGGGCTGGGGGCTGCATGCTGTTGTTTGACAAGGAGCAATAGCTCCCGGGGGCCCGAGGGCCACACAAATCGAGCCCCCAGAGGTGGGTTTGGTTTGAGCCTTGCTCTTCATGCGTGATGCTGATTAATATCCTTTCCTGCTGACCCAATTCTGCAGGGAGGCAGGAGCTGAGAATGGAGTGCAAACTTAGTCCTGAGGCTTGGCTAATACAGCTAGCGCATGCTAACCTGAGTGACCTACAGAAATCCCATCCGTGGGTGACTCCTGGCCGGGAATTCCCGTTTCTCCTGCCTGCCAGGCCCTGTTATCTGTGGGACGGCACCGCGAGCATTTTTTTCCTGACCTTATTTTTAATGGGACTTGGTGAAAACCCTTCAAAAATGTATTTTGGCCCCGCAGCTAAACGCTAGTGTGGCTGCTTTGTGTGACTTAGAGCCTTTCGCAGGGCTGCTGCCCGAGGTCACAGAAATCTCATTTGGAACATGCACTTAGATGCTGGGCAGCAGCCCGTTTGGTAAAGATTAGAAGAAGTAATTTCGCTGAACCGCTTTTCAAACAGCGAGTAAACACACATGACGACAAGCGGCAGGGCGGCTCGATGAAGGATTTCCCCGACGATGGCGAGCGGTTTGGGACCATGGCCGTCATCAGATCGAGTTTGTTTACTGGCTCTCCCAGTGGGAAGACTTTGGACTGAACTGCTGCCTCTTCTTTTTTCCAAAATCCAAGGAGGACGGCATGTGAGGAGACTTCACAGCGAAACACGGTGATGCAGTGACCAGTCATGGGAGGTTGAGAATGCGGTGCTTTAAAACGGGAGATGTTTGCCTGAAGGAGGTCCATGTCAGTCTGGAGAGCGACAGCAAAGTGACCGGGGTCTGGAACTTTGATTCCTTCCACCCGTCCCCTTTTTTCTGTTATGTATAAATTACTGGTTCCCAGGGACAGATTCACCCATCTGGGGGCCCTCGACTGACCTGGCTAGGGGGCTCCCCAGCAAGCCATTGGAGGTATTTTCTGGGAATGAAAGAGAGTCAAACATGATGTAAAACCAGTAATCTGCTTATTAGCGTGGGGTGCAGGTGGTAAAAATTACCGAGCCGGGCGTCGGGATGGCAGTAAAAATAACTGAGCTGGGGGTGATGCAGGCGGTAAAAATCACCAAGAAGGGGTGGTGCAGGAGGTAAAAATTACTGAGCCAGGAATGGGGATGGCAGTAAAAGTAATCGAGCCGGGGCTGGAGATGGAGGTAAAAATTTCCAAGGGGGTGATGCAGACGGTAAAAGGCTGGGGGTGGTGCTGGGGGCAAAAGTCACCGAGCTGGGTGGTGGTGTTGGGGGTAAAACCTGCTGAAGAGCCCCCAGCTACACAGAAGCACAGCCTGTACATGAATCCACCCCCGATTCGTTTCCTCATCTGCTGGCAGGTGACATGCTCTGTGCCCCCCATCCCCCCCCCCGTCCGCTTGCTCTGAAAGGGCAGTTTTCTCTTCCTATTTGCTTAGCCTGTGCCTGAGTGCTGGCACCCCCAAGCCCGTGTCCCCTGGGAAGGACAGCGTTCCCCAGATAACGAGCCCGTCCAGCTCTGTGTCACATGGTTCTGTTCATGTCTGTAACCAGCAGCTGCATCACGAAGCTCTAAGATAGTGTGGGTCTGTTTGACCGACGATTCTGTCCATTTCCTCTCCTTTGAAATAATACAATATAAAGAATAACGCCACTGAATTTAACATCCCTTCATTTAACGTCAATGCATGCAACATCACTGCATTTCTCAAAGGCAAAAGCAAGAAGTTAGGGGCGATGGTGTACGACAGAGTTTGATATTGTGGGGGACACAGTGAAATAATACAGATGCAAAGGTCTACTGATAGTGAGGAAGAATTATGTCAAAATGAAATATTGGGATGGATGTATTTGTCGACAAAAACAGCAGCAAATGCCCTGGACCTGCCAGGTTGGTAGAGGGGCAGCTCAGGCATGGTGGTTCCCTGTCCTGGGGCCTCTGCTTCTGCAGAAACAGGCTGTGCATGGCAGGGACGCCGTTTGGAAACAGTTATCAAACTCCACTGATAGGATTACAGAAATCATTATCGTACGGAACACAGAGCAGGGAGCCGTCACTCTCCCTATCGATCCGTCTATCTAAATGAAATATTTCTGGCATTGTCATGGTTTAAATAGATAATAATTTAAATAGAGGAGCTAATAGAGAACATGTCTACTCGCTACACTCTGATAAGATGTTAAACAGTTTGTTCAGAGGCCCTGCCAGCTGCTTCCTTGAGCTTCCCGTTCCGGAAACTTCCTACAGTCAGACGTAAATTGGCCTGTTTTGAAAATAGCCTTATTTTGCATGTGCACAGAATGTCCATCGCCTTGAGGGTTCATATTCCAAAAGTACAATACATACATTCTTCAGTTGGTGCTATTTTAAATTATACATTCTGCAGTTTCAACGCAGAATGTCTTCCGAAAGTATCTTGGAACAACAGTACAGCTGCATAGCGTTTTATTCATTTATAAATTTGACATTAAATAACAGAACCTGCATGAACTTCTGTCCCTTTAAGATGAGTCCTCCTATACTCACCCACTGCTCTCTAAATTTAAGGTTAACAAAAATGTCGGGAAGAGCTTCATAACTCCATGTGCTTTAGCGTGAATTCTGGGAATTCTTAGTGAAAGGCCAGAATATGTCAAAGGAAACATTGTGGTGTGTGGCACAGCAGGTCGAACATGCAGATAAATCGATGGCCGTCATGGTGTCCGACACGCTGATGGGCCCCTGAGTCAGAGCCACATGTCTGCTCAGGGCATCACACCAGAGGCAATTAGTGAAATAATTTATTCACTAGGGATGGTGTGTGGTTCAGGATGGGGTGTCTGTGCGGCACAGTGATGTCACCGCCGGGTCCCTGAGCAAGACCCTTAGCCCCCACATTCCCCCAGGACTGGCTGGCCCTGTTTTCACGATTGCCTGTCGCTCTGGATAAAAGCATCGACTTAATATTAAAAAAAAAAAAAGAAACGTAAATGTGAACAGAAAAGTCCTAATGAGAAGGAACAGAACGGCAAGCTACGGGGAGTGCTGGGGGAGGGGGGTCTCCCGGGGGGCTCCATAGCCAGCAGCCCCCAGCGGGAGACGTGGCTGGATGGGAGTGAGAATTGGAGGACACTCGGCCCCCCAGGACAAGAGACCCTGAGCCGCTGAAGTGCATCACGTTCTAGGGGAAGAACGGAACAACGACAGAGTGTTTAAAAAGGTTCTTATGTTCTAAAGGTGTTTTTAATCATTGCAATATGACATAGTGAAGCCTAATTTATTAGCCTTTTTACTACAGGACATACTGTACATCTGGTAGGATTTGATGTTTTGGGTGCTGTCCGCAGTGCTGCTCAAAGCCCATCTGGTGCCCTAGGCCAGCTTCACTGCTGGCGCCCCCTGTCTGAGACAAAGTGAAATGGCAGGCTAATGCAGCACCCCCTCAGAAGATGGCGCCCTAGTTAGCTGCCTATGTCACCTAATGGGTTGACCAGTACTGGCTGTCACACCCGTACAGGGTGCAAACACCATGGTCACATGTCACCACTGGCATATGTACACGGATGCAGCGAAATGCAAACCACACAAGAAGAGAGACGATACCAATGCAGTCCTCACGAACACAGAGGCATGTGTTACTCCTAGGTACCGTCACACTGACAGAAAGTGCGCCTATGGGATATTCCTGAAGATCCACGATATTCCTGGGAAAAGAGCGTCTGATGTGTCCCTCAGAGGGCTGGAAGATGCCAGGTGCCCTGTACTGTCTTGCTTTGTCTGGCTCCTGCATGGCCATGTTTGAACAGCCCAAGTCAAGCGAGTGTGAGAGTCACGCGAGCTTTTGTGTGCTCAAATGTCAGCAGTTGGCTGCAGCTCTCTCTTGAAAGGTTACCTTACACTCTTGGAGTGTGCGTCTAATGCTCTGGGTGGCCAGGCAGCATGAAGACACTCTAACAGCAAAGGGTCGCTTTAGTGCTTTTAGTATAATAATGGTGCCATTTTGCACCCTGCTTTTGAGCAGACTTTTTGTACATAGCCTTTTATCTTTTATTCTTCCTTTGTTTTTATCCTACTACCCCCTCCTAATTTTACTTAAATTAAATTAAATTTTATTTATCAGTAACACTTTGAGGGGGCACAAATAATGTAGTAATACACTCTTACTTAATGTATTAATTAATCAGTAACTAAGTGTTAGTTATGTACTGATCCCATGTTCGTTAATCAGTAATCAATCATGACGATTCATGAATTTCATTTGGGAAGTATATTAGCTCCAAATTTGTTCTAGAGTAGTAACTGAGTAACTAAGTTATTTGTATCCCCTCAAGTAAATTGTTACCGATTTATCTACATGTTCTTTTTTTTGCGCAGTCACAGTAGCCGACCAGATTTTCCTTTCACCGTGAGTTGCAGCAGTATAACTGTGCAAACCTTGAATCTTTGGTGCACGAACGGTCAGACAACTTTAGTAAAATGTGTTCCTGTGTTGTCTGCCTCACTATGCTGATTACCTGCTGGGAAGGAAGCATCTCGTGGTCTCCTCAGTCTGTAATACAGTAGGTGCCTAAGACGCCGGAACAGAAGCCAGAAATGTGGCAGACTGGCCTGAAATTCCCCAGTCCTGTCGCTGGCCGTGAGTCTGATGGAGGGTGGGGGGGGGGGGGGCGGGGCACAAGCCCACGAACAGCGGTGAGTCTGTTACTCAATGACAGAAACAATACAGAGAAACCAAGAATGTAGAGTCCAGGGAAAATTTATATATATGTCGAATATTGGCTGAAGAAAGGCTTAGAAACACGGTCATAAACGGCATCAGTCATAAATGCACCTCTGTGTGACATAAAGCAAAGCCTTATACTCGCTACATTAGCATGCGAAGCCACAAAATGTCTAAAAGCCCCTTTCAAGCACATCTCACTACCCTGAAGCCTTCATTGCCTATTCTCTTAATTTAAATGTAATTAATATATAGTATGTATGAGTAGCACAAATCCACGTGACCCTTTTGTTTACAAATTCCTCTGCATTTGTGTGTTATGGCCCAATCTCGGCAGTGCAAACAGGCAGCAGATAGCAGGTTCATTGACTCCATGGGAGATATTTAACTGATGTGATGCATTCTCTCTATAATGGCGAAAAAGCAGCATATAATGTATGTAAGACTGAGCTGCATTTGCGCTGCTAAGGGCACATCTTTGTGTCGCCATAACAACGGCTCTGAGGTTTATTTATAGTTGGCGATGATGCAGTTTCCTAGACCACGCACACGGGGACAACTGAAATCTAGGTGATAATTCTTTTGAGAGACAGAGAATTGACACCAGATCGGATTAATCAGAAACTGGGGCAATCCCTAGAGTATTCTGTACTTCTGGGTTTCAGTTCACACTGTCGCCCACTGCGTGGTTTGTCGCAGCAATGCATGTAATTGCACTTTTGTTTTCAGTACACGCTTGTGTGTCGTCTACGTGCAACATCAAATCACGACTCTCATTCTTCTATCTCATATTTTACATAATCAAAACCTGAAAAACTATATTGGTCCTCAGTGGACGAGCAGAATCATCTGCAGACCTAGCCTGCTGGTCTACTATTTATTTATTGTAATTAGACATGATTGTCAGAGGAGACCCATCTGAACCTAATAGTCCTGTCCTACATTTGTGTTTTAGTTCTCCAAGTCCCAAAAGATTGGTTTCCCACTGTCATCCGTGGAAGTATTTTGGAAGTCAGAGCGTGCAAATATCTGATGCTGGCAACAATTAATCACACCCTTCAAAATCCATGTGTGATAGATAGATAGATAGATGGATGGATGGATGGATGGATGGATGGATGGATGGATGGATGGATGGATGGATGGATGG
>JAODJU010000014.1:4596417-4613685 GCA_026776725.1 Gnathonemus echidnorhynchus
GGCGCCCCCTGTCTGAGACAAAGTGAAATCGGCTGGCTAAGTCGGCGCCCCCTCAGAAGATGGTGCCCTAGGCCAGCTTCACCGCCGGCGCCCCCTGTCTGAGACAAAGAGAAATTGGCTGGCTAAGTCAGCGCCCCCTCAGAAGATGGTGCCCCCTGTCTGAGACAAAGTGAAACTAGCCTTCTAAGTGCGAGGTTTCCCAAAGATGGCGCCCTAGGCGACCGCCTATGTCACCTAATGGGTCACTTGCCCTGGTTATAGTGTATTTATGTTACCTGAACACTATGTATCATAACTAAACTGTAGAGGTTTATTTCTTTATAACAGCTAAGGCGTTTTAATGACCTAGATACCACAGAGAGCTGTGTATAATTAAGAGCAATGCCAGGACCACCTTGCTAGGAATATCTCTGCTGGCCTGACATCTCACCACAGTCCCTGGATGCTCTGAATGTTGCAATTTCTGCTGATTTAAATAGTTCCCTTATTAGGTTCTTGCTTTGTTTGGTAGATGTTCTGTAGCTCCTGCTCCAATACTGCTGAAACTTGGACATTGAGAAGAAGCTCCGCCTAGCTGCTCTTACGCCTGGCCGACTCCCTGACGGCATGTATGCTTGTAGTCTGCTATTTGCCTCACTTGTGCATCGTTTTGGACAAAAACGTCTCCTAAATAAGAGTGTAAATGAATGGGGGAAGTCATTGTAAAAGTCTGATTACGGTAAGGCAGTGGGTCTGTAAAAGGGTCACTATACATTATCAGGACACAAAGTTTGCCTTTGCTGTGGCTGAAGATGGTGGACGTGCCGAATGAACGAGCTCTGTTACTGCGACAGCTTTCACCCCCGCGAAGGATTTTGAGAACTTTTTTGGGTCGGGATAGAAATCATTGGGCTTCAGCTGACTGTTTTGGTCTAGTTACCTTACCTTTAGATATAATTTCACATGCATTTCATGGAGAATATTCCAGAATATGGATGACTGAAGTTCATAGCGTGAATTTTTGAAGGTTGTTTAGATGATGTTCCCATACATCCAGAGGAATCAAACCAGCTCCATCCCGAACGAATGAAGAGCCTGCGACTTCGGCAGCCTTTGCTGCTGTCTCCACAGCCACCGATCCCATTCTCCATGGGCCCCTCTGTTCGGATCAGAACATCCCAAAGGAGGGAATCCATCGTCCGGCCCTGACAGCCAGGGTTGGACCTTCCTCTGCATTTTAAGCTAAGACAAGTTAATGTTATTAGCAATGATCAGCCACACAGCACACAGATCTAGCTAATTATAACAGTAGTAGTCAATGCTGCATAATATCCATGCAATAGTGTGGTATGGATACAAGGTGATATTTTAAGAAAATGTCAAGGCTTCTTCAACGCAACACAGCACAGCACAGACCTTCAAACTTGCCAAGGTTTTCAAAACTTTGCTAATTGAGTTTCGTAGGATGGCAGGAGGTGTTCCTGGTTTTCACTCATCCTCTGCAAAGCCTGGTAGACATCAGAGGCAGAGCCTGAAGGAGCTAAGGGTGGGTAATACAGAGCTACTACCCATGGCCTTGTCTTACCACATTGTTCATGTATCTATATTACTTCACTGATGGTTCTCATGACTTTGGGATGTAGAAGTTAAAAGTAAAGAGGTCCTTTAGATGCTGTTTTCGGTGCAACACAGACAAAGCTGGGATCATCTGTATGGAATTTCTGACCTTTAGGAGAAATTTACTGGTTTTAATTTTAATTTGTTTATGACACAGTATAAATATAAGTATAAAAGTGTCTTGCAAAAGTATTGAACCCCCTTAAAATCATCATTTGCCTGAATTACAAATCATTCAAACACATATTCTTCCTGTCAGTATTTTTATTGCAAACTCATAGTTTCTCACAGTAAATTTTCAAAGTAAAAATCAATTATTTGTCAGCAAATTATCCGTCACAAATCTTCAGCTCATTCTCCAGTGCATGAGCACAATGACAATAAACTTGATGTTGACTATAGAAAATCAAAAACTGAAAAATGCAGTTCGCTTTTATAATTTTTTGTATTTCAAAGGGGGTCTGAAGGTCGCCATTCTGAAAGAAGGATCCCTGCTCAGACGACGACTCCATTTCTCTTATTTATTTGGAGAAAAGGCACCAGCGGAAAACATGACTGAGCAGCAGCTGCATCAGCGTGACGCAGTGAGATCCTGGCCTCTCTGCACGTCAGGAAGAGCAGAGTCCCTGGCGGGATTACTCAGCTGGCGAGGGGGAGCGAACACTCTTGTCCGTTGCCGGGGGGGGGGGAGGGGGGAGGGGGGGTATGTGGCCTCTCAGTCAGACGACGACAGAGATTAGAGCACCGACTGTCTGACAGGGGGAGAGAAAGCTAAAGTTTTGCACGTGTCTAGGAAGGTGAGGAAAGTTTCCACAGAGCGACCGGAATTTTCCCCCCAGAACGAGGAGATACGGAATCGCGCGGAGATTAAAAGTAGAGGCGCGCAGAGTGTGGGCAGCAGGACAGAAGCGGGACGCCGCTGTGAGCCACCTGTCGCCGCAGTCTGTTCGCACTTCCTCCTGTCTGACGGAGAGCTTCTCCTTGGCACATCGGCGACGTGCCCCTGCCCGCCGCGTTGCTAGGCAGCCGACCAACGCGCCGCCACACCAGGGCCCGGCCCGCGCCCCTCGCCAACGACCGCTTCCCATTCCGACTCGGAGCGCAGCTGGAGCGACTGAGCTGGAAACCAGTGGATCTTCATTGTGTCAATAAACAAAAAAAGAGAGGTAATGGAAAGCAAAGAAGCGACAGTGATGAGCAGGGTGATATTATCCGGACTCTGTGACATTACAGGCTCGCAGAGTGGATCCTGTTCCTGGCAGATCCTTCAAAAAGAGCCAAGGGAAGCTCGGCTTTGGTGAATCAGACGTTGGAAATAAGCGAACCAAAGTTCAGAGTCATTTGGGGCCAGACCAGTGAACCCAGATCTTCTAGCATTTTCTGGCTCTGCAGTCTATCTGCACTATTGCCTGCTGTTATCCATGTATATTGTACAAACCATATTTATACTGATATTCATTTTTATACTTAACTACATTTTTCTACCTAAATGTTATCCATTGTTCTAAGTGTTTGTGTTGAATTGCCCAGTCTGCAGGAAACAAGTAAGTATCTCGTTATACTGAATGCCTGTTGAAGTATAAATGGCAGTAAACGTTCGGAATCCTCGAATCGAAAGGCAAACAGAGGAGCTGGAAGCCTGCAGTCGATGGGGCCGGCCGGGTGAAGCACATCTCAGAGGCTTACAGGAAGCCTTTGCTGGAATGAGGTGGCAGACCATCAGTGTCATTCAGATCGACAAAGTGCTTTGGGAGGTTCATGCTTTGCAGCACTGTCGATAAGGAGGAGCCAGGGTAGCCGTGCCAGTCAACGTATTAGGCGACATAGGCGGCCGCCTAGGGCGCCATCTTCTGAGGGGGCGCCGACTTAGCCAGCCGATTTCACTTTGTCTCAGACAGGGGGCGCCGGCGGTGAAGCGGGCCTAGGGCTCCACATGGGCCTCAGCACTGCATGGCAGATCAAAGTTGAGCTGGATAGACTGAGAGTCTTACCACGATCTAGCAGACTTGAGCAGCAATGGGGCTGCACAAAATATGGAGGCTACTGAGTACATTTTCACCAGCAATCTGCTGAGCTTTAAAAATTAATGCTTTATGAATGACTTGAATGTCAACATGATTAAGAAAGACAAAAATAAACTGCATGTACAGTAATAGCCAACAGGGTGACCGTGATCTTGTTTTAGCCCAAACACACTGGTGTAAACTGGCTGAATGAGGGGACATTCTAGAGATCGGTGCCCTATTTTCGCTCGTGGATTTGGACAGAGCAGTTAAAAAATGGCCATCTGGTAATAAAACATAGCAAAGGCAGCCATGTGAGGGATCTTCCGCGGCTCTCTGCTGTCCATCCACAGCGGCTCTGAACTGCTGACCTGATTTCCATTACAGTGTTGATTTACCCACCAAAGTGTGTTGCAATGTGAAGCTGTCAAAATGAGCCATATTAACCAGCCCTTGCTTACTGGGTGGAATTATTTACACGCGACTCTCCCATCAGTAGCCTGGACTTTCTGACTGTCTCATTGATTGTGTTTCCCAGTCACTGAAAGCCCTGGACATACAGCACATTGGAATTCTGCTTTTTAACATTCTTGCTAAGTTAATGTCACAGCCGTCTCTAATGAGCTCGAGAGGAGACGTTCCACAGTCAGGTGAGTTCTGTTCTGTCAACATGGTTAGCAAGATGGATGTTTTAACAACGCATACAAAAACCAAAATAAAACATTGAATATCATTGCGTCTGTGTATTAAACATGTATCAGGGCATAAATAATAAATACACGTTTTCCCCATGCGTTGCTTTCATTTATGGAAATGCGAGCCCACTCTGTGACTGGTGTCGGATAAACACGCAGATTAGTGGCGTGTCCATCAATAAATGATGCTCTCGCCTGCAGAATCACGCCGCAGGTGCTGCTGTTCTGGAGCTGGGGGCTTTGTGCGGCCCCCGGGGGCGTCGCTATGTGCCGGCACACCATCCCCGTGAGCCGTATCAAACGCCCACCCAAACACCTTCCGGCGCTGTCCGCTTTAATCCCATCGGCAGCCGAAAGGTCACGGCTTGTGGGAGCTTTAAAGGAAATCCTTCCCCTGCGAGAGGTGACATCACTGAGGTTGGTTTTGGGGGGGGAGGGGGGGTGCTGCCCAAGCCTTCAGTGTGATGCTTCGAAATAACAGCCCACTGACGCCGATCTCCAAATATAACATGCATCCGAATATGAGCTGGTGAGGTTGAGCGATATGGATGGTTTGGCCCTTAATTACCCCTTAAGGATGCTGGTCAACCATCAAACATCATCTGTCATGTTCAGCGGAAACGAGAAGCCAGCGACAAACAAACCGTCCTCGGTGACACCGACTGCTTTAATCTCGACACATTAGCCTCATGCCGACTTCAGAAGCTTGTTGTTTGCGGAAGGTCAATAAACAGCCGGGGCATCGTCTGACGTCCACGGAGATCCATAGCGAAGAGAATATCCAGAAACGCAAAGAAAAAGTAAACAATTAGCATACAAATATCCAGCTGTGAGGGGCTGGAGGGGGCTCTGAGGTACGGTGATTTATTTGGGGGGAGCTCTCATATTACCACAGCAATTAATAACCAGCTGTGTGCCTGCGAGTGCCCCAGCTAATGAGGCACAGCTGACTGGGCTAAATGTGGTCAGTGCTGGGATGGGGGGATCAGTGCAGTTTTGGGGGTGTTAGGTTTTCTTTCAGCAGGTGTGGGACATTATGTAGGTCACAGCGATTATTTAGTTCCTCTCAGCTGATTTTCTTAAAGGGGACCAGACTATGACACGTTTGGTTAATAAAACCCCTGGGTGAGATCTTCAATGGAACAAGGCCGCAAATCTATACGGCGCAGCTCCCAAAGCAGATTCCGCTTCGGTTATGGAAGTTTCCTCACGCAGGAAGCAGCAGCCGCAAACCCCGAGGCTGTAAGTCGCTCGTGAAAATGCGGGAATATCAGCACCTTTGTATCCCTGCCGAAGACCGAGTCAGTTACCCACACGCCGCCGCCGCGGGCCCCCACACGCCGCACCGGGCCCCCACACGCCGCACTGGGTCCCCACACACCGCCCCCGCATACTCACGGTGTATGGGTTCTGCCGGCCGCTTCAGTAATCTCCTTCAGGGTACAAAAGAGACAAAGAAACTGCTTGTAACACCATTAAAGTGGCACTTACATGACTATAAATGAAGGAAAATTTTGCTTGCTTGAAATCCATTTTCATATCAAAGAAGAAGGACAACAAGGATATCAATGCCACTGAAAGTTTGAATTACTATTATTATGATTATTATTATTATTATTGTTGTTGTTGTTCTATTGTAGTATGAGTATCAGAGTATCTGAGTGAAATGTTTGCCCATTGAGTGAAACATTCCCTGCCAGCCTGTGGGCTCAGCTCAGGTCCTTCACCGTCCGCCTGCCTGGAGAATAGGGCCTGAATGTGTGCAAATGACAGTGAGGTTCCATGTGCACCGTGAGGGGTCTGCTGCTGGCGTGCGGAGGAGGTGCGGGAAGAGCTACGGGAGGAGGTGCGGGAGGAGGTGAAAGAGCTCACAGGCTTGCTTAATGAGGTGGACGTGTCTATTAGGGACAGATGGCCGCGCCACACAGCCGGGTCAGGGGATTTCGCACATTCCGATCGGTTAGTCCTTAAATTTCCTGTCGGCTCCGGTCCATTTATCATCCGTGTCTCGCCAGCAGACTGATGAAGGCGCTGAGGGATGCAGGCATCTCTCAGAACCAGAAGAGGCTTCCTTTGCCGTTTCCGCGTACATGAGCGCAGGTACCTTGGAACCTGCCTTTTTCCAGACCCCGTCACGCTCTCTTTAGAGCAGCGACACACACATACTGAGGTGAGAGTAAAACACAGGGACAGCTGTCCTCCAGCACCCGGAACATGTTTTTGAGGGGGAGTTTTTTGCAAGGGGCTGGCGGAGATGCAGCTACTCTGCAGCTACTCAGCCAAACATGGGCTTTGAACCAGCGACCTTCTGATCGCCAGCGCAGAGGCCTCACCGGCTCAGCCCCACGCACCCCCCCCCCCCCCATGTGATTTTCTTCTGCTCTTCTTATTCCCCTTTTCATGCATTTTACTCTGCCCCGGATATGAAGGCCTCTTTCTCGACCTGCCACTTTTCAATGAGGCTATTTTTTAATCCTTTTTTTTTTTCTTTTTTTTACAAAAGCCCCATTTCACACCTGACCTACAATTTCCTCTGCAGTCCACGATCGAGTGGCACCTCCTTTCATTGGGTGAAGATGTCCAGCACATTATTCGCATGCAGGAACTGACCTCTTCATGTCAGCACAAGGGCAAATGCACCCCCAACCCCCCCTGAGCGACACAGGACGATACAGAGGAGAGCATTCAGAAAGAAGCCGTTCTGCTGACATGATGTATTTACCCTCAAATGCTGGGCTGTGGAGGAGTTTTACCTGGTTATTATTCACGTGCTACTTCAGGCTCCGAGGAAAAGGGCACGATTCTGTCTGTACCGACTCTATTAGACCGGCGCTTCAAACCTTGAAGGGTTATGAGTTTGACTCCTCGCTGTACGAGGTGCTGAATGTGGACGTCCAGCGATTGATCGCAAACATCATGTAGCAATCTGTAATATGTCGAGAACATCAGTTTGTCATGTTAAGCTTTGCACGACGTTTGCCGGCATTGGACACATCTGGGGTCCTGGGGTCAGCTCTCCTCCTGTGGCTCGTTGTATATTGCCTTTGCTAATTGCCACCTCTAAATTAGTGGGTTAATGAGTGTAGCCCAGTGATGGACTGGAATCACATCCAGGGAATCCACTGCCTTATGCTCTTTGGCACCCGATGAATGGTTATGTATGATGGATGGATGGAACGTGTCTTGGAAGAAACAAACCGTTTACGTAATTATCAATAATCGAGGCCTTTGACATGAAAGATTAAGAAAAAGAACAGAATAGCAGCCTCTCTTTGTGTTTCCCTTACCGTCAGCCCTATTCAGCATGGCAGACGCTTGCTGCATATTAATACCGATATCTTTAAGAACAGCTTAAATCGACCTGCTTTGTTTGCCTTAAATCGGAGCCGCGATCGAGTCGGATTAATGGTTTGAGCGGTTTGGCTAATCGCGCGCCCCCTCAGAGTTCTGCCGTGTGCTGCCTGCCAATGGCCTGTCATGTCTGTTCCAGGTTATGCCCGCACTCTGTCGAGTCGCTTACAGGGGCACCGCTTACACTTCCTGTCATCCTGTCACTGCGGAGAAAGTGCAAAATACCGCGGTAATCTCCCAATAACCTCGCTGCTTGACGTTTCCTGGTGTGTGAGTTTGGAAGGTTGGGAAGTCCATATAAATAAAAGACTGTGCGAATAAAAAGGATTGTATACAGAGCTTATTGGAATGTACTTACTGAGCACCCACACTGAAGCCCAGGTAATCTTTACTCAGATTAGGAATGGACCCATTCAGCTGAGTACCCAGTACCAACACCTTCCGACTTACGTAAATCGGAGCTTACTCAAAAAATACATAAACAGACTTTATAGAAGTACTAATGCAAAAAAAAACATTGTTCACTGATGCCTCTGTGGCTCATGTGCAGAAAAACCACATATTAATCCATCCATTCACCTTCCAATCAGCTTTCCAGTGCAGAGTCAGGTGGGGGGCTAGAGCCAATCCCAGATAGTATATGGTACAGGGCTGGGGGTCACCCTGGACGGGATGCCGATGTTTCACACACAAATTTAAACTCACACACAGTTGCACCCCATGGGCAATTCAGAATCATACCCCACGTTTGCTTTTACTTAGAGAAGCATGAGGACAGGATTGGGTACGATCAGCTGATTACACCCCCACATGATGGACAGTGACTCTGCCTCCCCCTCCCTCACCAAATTATCACAAAAGGGACATTAAGGCCTGTCGGCTTTTTTGAAGCCGGCTGCCGATAGGAAAAAAAAAATGAGGCAGGAGAGAGAAATCTAGCAAGCGTGAAAACGATTGGCTCTTGGTTATTAAATGAAAGGCAGGAGGTGGCGTTTCACTGCCTGTCCCTGTGACCTGACAGCTTGCTCACCGGGGCTAATCAGTTAGCCATCCTCACCAGGAAAACCTTCACCCCTGGTGAACTGAATTTAAAAAGTTTACTGCTTGGGGGGGTGGGCAAAGAATTCATTTTGACCATTTGAATTTGTTATATTTTTAAAAAATCAGAAGGTAGGCTTTCAAAATGAAGGCATCATGAAGTGCTTGTTTGTGAGAGGCTCCATGACCAGCTCATGGAGCAGAAAAAGATATCACAGAACCTCCATCTTCTGTGTATGTGTCACGACTCGGGAAGGAGGGAGGCAAAGGCAGGCATGGAGGAAAAACTAAGGGGCTTTATTCCAACAAAACACAATACAAAAGGGCAAAAGAAAACAGACCATGAGGGGGCAATACCAGGCTGGGAGAGCAGGGGAGGAATGTAGGGGCACAGGGTAACCAGAGGGGGGGTCACACACACAACGATACAATGACCGGAATGGGCAGCTCAGGACGAGGAGGCACTATATACACCACAGATGAGGGAGCGGACGAGAGGCACCTGGGAATCCTCCTAATACAACCATTAATATAGTTACGTTTGTAATGTGCTGTTTGTCTTACTTGTATGTCGCTTTGGGCAAAAACATCTGTCAAATAAAATGAAATATACATTTAGGATTTCTACCCCACTGAGATCAAGTCCCTGTAAAATCCGTCCATGCTTTTAACAAACACCAACATCTGTGGATTACGTGTGTGTCAAGTCTAACGTTTTACCCGTGTGTCTCCCGGAGTGTCTCATGGACACGAGATGTAAGAGTCAGCGATTGTTATGCATTTAAACCGAACAGAAAAGGTTACTTCAGCATCAGAAGTGACCGACTGCGAAGGCTTATCTGAAAACACATACAAATACACGCCATCCTGCATTCACTTCCAGGTTATAAACGAATGCTCTGGGGGAGAGGGGGGGGTCTCTGCTGCGACCCTGGGGTAGTAAAGTAGTTTTGCAACACTTTGCTGTCAGTTGCGCCCAAAATGGCTGAGAGAAGTCAACCAGATGCGAAACGCCCTCGACATTATTAGCAGAACCTCTGGCAGTGAGGGGAAGAGCTAACCGAAACGTTAGCTTCAATAACGGCTAATCTGCTATCTCCAAAGATTAATTCGATAATGCTAAACCGATAAACAACTAAAAATTTTTGGAGAAGCTAATGAGCTCAGCTTTTTATTGGTCTAAAGCTGTGTCAATCAGAACTGGAAAATGAAAGAAAATAACCAGTGGCCGAAGCAGGATTTCTTGCTTAGCCAGATAACTTGTCATATTTAAGGTAGTTTGGAATAAATGTAAGTGAATGAAGATACAGTAAAGGCACTTTAAATCCGACTAGTTATATGACTAAACAATAAATCCAGTTTGTGATAAAGGCGCTAGTTCTCTGCTTAGTTCATGGTACCCCAGTTTACATGGGCTTTATCTTTGTTAAGTTACATTTAGCCCAGACTACCTTAAATAGACAAGTCATCAACTAATCACGTCTTGTGTTTACATGTAGTCAGCCAACAGTGTGCCAGAGTCACAAAACTTGCAGACTGGAACAAACATGCGTGATTTTAAGTTTTACATGAAGTTTTAACTGCTATGTACTGTGAGAGACCCCTGCCCCCAGTCAGCAAAATGTACTGTGAGAGACCCCTGCCCCCCAGGCAGCAAAATGTACTGTGGGAGACCCCTGCCCCCCAGGCAGCAAAATGTACTGTGGGAGACCCCTGCCCCCCAGGCAGCAAAATGTACTGTGAGAGACCCCTGCCCCCCAGGCAGCAAAATGTACTGTGGGAGACCCCTGCCCCCCAGTCAGCAAAATATACCATGAGGCCATGGGGGGAGGGGGCACCAAATCTTCCCAAGTTACACGTTGTTCCAAATGCAGGTGAATGATGGAGCATTAGGACAGCAAGACTCTCCAAATACTCACATTAACATTCAAATTAAGGACAAACGTGCTGTTTGATGATCTGCCAAAGAGAGCAAACGTTATCTGAGAGGACATTGTCCAATCGTCCAGGAGCGTCATGCAGACCAGTGGAGCCGTGATACTCCAGCTGCGATGTCGTTAATACCTCTGCATGCGCTTTGATATGCCGACTGAACCTTCACAGCACAGATACTCTACTGATGCCCCGGTGATAAGTGGAAGATCAGAGTCAGCTGTGTCATTGTGTGCGGCTCGGCCATCAGGATATAAAGGTTATCTCTGTTAATTTCACCTGTGCATCAGTGACTGCCTACATAGGATTCTACTAAACATCAGGGACGCAGAATTTATTAGAAATATTCATTAACTGCACATGTAACCTACGGAATAATCACATACTACTAATCACTAGCTGTAACTCAAAGATCTGAAGGTTAAAAAGGCGTATTTACTGATTTACCATAATTTACAAGCATTATGAAATGGATGTGATGTTTAGCATTCTACGGGGTGAAAGTCATGCTTCTGTCGCTGGATTTCAGTCTAAAAGAGGCTCAAGTGACGATTATCGGCAGGATATGCAAGACTTTCGACACCCAGATAAGTGAGAAGATTCCCGTGGGGGCCAGAAGGGTGCAGAATGACACGCAGTGCAGATCTGATGTGCGCACGGTGACACAGGCACTGGTGACATCAACAGGACTAAGTTATACCCCCAGTAAACTGTGGGTTACGATTAACACTCCCAGTGTAACCCAACTGTGTTTGTGGTGCTTGGATCCATCAGCCATCTTAGGTGAAAATAGAGTCCGTTGGTAGACATAAATGTTCATGCTATGGAAATATTCTCTTTCATGGGATTTTGATACCTAAATTTTCTCTTAGCCCATCCAGTCAAACTCTTGAACCACTCACCCCGCATCAGGTTAAACAGAACAGTTAAATTTACGATTTGACAAAATTTACTGCATAGTTTACTGTTGCCCCCCATAGATAGTCTTGTGGCCCATTCAGCAATTCAGATCCGGTTGCCGAGCCTGTACGTATGAACTGCTACAACACGCAAGCTCTGGAACACAAGTGTTACTGGTACATTTAAGCTATAGCAGCTGCCGTGACGGGGCACGGATATGTTGAGGTGACATTTCTGAAAGTCACTAACTTACACCAGGAGCATGGGGCAAATTTGGAAACTGTCCTGGAAACAGCTTCAGCAAAGCCCTTGAAAGCAGTGGGGAGATCAAACCAAGGGACCCCCCCCCCCCACTGCGGAGAGACTTCAGCCACAGGTTTAGGTAAACAAAGAGTGATGATTCATACTGTATACCGTATCCCCGCTCTCTGATTAGATTCAGTTCAAACGAAATAGTAGAAATTACAAATTAATTCAGATTCATCAGTCATTTGGCTACTTAATTGTTCAAAGGCTAGAAAACTAGGGTAGTGGTTACTAAAGAATTTTATCATCAATTAATCATTAAAGGAACATGATAAAGGAATATGAATGAAAATCAGTTTTATGAGGTACTATGAGACATTATTACCGGTACAAATCAACCTACAGACGTATCTCTGAAGGGCTGATAGAAATTCTGAGATGTGGCAGAAGATCGAAAAATCAACCCCCAGCGCGTTCATTTACGCCACGTACAACAGGGTCCCCAGAAGAAACATTTCAAAAGCGGCCGTCTATCCGTACTGCAAGCCGGGTTTAGCGATCGCTAAGGGCAGCAGCGCCTTCTGCACACAGCTGAATATCGGCTTTATCTTCACGCACACTGAACTGACATGCTCACCCCGTTATTATCCAAGGCCCCCTCAAATTTGGTCCTGGCAGCGGTGGGGGGGGAGGGGGCGCTAGAGATTTTGGGCCCCTTTTATATACTGAGCTTTGCCAGAGAACATTGTGATATTTGGGGTAGAATTTGATTTTTCTCTTATTTATGTGTATAGCTTAAGCTTGGATATGACTGTAGGTCCAGTCTGAGCATGACTCATCAATGACTGATGTAATGTGCGTGATTTATGGAGGGTATTTCTGATGAAATTTCTAACTATTTTATATTGTATACATAGTGTAGTCAAACAGACTCAAGCCGTTTCTCTGCACCACAGCAACGAAGTGAAGTTCTTTGTCCGGAAATGGGCAGCTTCCTTTATGCTATAGATTTTTTTTTTACAGCAAACACTAATTATCCGCCTTTCGATATCAGTTAGGATGTTTATGTTTGATATTAAATACAGACAAATCGATAAGAGCAAAATCTATTTTCATTCATGTCCCCAAAATGTCACACCGAAGAAGACTCTTCGATTTAATCACTGTAATATTGCCACAGTCTCGTTCCATTAAACAATAAAGTGATAGCGGTGGAATGGATCATTTCACACTGGTCTGCTAATACTTCTTGGTAAGTGACTCCTTTCTTTTTAGAGCAACCTCTTAATAAGCAGTTCATTCTGAGCCCTGCAGACCTTCTCTGATAACAGGCTTGTGTCCCTACAGCTCACAGCGGCATTTTTGATTCCAGCCTTTGCTTTGTGCTGTAATCAGGTGGCAGACGTTGTCTCCGTATTCAGAAAGAAAATATCAGAGCCCATTTGCAGGTCGTTCCCAAGGGGCCACAGGTGACTCCTAGTTCGATACTGACTCCCCTCCTGTTGTCGTGCTCATTCTCACCCACCACGCCGTTAAAACGCTCGCAGCCCCCCACTGGGAGCTGAAGCCAGTCTGAGTGATCAAGAGATACACAAATATTATTAAGGGAAAACCTTTAAGTCTGTGGATGTGAACATCTACAGAAGCAAGAGGGCCTAAGTGTAACTACTAATCCGATAAGACAGATTAATAAATATTTCTTAAGCGATTTCTGTGATTGTTCATTTGGTCTTGTGCCAAAGCTACCCTTTTAAACTCTGAAATAAATGTCCCATTTATATGGAACCAGCACACTACAAATAAGTACACATAAGGATAAGCAGGAATAGAAGATGGATGGATGGATGGATGGATGGATGGATGGATGGATGGATGGATGGATGGATGATCCTGACCAGTACTTTCATTATATGAAAAAGGACATGATTTAAAAAAATATCTGGTCCTGACAATCAGAGTAAATCAGAATGAAATATTACATGTCTGAATGCTTTGCAGATTATATTCATATGCAGCATCTCTCTGCCCACATAATGGCTTTATTCTGTGTAACTCCTGCAGTCATTAAAATCTTGACAAATCCTCCCTCCCAGAAAATGTGACAGAAGCTAACTGACTGTATCTCAGCGCCTGCACTGTGCTGCAGGGTCAGAGTCAGCGTTATTGCGCAGGCACTGGGAACAGCACTTAGCTGTCCGTCCCTGCTAAACAAACATGGCAGATCACAGAGAAATTGCCGGAAAAATGCACCTCAGAAAATGGTCCACAGACCACAGAGTAACACTGACATTTTAAAGTATTCTGTTACGGCGATTAACAAGTCACAAGAACACTCCATATTTAAAAAACTGGCATTAACTGCCCTCTAGATGATTCATTAGTTATTTATTAATTGGTATTTGGTCCTTGCGATGTTTCAGCTTCTCGCACTAAATTCCAGGCAGCTCACTGGGCACTGTGTAACGGGCCTCCATCTCGCTATATCCTGAACAAGCTCGTTATGCTAATTGCTAGGCAGATTTGTCTCGGCGGCAGATTAATAATTGATTAATTGCCCGATATAAGATATTGCAGATCTGGTTTGCTAGCCTCCATTAATTTTAAATTAATCACTACCGGGACCACGTGGAACAAAGCCGGTTTGGAAAGGTGACGATGATGTGATGTGAACAGAAATGACTGATGTGATGTGGATGTGATGTGGTCTAACAGAAGGACCCAGGATGGATGGGTGCTCAGCTCCACAAAGAGGACACTGAATCAGACCCACATTAATACATATTGACACATATTCAGTTGTTTCCAGCCACACTCTTTACGCCCTCTCAAACCACACATGTCTCTGTTGGCCACAAATAGCCACTACAGTAAGTATTAAATAAACACAGCATATGCTAAATAATACTTATTTAGGAGATGGTAAAGCAGCATGTTCTGTTCACCAACTACGATCTTCTTACTCTACTCAGTACGTACTGAGTTTGTGAAACATCTGAGAAGATCAGGGGGCCCAGTTTTCTGAGAGGGGCCCCTGAGACCGCAAACCCGCCCCTGGCTGTGTCCCTGGGACACCCTGTAGCACTATACTGCTCATTCGTGATGTGCTGCCTTTCCAGTCTCCTCCTCCACACGTCAAGCTTCTTGAGAATGTCCTCATTCCTACTGTTTCCCTTCAGTGATTAATAACGTCTTTGTTTTTCTAACCTTTAAGACGCTTCCTACGTGGGCTAAGTGTTGACGAAACATAGCGACCATTACAACCCCAAAGCACAAGGCCAGCTCAGACATAAGCACATATATCTGAGGCACACACTTCACTCCAAACACCACACATTTTCTAAATGACACTTTGCCTGCAACAGCTTCCACGTGCTACAGTGTCGGTAAAATCAACTGGAAAATTCAAATTGTCCCCCAATACTGATGTAAGAGATAAAAGGGAATGGAATATGTGATGCAGAACAAAGGACTGGGGACCCAAGGACCCAGAGGAGCGGCAGATAATTCCTGAGGTGACGCTGGAAAGAAGACGAAGACAGAGCCAAAGGCTCTGGTTCAAATCAGCCCTCTATGGCACTTCAGGGCGGATTAATGCTCTGTCTTCAACGCTGTCTTGCGTTTCCTGTCATTAATGTTGTACCGTGGCTCCAAGAGAACCGTTATTTCTATACATGGCATAGATGACAATAAACTTCACTTGACTTTAGCTTTAGCTGTTAGCGTTAACATATAAATACCCCAGAAGGCAGAGCATATAAGCATAAAAAAGCTGAGTGATTTTTCAAGTAAAATGATGACTGATATTCTATATTCATTTTATTTCTATAAAACGTGTAATAAGCACATCCAACCCAGAATGTGCCACAGCCAGGGACCCTCACCAGGACCCTCACCCAGGTAGGCTGGCTGGATGGATGGGTGGATGGATGGAAGGACATTATAAGCCAGTTATTATGCATGAAAGAATTACTTTCACTTAAGTGAAAAACATTGTGATTGAAGATGCTACTCCAGTTTGTTCCATGAAGACCAAGAAAAAAATTTGATTTAATTAAACTTCATTTAAGGATCATTAGCATCAAGGCTTCATTTGGCCACTGCGACTGTTTCTAAACTCATGAAACATTTGAAAAGCTAGATTTGGATCATATATGAGTTTTATGTAACTGTGGAGCTTTTTCTCTGTTTTCTCTGCTTTCTTTGTTTCTTTTTACTGCAGGAAATGGTCCAAAAAGCTGTAGACATGGCTGTGATGTTCAGTGTGTTCAGGCTTTTAGAATAATTCACACCCCCCTGTTAATAGCACATAAATCTGCTTCCATGCCCCCACCAGTCAGGTGGTTCACTGTTTTTCTTTTGTCTGTTTTTAATGCCCGTGTCTTAGAATGTAATGTTCATATTGTTCATGTTTCTATATTCATTTTCTCTTTATTACTTTCTCATTCGCACTACGACAGACAGGAACAATATTTCGCCTGACTTTGCACTTCATGTATGTGCAGAGATGGAAAGTTCCGGTTCAGAAAGTACAAATCCAGACCAAGATTTTGTTTCAACCAACCAGTTGTGTATAAAGAGTCACAGTCTCAGAGTACTCAGCTGGTTGGTTGAAACAAAATCTTGGTCTGGATTTTTACTTTCTGAACCTGAACTTTCACATATGATGTGTGAAGCTCACAATGAAGGTACCTTGACTTATTAGGCCCTGCAGGAGCAGAAGCAAACCGACCTTCCCACTGACAGCAGCTGACTTCTCTTCACAGAGGGTGTCAGCTGGTCGTGCATGTAGAGCACACTGACACACTGCAGAGCACACCGAAACACTGCAGAGCACACCGAAACACTGCAGAGCACACTGGCACACTGCCTAAGCCTGGTCACAGACCATTCTACTAAACCATTTAACTCTGTAATAATTCATAGGCTCACAGAAAACTCAAAAACATACGCTATTTTAAACATATCCCTGTTTCCCGGGCCTGTCATTTCATTGTAACTGGATTCTGCACCTTAAAAAGCTAAAGCTCTCATTTAGAAATCAATGTTACCTTCGTGAAACTGTATTATTTGTGACACACCATCCCAGTAGCTGATTGAAGTTTCCATGGCAACTAAAATATTCTAGCATGCGCCAACAAGAGGGTTCAGATCATTTAATTCATTTCCTCTTTAGTAAAGACATGATCCTTGATATTGTGTCATACTGTATCTTTCTACAGTAAAACTGGTCTAAGCCGCCGGCTTGTAACTCGTCAATGTGCACAAGTCGACGCTCAAGCAAAAGTCCCAATTTTTCCTAATGATGTTTCCTTAAAATTCCTAGTGTAAATCGCCGCTTGTAAGTCGTCAAATTCCCATAGTCGCCACCTAAATCCCGGTCCCGAACAACACAAATGAATGGATTTTTGATAATCCCTGGTAACGATCCCTGCTTATGCACATGTGTGTTTGAAAGATTAAAACCTATTTGTTATTACATTTCTTTTTTGTTCACCAATTCACCCAAT
>JAODJU010000014.1:4624907-4627154 GCA_026776725.1 Gnathonemus echidnorhynchus
ATTTAATTGATTCAGTTCAGCTCAGAACATGAAGTTACCTCATCTCCTTATACAAACCATAACACATGAGCAAAAATACATCAGGGTAGGTGGGATACCATAACAACATTGGACATATTGTTATACTATTCCACCCACCTTAATGAGGAGGCCTTGGGGGTGGCGATGCCGTAGCCCTTGGAGTCCAGGTTGCCCCCGACCTTCATGGTGTCGCAGGGTTTGCGCTGCTCGATGTACTCGTTCATGGTGGACTCCAGCAGGTATGCGTACTTCCCCTTGGACTTGCGCACCCTGAGCACGCCCTCAGCCGTGGTCTTCACGAAGACCGAGGGCTCCGCGCCCTTCATGTAGGTCCACATCTTATCGAACAGCGCGATTTTAGAGCGCTGTGTGAGGAAAGAGAAGACCCCCCCTGCCCCAGTAAATCCTCCGCTAATCACCGAGCCCCAGCACTCAGTGATGCCGTACCAAACACTCACCAAGAGGTTCAAAGCTATTTACATACACACACACACACACACACACTTTCCTGATAAGCATTACTAAAACAACTACTTATGAAATACTATAATTATCATTGCTGTTATACATAACAAATAGGGACAGCTAAGACTTAAAAGAAACATCTTACAAGCCCAGTCCTTAACACTCTACATCATGGTCTATCAAATTACGAAATGATGTGGATGTTTTCTCTCTAAGCTTAACGAGTTGCAGATTCTTACAAGTATTGCAATTTGTATTTTGGGCAAAAACATATCTCAGCACAATTTAATTTCGATATAATTGCACTAATTAAAATAAAATCAGCACAGATTGATTCCTAATTAAGGGCAGATTAAATCTAAGCACAAAAGAGCTTCGCCTGCATTCCCATTAAAAATTGTAGATTGCTTTTGCTGTTGTCATAATTTAACCCACATTTTAATTCTGATGTTAAATAAACCCGAACGCCTGAGTTCAGCATGGCACTGCGCTCTCGATAACACGTCTGTCCCTTGGAGTTTTTCACGTGGCGGGGGGGCACCTGAGATGCCGTCTCGCCCCAGCAGATCCAGTCCATCTCCCCCGCAGCTTCTCCAGCGAGCAATCTGCTCAACGTCTCAGCAATTAAGCTAGATGTGAAAGTCAATCACCCATGCAGGTCTTTCGGCTACATATGACTTTCTCCAGGGAACTTTCTTAAAGATTTACAAAGTTGACCCAAGGTGTGGGTGCCCTGATCTAACACCGCGATCTGAACGAGCACTTGTGTGAAGATGATCTTTAGAGGAAAACTGAGGACTTATCTGACGTAGTCATTTTATACTGGTTTAAATGCCACTGCTCTCACATCTACTTTTATGTTTAAGCCTGCATAGTGCACAGAAATACAAGGAATATGCTGATAAAGTCCCTTCCAGCATAGGTGTGGTGACTGTGTTCATGTGAACAAACAAACAATGAACCACTTGGAAACTGCTTCTTCATTCCAGTCACACGTCCTGCTATGAATCAGCATATGAGAAACCCCCTCCCCAATGCAAAATGCCCCCTAAGGTGGTTAAAGAATAAACATAGGAGGGCAAAATAAATCTCTGTGTCTATATGTCTATATGTAAGTGTGTGTGCATATGTGATATTTTAATCATAAATCATACAATATGCAGGTTGTCAAAATCACTAATAATCACTTTTTTGGGGTGAGGCGGGGGTTACTGTCCTTCAGCACTACACAAGGGCATAACTTTGGGTTGAGCATTGTTGGGGCGGTTGAGGTCTCCACCCATTTAAGAGGGTCCAAGGGGTTATATTTGCTTGTTTTGATTATTGGGGGGGTGACAACCTCAGTGGTGCAGATAGGATTTTTGAATTGGGGGGGACCAAGGAAATTTTTTCTTATGCAAGGAAGGCAGATGCTGCTTTTTTGTCCTGTAAGTGGGGGGGACGGATCGAGGTCACTCTGAATCTGAAGAGGACCCATCCCATGCATCCCTGGTGCTAGCTGCGCGCCTGGAGAATCCCCCATAATCTATGTCCATGACACTACATTTAAACACTATATATGGATAACAGAGATGGTATCTGCCATGGAATGGCAACGTATCTGTTCATGTTCATAACCATTCATGGTGCGTTCCATTTGCCCTGGGAACTCGGATTCCTAGTCGGATTCCGAGTTTCGAAGCCAGAAGTGATGACATGCGCGCTCCCGTTTCTCGGAGATCCGAGAAATATCTCGGATAATGCAGAGGATCCCGAGTTCAG
>JAODJU010000014.1:4627254-4648075 GCA_026776725.1 Gnathonemus echidnorhynchus
GGGCTAATTGTAAGTGAACGAAGATAAAGGCCATTTAAACTGAGGTACCTTAAATCCGACAAGTTGTCCGGCTAAGCCAAGAATCTTGCTTTTTCCATATGGATCCATGGTATTGCTACTTCTGTGGCAAATGGAACGTATCCGACTCGGTTTTTCCGAGTTTTTATCGGATGTGACGTAATCTCGGATTCCGAAAATCGGATCCCGAGGCAAATGGAATGCACGATCATTCAGCACAGAGTTTCAGGTTTGTTTGCTAATATTATTAGCAAATCATTTTCAGTAATGCTTTACATTAACTGCACCTTCGTAAAGCATTCATGAGCAGCATGTAATTAACAAGATATGACAGCTGCAATATACATTATTAACAAACATCATAATCTTGTATATTAAAGTTGTCTTATCTTGTTCATTGAAAGTGTTATGAATGCCATGCTTTAAGACATGTCAAGGTATACTTACATGCTACTTATGAATGCCCTGTGCATTATGAAGGTGCACTGAATGTTCTATGAAGGCATTATACAGCCATCATGAAGGTACAGTTAATGTAATGCGTAATCTCAGATAGTCTATAGGCCTGAAGGTAGGATTTGTGCAATAATAAAAATTTAAAATGTTGAATATAACACAGTAAACAGGTTCTCTTTTCATTGCTGACATGAAAGGATTAATCGGTATATGTTCAGGATTAATCGGTATGTGTTCAGAATTAATCGGTATATGAAAAAGAATGACTCTTCTTCAGCCACCGTAACTGGCATTTTTCACTAGTGCTGCTGACTGGTTAATAGCAGTATCCCCAGTGCTTCTCCAGCTCCTCTGGTGCCCTTACTCTCTCACCCCCATCCCCCCCCCCCCCCAGTCAGTAATCAGCTAATCTTGTCTTTTTTGTTGTTTTTCATTATTCCACGTTGACTGTCCCTGGATTTCTGCTGTTTCTTCTCTTCGCTAATGGACCCTCATTTATTTCCAGGCTTCCTGGAAAGCTGTTGGCTTCACTGTGATCAATCAAAGACTGAGTGCCTTGGCCATGGTAGACAGAGAACACGCCGGAAGACATGTATACCTCCTCAATTTTAAATTCATTCACATTGGTTATGATTTAACAAGAGACTCCTTTAAAAATCCTATCTACATGTCTTTGAGTTGGATCTCCGCTGATCTTGATCCAGGCACCCAGCAAAGAGCACAAGAAAAACATACAAACGACACAAAGCCAACACACAACATACAGACGACACAAAGCCAACAGGCAACATACAGACGTCACAAAGCCAACGCGCAACATTCATACAACACAAATGTGCTGTAGCATTAGCAAACTTGCTACTCCTATGATTTTGACATTCTTCTTAAGAAGAGCCTGATGTTCACAATAAAGTCTCCTTACCCGGAAAAACTCTTTGGTCGAGCCGGAATCCAGAGTTCCATAAGCAATTTCAGTTTGCTTAGCTAGATCCTCTGCACTTTCGATGGGTGACACCATCCGCTCGACGGTCAGGAAGGCAGCTAAGTTAGCCGTGTAGGACGATATTATGATCAAGGTAAAGAACCACCACACCCCACCAACAATGCGGCCAGAGAGGGATCTATTAACAAGTGTGAAATGGATTCACAGAAGTCAAACGAGAGCCAGAGAGTTAGAGGATTCAGGCAGTACAAGTCATTCTTCAACTTCAAAAGAAACAGGCAGAGGACATTTATTTGCTGTGTTCTAACAAAATATAGGAAAATGATTAGGAGAAAAAATGCTGAATAATCAAGGTGGGATCTCCCATATCACAGAACTGAAGTATTAATCTTGTAAACCTGAGTTCTTATCTACGGCCAAATGAAAAGCAAGTTGTTGGGAAAAAGGTCCAGAATCGGTGTGACAGAAGTATAGAGTCATACATAGTCAAGCGACTGACACCAAGTAATGGAAGAATGACCTGCAGGACTACAGGTCCTCAAAAAACAGACGTGATTGGACACAGGTCATGTGACGAAATTGGTCTACTTCTGTATGGTTATGGGACAGCAGACATTAGAGGACAGACAGCGAGGTACAACATCGGTACAGAGAAATGGGATGATTTCAGACTGTTACTGTAGTATGTTGACATTTCTGTGTTTTTTCAGTGTTGACCTCTAGAGGATGAAAGAACAGCATATTAATCTGAAAGATGGAAGCTGGCACAAACAAACAAAATATATATCACTAAATGGATTATGACAAATCATTCAAGCATTCATGTTAGAAAGTTAGGCAGAAATAGATAAGCAATCAATTCAGGTTAAATCATGCATTTCTGAGAACAAACATATTGATGAATAAAAACACAGTATCTGCACCCATAAAACTAGCAAAATAAACATCAACAGTCCTACAAGTACGGCTTGAAGCTGTGCATATATTTCAAGGAAACCCAACAAGTGTTTTACTCAAATCACTGGTCTCAGGTTATCTTCTAAGCATGACATAATACTGTTGTGTGACTGTTTCAGTAGAGACTCTGCTTGGACATCCAGTAGATCTGCTACAGGGGACACAGCCAAGCAGCTCAGCTAAAGCCCCAGTGTTGAGGCCTGTCCTCCTCATTAACGGCACCAGAACTGGTGCCGGTCAACCCATCAGGTGACATAGGCAGCCGCCTAGGGCACCATCTTCTGAGGGGGCGCCGACTTAGCCAGCCGGTTTCACTTTGTCTCAGACAGCGGTGAAGCTGGCCTACTGTACCACATGGGCTTTGACTGGTACTGGTTTGAGAAAAGAAGCTTGAACTTTCACTGTGTGACGGTGGATGTGGAAGCGCCCAGGGGGATGTAACGCACCACATTACCATGAAATGGTAATATGCAGCAAAAACACGGTACTCCTGCAAGGAGGGGGGGCAACCTCATGCATTTACGGCCCCCACACGGCACGCACGTGCTCACAGAAGAGATACCCGACTGGCATAAATGCGATGCCACTCTGATACCTCTCATCCCGAATCTGCTCTCTGTCTCAAGAAGGAACCATAAACCCCGAGAGAACCAAGAGCTTCATCCGTGGCTGGAAAGCAGCACCTGGACCTTCAGGAGGTAAGCACATGCGCGCCAAGGTGCCACGGCGAACCGCAAATGCACAAAGTCGAACGGAGCGACAGACCAACCTTGGCGAAATATCGCATCCTTGCTGCATAAAGGCGCCCAGGGAGAACCAGAGACTATTAAATATCCCAAACTCGTTGGTGGACTCGCTAGTTTGTATCTGTCCATCTTCGTATTCCTCCGTGTGCCACTCGTACGGGCTGAAGCGACTGACTAAGAACAGGACCACACTGACGCCGATGTAGGCAAACACAATGCACATCCAGATCTCATACGCCAGCGGGTCCAGGAAGGAGAACACGCCCGGTTTGGATTTCTGGGGCTTCTTAATCATGATGGAGATGCCCAGACTCATGAAAGGTTTGGAAAAGTCAATCACTTCTTCTCTCACCAGGGTGATTGTTAACGGTGCGACCGCTATGTCGGCTTTCTGAAAGTGAAATAAAATGGCAGATGAGATGGGAGCCGAGGCCACGGGGAAGTGGCTTTCAACTGTGCTCAGAAACTTCCAGAAACATTTTACTGTCATCACTTCACAAAGTGAGACATGAAATTGCAAATGTATTTATTTAAAGAAATCATATTTATCTACAAAGCACAGGCATATATTTTGTACTTGTTTTGTGCATATCCAAATATAAAATTATAATAGCAAATATCTCATAACAGGCATTCCAAAATGTCACCCAATATGTCCGTATGCGCGAGACAGGTTAGCCAACGGGCCTGTTTATCTCTTACCCCATACACTAGTTCTCCAACCATTCCATTCCAGATTTTGGTCTCTGCATCTCTGGCTCCATATTTTCCGTCTCCGACTATTTTCAGCTGGTACTTGAATCCACAGTGCTTTGCAATCTCAGCAGCGAGGTCCACACAGTAACCCTCATACCTGTCGTTGTCCACAAAGAGGTCCGAGTTCTTCTTCAGCATCACGTACGGCGCTTCCTGGAGACGAAACGTGAACAAAAAATGTACCTTGACGAACGTCGTAAATAACGTGAGACGAACCGAGCCGTCGTGCAGACAGGTAAACAGCATAAATCACATTCAAAGTATGAAAAGGGAAGCCGCTACCAAAATTGTCGTCACTATAACGGTTTTATTTTCCATTCCCAGTGATTCATTTTGTAAGATATCGGGATTAGTCACAGCCATTTTGTCAGCCTCAGTCCAATAACCGATCTGAAAAAAAATTAAAATATGAAATCACTCTAGGACATATGCAAATAACTGCTGATTTAGCACAGAATACTTCACAGAGCCACACGTAATCATCCACAGCAATAAATGTACTGTATATTCCTGTCCTTGTTTAAAATGTGCTTTTATCCAAACATAGATTTCATTTTTGTAGAGAAAGCAGGACCAGACAGTTGCTGGAAAAGGCTGAAGGCCTTTTCTCAAGGGCCCTATGATGACATCATTCTGTGACTCAGAGATCTGAACCAGCAACCTTCTGATCACCAGAATGGCAACTCAGGCCTCTGAGCCACACTGCCCCATTTTTTCATATGCTGTACTGCTTGTACTGCACGTAAGTGAGAATCCAACATCGCAGGTATTAAAGTTTTGTTCTAGGAACATTTACTGAATGTTTCAATTAACGCATAGAAACGTTCAAAATGTCCAGTTTTCCTGATGTTCCCAGAATGTTATTCCACTACTATAACAAGAATAATAATGATAGAGCAGACAAACGGCACGATAGGGCAGTGGTCAGCAATGCTGCTCTACACGTCTTTGGTCACAGGCTCACGGCTGGACGGTGTGATCACAGAAGACACCTCTAGCAATTTTATAAAATAGTTGTTTTTTTATACCACAATATTTTTTTCAACTTGAGTTATATTAAAAAGATATTCAGGTAATAATGTTACAGAGCAAACACTGGCAGAACCTTTGTTAAAATGTAAAACAGAAATAACGTTCCACTGACGTTGGAACTGAGAACCTTTAAATAATGTTAGCTAACGTTCTGGGAACATTCCCTGTTGGTTGGAATTTTGGTGTAAACCAACTCTTTAATATATATATATGTAAGCCTCTACTGAGTGATTTACGAAGGGGGCAGCGGTGTACATTGTTCTGTGTTAAGGTAAACTAACGCACTTTGTTTCATTTAGGTGTACTGGGGAGCTTACCTTTACTGGACCACTATTTTTCAGTTCCATGATATTAACAGAATAGTTGACCCTCCTGCCATTTTGATCAAACTGTATGTTCCCCGTCAGACCCTCCACGCGAACCTAATCGACAGAACAAACACAGTCATGGCGGATCCAGAAGAGACAACCCTTTTAACTGGTCTGGTTCAGGGCCTCGCAGCTGTGATTACAGACTCCAGAATCATTAAGGCAGCTAGACTACGTCTCCCACCAGCCACCGGTGCCGTTTCCATGGTAACGAGCGTGTCACCTGTTTCAGGGCCCGTTCTATCTCCAAGCCCTGTGCCCACGGCACGGCTGGGTTGGCCAGGCAGTCGCCATTGTTGCCCCGTCTCGTGATGTCGATCCGCTGCTTGTGCAGGTAGCGGAACGCTTCCGTCATCACCTGCACGGCGTCGTACGTCAGGGCAGAGGTGTACTGCGGCGTGAAAGGAGGCGGGGCGGTCAGGAATCGGCCGGGAAGGCGGAGTCAGCAAGGCTGACGGGGCCTGAGGGCATCTCACCCGGATTTTACTGTCAGCCCCAGGGTACTCCTTCTCCTCTAACGCCTCCCAGCGCTGGTCAAATTTGGACACCAGCGGGTCGTCAAAATCCACAATCTGAAAGCCAGATACGTTGGCTCCCCCGTACTGGATTTTTGACAAGTCTCCATCAATGAAGCCCTTCAGGGGGAAAATACAGCAATAAAAATGTGGAGGCGAAGAGAAAGGAGTCGTACTGGGAGCATTTATACCCCGCGGTGAGGGGAAGGACTGCGTGTCGGCGGTACGGACAGCGCCGGTGTTTCTAGGGTATTATAGACAATAATGTAAGTGTAATGTGTTTGTAATACAGAAGTATAATAAATAATGCTTGTTTGATAATAACTGCACAAATCACAGCTTAAAAGGACATTAAAGACAAACCAAGTTGGCAATGATGTAGTGATATCCTTTGACATGTCTGCCAATTGTGATGACCTAAGAAGGAGAGAGAAACGTCACCAATGATCAGTAAAATACAGCAACGTTCTGCACTGTCACAGCAGGGCGACGCAGAGACACAGACGATGTATAATATCTGTAATAAGGACGTTTTGTCCTGTTTTGGAGATCTATAAGTTCACTAACAAAATCACTATTTCACAAAATTGAAATAAACAGTGTTAACGCTGACGTGTACAGGGCAGGACCTGAATGACAATGTCATAGTGTTAAGGGTCCAACCAGGACGGGTCTGTTTGCTTCAGACGATAAGGGACCTCAGATCCAGGTATTGATTCTGGATTTAAATTTCAATCAATTCCCCTCCATCCCCCGCAGACTCATACCTTTACAAGAATAGCAAGTTTCTCTGCTTAATTCTGAGCCTCTAATTGTGTAATTCAGTCAAACAAAGTGAATCCTTTGTGTTGAAATTGTGAGATTTACCGTATTAAAACAAATCTAATATGTTACAAACATTACTTATTAGTTAGATTTATACAGTACTTGTAAACAAAGTAATCTATCACATATCTTGTTAGAATATGATTTATTTATCCCTGCGATTCACAAAGAATCACAGCAATAATTTTCACCAGGAGATTCCGAAAAGCAGACGATAACGCTCCTGAATAACTTCAGCGTAAATGTCAGCCCACACTGGCCTGACTTAAACTTGCCGACAAACTTTGGAATGATGTTTGAGCACGATGCAGCGGAGGCCTAATGGTGATTGAAAGGTTGCTGGTTCAAATCCCTGACCAGCAAGGTAACAGCCCCCACACTCTGCTCCCCTGGTACTAAGTAATATCTGCCCACTGCCCTGTCACATATGGGTTAAATACAAAGGACACGTTTTGCTGTGGTGTGTCAACTATGACAATTAATCGCTTTCACTATGAGTTGTAACTACACAGTATGGAGAACACACACAGATATTAATTAAGAAGATTCTGCAAAATGAACTTAATAATAATCAATCCTTTATTTTCCCCATGGGATAATTTTTTTACGCCTCCCTCGACTTGCTCTTTGTAGAGTAAGCTGTCTGTGAAGGGCAGCCCCCAATAGCGGCGCCCAGGGAGCTGGGGGTTAAGGGCCTTGCTCAAGGACCCGCTGACGTGCTGAGGCTGGGTTTGAACCAGCAACCTTCTGATTACAGGCACACAGGCTTAGCCCACTGAGCCACACGTTGCCCTTCATTTATCTATTTATCATTGGACTTACTACACCATGTTTGGCACACTAACGACTAACAGAACCTCATCTCAGTGAAAAACGCTACACTTTGACTGTCACATTCCACATCGTATAACGTGTGACGTGTTCAGCGTTGCACACATCACTGGTGTGATGCTCACCTGCTCCATGATATCTTTGACTTTGTCCTGCTCACAGTCTAAGATGACCCTCCTCTCCTTCTTGTTCTCCAGGTCCTGGAAAAGTGAGCGGTAGGCCTCATCCTTCTTCTCGTCCTTGAGGTTGCCGACGTTGATGGCCGTCACCTGCCACTTCCTCTCTGCCGCAGTGTCCAGAACCACCTGAAGCGTGGACAAGCCTGAGCGGCACAAACAAGCGAAGGACGTTACTTCCAGGCCCACTGTTTGAGAAGGACATTACCATCCTGGCTATTGAGCGTACTTCATGGTTTACGGTTTTTCAAATGCAAAGTGAAAAATAACTGCAGAATTCTGAGTAAAAATGTAAACATTCCATCATACTCAAGTTCATATATGGACACAGCATCTTGGACATTTACTGGCAATGGGCACCAAGTCAATGGCGATAATAGGAGCGGCACCTTCATAACAGGAAAAAATCTGAGCGTTTTGTGCCAAACTTAGGCCATTTATTTCAGTGTTTGTCACCCCGGCGCTCAGGGAGCCCAGACGCTCCACATTTCTGTTCTCTCCCAGCTCCTGATTGCTTGGAGAAACACCGATTTATTTAAAATACACCCAAGCATGTAACCATGTAGCCATATATTAAAATAAGGGGTTTAACTCCACCTGAAAAGTTTCTGTTAAACATGTAGTCAGATAGTACTAAACCCCTACTGGTACTAAACACCAGGTAGCACTAATCCCCATACGAGTACTAACCCCCTACTGGCACTAAACACCAGGTAGCACTAATCCCCATACGAGTACTAACCCCCTACTGGAACTAAACACCAGGTAGTACTAACCCCCCTTACGAGTACTAAACCCCTACTGGTACTAAACACCAGGTAGTACTAACCCCCCTTACGAGTACTAAACCCCTACTGGTACTAAACACCAGGTAGTCCCCCTGATAAACCATTACAGGTAGTGCTAAATCTACAGAGGACCCCCCAACCACCCCGGCCGGTATCGTAGACAAACCCCATGGATCTCTGGCTATGGACCTGAACACAGCGGCTCCAGTTTAAGATCGTAAGTACAGTAATCTACTTGTAAGGGAAATGTTACGAAACCTACAGCGGATAGTAGCAAATACCGTGTTTCTGTTTCGTGCACATACATACATAAAGTCTAATTTATAAATTATACACAGTATGACCACAACAATAATAACTAATGATGAAATAAAACGATTGGAACAATACACTGTAATAAAAATTACGTGAATGTGGTCTCTCTCTTGAATGAATGGGATTGTGACGTTTTGCTTAACGGATGATGGAGAAATATCTTGTGCAAAACATTTTTACTTTAGTGTGGAGTTCTGGCAGCGAGTCACAGCACCGCCGATTCCCCTTCCATGGCCACGACTCACAAGCTTCTGGGTTTTTGTTATTTATGAGCGAGTACTGCAGACGCATGTGACCTCTAACTGCACACGTCTGCCTCAGTAATGAGCCAAAGTTCGTTTAGTGCATAAATAAAAATAATTCATTAACGCTCATACATTTTCATATTGCTAACAAAGGTGAACCCCCCCCCCCAGGCTTCTCCCCTTTGCTCTTCGTGTGTTGCGTTCGTATGTTCCCCCCATGTTGTGTGGGTAAAAGCAATTCTAGGGCCTCTGGGGGCTTCCAAGTCACCCTCCCCCGGCATGGTAAAATTTATTACTGTTATTTTAGCGTGACGTCTAAATTAATAATAACAAAGAGACATTAATGACAAGTCCTTTATTTTCACGCAAATAAAGCAGATATATCGTTGCAATGTGCTACGTAACCAGCCATTGCTGCCCCCCCCCTCCCTGCTCGCGGCCCGGGACCATTGACTGTGCTGGTGATACACCTCTGCCTGCAGCTATCCTTTGGGGATTCTGGGTAATTCCCACCGTCCAAAGACATACAGCAGCGCTAACTGACATCTCTGAATTTCCCATAGTATGGGAGTATAAGCGTGTGATAGGCTGCCAGTCCAAGGTGTCCCCTGCCTCCTGCCATATGCTGTCTAGACTCCAGGACAGTAAACAACACAGAAGATAAGTATCTTATCCCTAGGGCAGCAGGGCAGCAGGGAGTGTACCTGGGTCATGTGACTTGGAAGCTGTCAGGTCACATGACTTCAGCGCTTCACCTGTACTTCCTGTCAGCCTCGGCTGCCCTAGTGAAAGGTCCCGCCGCAGAAGCGCTACGCGGCTCTGAATAAACGCGTCAGCTGAGCGGCTGCATGCGACATCCCTTGAGCACACGTGTGAACCGTCCATGAACCGCGACTCCGGGAAACGGCATCTGCAAATGGCCACGCAGGTGATCTTTAGCAAACGGCTGAGGCTGCCCTGTCACACAATAACAGCAGGTGGTGAGAAGGTCCAAAGTTATGTGGCTCCCTGTAGCACTGTAGCTTGTTTTTTTAAAAGAATAAAATAATAAATGGCTCATCGGACTCACAAAGCCAAGAAAAAATGATATTAACAAATCAGTGTTATGTTCCTGGCAAAAACATTTTACAGATTCATATCAAGGTCCTGAAAACTGTGCCTAGAAGTAGCAATGAAAATGACATAATAATATCCCAAGGATTTTATGTGTGTGTGTGTGTGTGTGTGTGTTACATTGTGGGGACCAAATGTCCCCCCACAATATGAACTAGAAGGTAAGGATCATGCACAGATTACAGTGCGTTGTCACACCCACCACATAACAAACCACCTCAGGGATGAGAACCTGAGTGCAGCCATGTGGCAGGTGATACCTCAGCACCACGCTAGTCCGATTGGACCAGTGTGAGGTTTTTTTTCCAGTGGCTGGAGTGTCAATCCTGCCACCAAAGCCCCATGTTATTCCTCCTGTAAGTTGGAGGACCTCCTTATAGGACTGGATGTAGATTAACATCACACCCAGGATGAAGCAATTGCAGGTTAAGGGCCTTGCTCATGGGTCCAATGGAGTAGAATCACTCTGGGCTTTCAAAGGAGAGGTTTGTAATTATATCTTTGTGGAGACTCTCCGTTCATTTCTGTGGGGAAAATTCTAATCTTTAACACATGCCTATGTGTTACATTACGAGACTAAAGTTTGGATACCGCAAGCCGCCTAAAAGGAAAGCGATCGTGTCGCATCACATGACCTGACCACCTGACCTGAACCCAGCAGACGTGGTTTGGGAGGAGTTTGGCCAGAGAGTGCTGGCAAAGTGGCTATGAAGGTTTAGCGTACATATGGGAACTTCTTCAGGATCTGACCTGGCAACCTTTTTACAGGAGTTTCCGAAAAGAAAAACGTTGAAAAAAACTGCGTTCACACTGCTCCATGTAAAAGGCAAATGACGTACGACTACGCAAATATAATTATATATTGTATATGAGTGGTTGTTAATGCATATATTTCTCACATTTTTCATTTGCACAATGAACCAACCAAAGCTTTTTATAAAACATTTTTTTGAAGTGGCAAACTTTATATTTTATTTGTTTGTTGTAGCTCAAGCATAACATGACACTTGCACATTTTGTTGTCCAACCAAAATTTTGTGCAGTTCTAGAAGTGGCGAAGTATATATTTTGAATCATTTATCTTGACCTTGATTAGTAGTAACGTTTAGTTTTTATAGACGCTTGACTGTTGATTAATCTATTAACTATTCGTTTAAAGTAAATGCACATCGCAAACACTAAGCTGTACATAAAGGGAACCATCACAGCAACAAGACAGGGATCCAGAAATTGAGTCGCTACACACACTCTAATGTTCAATGGTCTTTATCAGCTAGAGCTGGACTTCAGCTTGGCTCAGGCACCCTCTCGTTTTAAGCTCCACAATAGTTATAAACAGATACAATGTACACCAAACACAATATAGCAAAACAACATATGCCAGGTGGCAAAGGTCTAGTACATCGTGCATAGTCACACGTGGCTTAGTTCCGTGAAAACAAAGGAAAAGCATTCTTCATTTCCGTGAAAAATAACCAATCAGGGATTGAGACATTGAACGGAGAGCGAATCAGGAAAGGGTCACAAGCTAACTACGAACCAATCGGAGTTCACTGTTGTAGGCGTAACAAAAATTTTACGTTTACAAGCATCCGTACTAATGCGTTTATAGAAAGGTTAGGTGTCGGACAGCGGGAAAATTTTCTATGCTCTGGGGAAAAAAGATCCGCGGTAGTATGGATGGCAGGCTAAATCGGAAGAAGATTTTTACATTACTAAACTTAAACGTATTTGTGCGGACGTACCCGCAGCTCTGAACCCAGAATCACAATCATCTTTTGTGTTTGGTTTCACGCGGTATGAAGATAAATTAATTGATGATTATTCTAACTTTGCTCCCTTGAAACAAAAAAAAAATCAATATCTGAGGAGATTAGAATTTCAGACGGTGCATCATTCCATCCAAGGAAGAAAAAATGTCTTAAATAACAATTTAAAGCTGGAAGAAATAGATTTGATAAAATGAAATGACAATGATGATGTCTGAATACCAAATAAAGGCATCCTTAAGGAGCTTACGTAAGCCCTTGTGGTCGCACTGGCTTCCAGGTGTGAGATTTCACAGCCCAATCCGGGAACATGGCGTTCCTGCTGAGTGATTCACATCATGCTGAAGTGCTTTCGCGTGAACGTGGGAGTGGACAGTCGCCGTGGTTCCTCCACTGAGGAAGAGGATGGCGAGCCATCTGCACGGAGAGGTCGGGCCAGGTTGTACGGTCCCTTTCTGGACGAGGTCTGGGCTGCCTTCCAGGCAAGATAAACGGCTTTCTAATAAATAGGCTGCATTGGTCCCTTTTTAAAAATCCTTTCATGGATTCCAATTTAATTGAAACCAACCAGGACTGATCATGGAGTGACTATGGACTGATCGTGAACCTCAGCTGATCATGGGCTAATCATGGGCTGATTATTAACTGATCACGGGCTGATTATTAACTGATCACGGGCTGATTATTAATTGATCATAGGCTGATTATTAACTGATCACGGGCTGATTATTAACTGATCACGGGCTGATTATTAACTGATCATAGGCTAATTGCGGGCTGATCATAACCTGATTGTGGAGTAATCGTTGACACTGTGTCTTTCTCCACTACAAATGCTGACATGATCAAGATGATTTTTAGTAATCCCTGTATGCTTGAAAATATTTGCCATGATTGTCATGTAAACTTCTTTTATTTAATTAGCTGTTACCTTATCGTACTATTATCGTTAATTGGAACTTTATTTTATTACAGCATGATCCTTCTTGGTATTTGTAATATCAGTCCACTGTGCTTAACTATTATACTACCCAATACCAGCTCCATAAAGTAGGATACAAAATAACACAGTAACTAGGGTGAAACTAATTTGAATTCATGAACATATTTTTCTTTGGTTTCTTTTGCTTTGAGGCAGCAGGAAATACCATAACACTTTCCTCTGCATGCCCAGCTTTAAGGTAAATGAAACATCTCTCTTTTGTGTGCATTTAGCATTCGATCGATAATCAAGCAAAGTGGACTGATTGTAGCAGAATAATAAATTTTCACTTGCATAATGAAAAATGAACCTTTGTAAACATACAATCATTGAAAGAACTATTCACCTTTAGAATATATGTTTATAAGTAAAATAATTATTTATTTGCTGCCCCCACACACACAGCATGGACTTGCTTCAAAAGTGTCAAACGGGAGCCTGACAAGTACTTTGTCGCCTTTAGATTTAATTTTATAGTACAATGTATCCTTGTAGACTTGAATTGTCATATTAAATAATGCTTTCATTGATGACCTGAGAAAGCAACATTTCATGAATTCCATGTTGTGCAGCTCAGCACCCATTAAAAAGGCGCGGTATGAATCAGATAAACAGTGAGCGCTCACCTCTGTCGCTGTCGTACAGGTAGGCGAACTTGTCCCACTTGTAGTATTCAATCAGGCTCAGGAGGGGTCCTTTGATGTCCGGCCTCATTTGGATGATAAACTGATGCGATCCATCCAGAGGAAAACTCGGCGTTATAAAAGACACGTGTAGAGTTTTGCAGAAGGATGTTATCGTGTTCACGGACTTCTTATCGTAAAATCCAAAAATAGCGTAGACTCCTCTCGAGAACTGCGAACAGACTGAAAAAAGGAGGAAAGTAAATATCTATTAGTTGGATAATGTCCAGTATTATTAACTATACCTTCAATCAACTGAGAGGAACTATAACAACAGACGTCCATCAATCAAATTCTTAAATCAATAACCTAAATTAAGATCACGATAAAGGATGCATAGTCCGACAAAAGACATATCAACAGAAAACAGATATAACAATTTAAATTACAAAGTATGTTTCTGAAAAGGAATATGAATTCTCAATGATGAAAAGAAAAGAAACTGAATTTTAACAAATACACCAGAATCTTCTCCATGTCACCTCAGAGAGACCTAGGGAAGTTCTTTGATGATGGATGCATGTAAGCTGAATGATCAACAGCGCCACCTGGAGCTATATCCACTTTACTGCAATTATAGAGTGACCCTTTATATTAAAAAATCAGTATAACCTATAGTCTGCCTGAGCTTCTCTTTCTCATTTATGCAGAAAAGCAATACATCTGTAAATGATACAACTAAGCGGGCAGCCGATGTTGGTGATGGTGCTGGGCAGCCAGTGTTGGTGTTGGCGATGGTGTTGGGCAGCCAGTGTTGGTGTTGGCGATGGTGCTGGGCAGCCAGTGTTGGTGTTGGCGATGGTGTTGGGCAGCCAGTGTTGGTGTTGGGCAGCCAGTGTTGGTGTTGGCGATGGTGTTGTGCAGCCAGTGTTGGTGTTGGCGATGGTGCTGCGCCGAAAGTCATTGACTGCTTTTTGGCCACCGCAGAATTGTGAAGACAAATGATCATTTCACTAAAATAAAGGCTGCATGATCACTTGCAGATCCAGCGAAGGATTCAAAATGGAGTTTTACACTATGGTGAACCAAAGCCACACATGAAGGTATTAGCACATTAGCACAATGTTGTTTTGAGTGGTTTTTCTTCAACAATGATTTCAAGAAGACAAGAACATAACATCAAAATGAGTTAGACCTCAAAATCATTTCTTTAAACATACATTAATTTCAGTAACCTGCATATACTGACATTGTGTTGTCTTTCAGAAGAATATTATAGTGTGTATTGATGCATCAAGATGAAAAGATTTAATATCTGTTGACTAGTTTATTAGTGATTTGAGCTGTTCCAAAGGTGTTACTGGGCAGACTGGCACTAGCTGGTGTCTGTGGCCTGGATAGAGAGGTCTGGCCTGACCGTCACCAGCAGAAGCAACATGAAGATGAATCGATGACTGATCTACATTCATAACCATATATGAGACGAGTAAAACCATTAGCCTACAAAGTAATGAAAAAAAAATGAGAGCAAGAAGAATTCTTATAGATACGTATTATCTTGAGTATAATGATTAATATGACCATGAAAATTAAGAATCTGATGAGTTACACAGGATCAACTCTGACATAGGAAAAGAAGGATTATGAACAAAAAACATCACATGACACAAAACAAAGTAAAAATATACATATATATATATATATATATCAATGTGATACTGGCCTATATGGGGCATATATGAAATCCTGGAAAAGAACAGCGAAAAACACAATATGGAAATGAAGGAATAGCCAATGGATAATTTTTCCATCTAAACAAGGTGTGCAGACGAACATTCAGATTACGAGAACACAGTGGGATTTCAGATCTGTATTCCTCAGATTTAAACAATCATTTGCATATTCCTTTAATCTAATTTGCATATTTCACAACTATGTACAGAAATTCTAACTTGGATAAATATCTGAAAGTTGCCAACATTGCAGACGATTTTCAGCTGTTATATGCCTCCAAGTACAAAACGTACAAAACAGCAACACCTTAAAGTGACTAAACTCAACCAGAACCAACTAAAAAATAAGGGACAGAAAATCTTGGATTGCTACACACCTCAGCACACGCCCACACATGCAGGATGACGCATTATCGCCTCATAATGCTGACTAATCCAGTATTTTCTGACAGTATATAATGGTGGCATCCACTGCTGTTTCTTCATTTTTTATATGCGAAAAATTGAAGTTCTCAGTTCTAGTGGTGAGTCACCCTTCACTGTACTACTCTCAAAGTTAATATAATGTGACATTTTCTGAACCTACATGCCTTCCAGAGAAGGCTGTGAGCGGCTTTGAATTTCCCCTTCCGTTTCCATGTCAACAGCCCAGAGTAGCGTGCCAGATACCTGCAATAAGCTTCGTGTTTTCTTCTGTGCTCCTCCTGATTGGTCACCAACAGCGTTGCTTAGTTACCCGCTTTTAATCAGCCCAGATTTTATGGCGTCTAACCGTCGCCGCTGCGCCCCGGTCCTCGCGCATTATTTGCTGGCCAAAGGTGATGTTCCCTGAGTTTGTGAACTCCGTCTGGCACCTGAGCCGTGACGGTGAGAAATGACAACGGGTAGCTGCATCTGTTCATACAGTGCCGGCAGGCGGTCCGAGGAGCCGCTTTAACCTTTTGTTAATCCTCAAGTTAAAAAAAGGCCCCAAAGAAATATACTTAGCTGTCCTAATTAGATGCCCTGGTTTTCTCAATCATGGACCTCAGACTGTATGTGCTTAAAGTTTTCATGTGCTAACAGTGACTTGACAATGGACATGTTTGCTAATATGTTATTGGCGCTAATTCTTTGTAGCAGGCAGCTGCATGACCTTAACGAGCGATTCGTTAGCTAACATCCCTCCTCCCTCCCCAGGCTTTGCTTCTAAAGCTGACATCGGTCCCACTGGCCAAGAATGACGCTAATATCTCATCCGCTCACCACAGCTGTTCATGCTTCTTTTTATTTTACCTTGTAGAAAAATGTGAGCTTCCCTGCAGGTGGAACATTTCATATATACATTGCATTTTATTTACTTCGCAAGGCAGAGTCGGATGTGGGGGTTAAGGAACTTGCTCAAGGGCCCAACAGTGAAATCACTCTGCCAACACAGGGACTTGGACTGGTAACTTTCCCACCCCCTGAATCACACGCTGACCATTTCTATGTAATACTCTCAGCAACACGTGACCTACCCTATAGATTGAATATTTCATATATGCATATATAAATAAAGATGAATACATACAATTCCGAAGTTCATTTAAATTCACATCTTCTCAATATCTGCTTATTTGTAAATGAGTTTGTTTTGAAAACTGTTGGTAATACATTGCAGCATAAAACTAAAAATAACCCATGACTGTCAGACGGTGTAACAATGTAACACACTGGTCACACAGCTCTAAGCTGTGCTCCTGTGTCTCCGAATCGGGGAATTGTTAGCCTCTCTGGGGGGTCGCAGGCTGACAAGCAGGCCACTTGAGCTATTTTTTGAGCCAAAAAAACCCCCAAAAAATTATAAAAAATGATGCAATGTCAATATTCTGGTAATTGGCACTGTAGCACTAGCAGGAAAATTAGCTGAATTGCTTGCGGTAAAATTAGCCGAATTGCTAGTGGTAAAATTTGACAAATTTCTGGCAGTAAAATTTTCCAAGAGGGTTATACGTGATGTTTTTCCCAAAGTGGGGTCCCTGGTTTTGCCACGGCCCTTATATACAGCCTAGAATATCCTAGTCTGCCCCTGCTCTGGACATCTGATGTTTAACGAAATCTGCAATCCGACACGTCGCATTTTTCGCACATAGTGACGAGCGGCCTTCACTGTCGGCCACCTCACCTAATACCATGCGCAGCTGCTCTGCAGGCGTACAGAGGAACCCAGTCTCTCCGTGCCTCTCTTTTACTCAGCACCGGATGCGCGTATCAAAGGCGCGACCCGCACATTTTGAGAAAAGGGGGCTTTCAAGGAATGCTCGCCGAAAAAGCCCTTTGTGCAAAATGGATGCAAGACTATTCATTCGTTTGAAATGAATTACCGTTTGACTTGACCAGCATGTTTGCTTGTACTGGCCGTCGCAATTAACCTTATGAAAAACAGCACATTTTAATTGTTCTGTTGTTTTCTTGGCTCAAAACTGGTGCAGTTTTCTGCAGATGAAGTAAAGCCACGAGTATTTAAATATACATTACTAAAGAAGCATTTTCTGGACATAGACCAAAGGTAAACATACTGTACCACGTTACTAATTATGCATGCTGTCAGAATCGCTTGGTCCTAAATCGGACTACTTTAGCACACTGGAGATATAGTCGCATTTAAGTTCTGTTTTATTACTGGACTTGGTTCCAGACTTTGTCTGCAGCCAGCCGTAAAATTAAAAAGCGACGATGAAACAGAATTGCAAGTCCTTCACGTTCAAATGCAAGAGTGTTTTTTAATGTGTCATCATATACCGTTAATGAAAAGGCTTTTACGTTGCCTCTTAAAACTTCTTAGTAAGTGCACTTTATATGTTCCACTCCTTCTTTAATTAAGAAGGTAATTTGGACGGCCGGCTCGACCACGCTCCCAGTGCCACACCTGCTGAAGCCAGATGTGACCGTAGAACACTTTGGTTAATTTCATTTTCCCCTGTATTACTTTTGTGTTTTAGGTTTGAAGATAAACTGTGGCCATCAACACATGATGCTTTGATCAGAAGGCCATCAAGTCTTTCAAGAAACCATCAAAGAATTCAGTACGGAAGGGTCATTCTTCATTCTTTAAGAGTGCAAATAGGATTCATTCAAAGTGTTTCAAAGACTTTGTTTCAATACGTTATAGTAAGACTAGTTAAAAAGGTTGTATAAGAAGGTGCTTCACAGACCGACTTGTTAAATCAGGATGACATCATTGCTGTTTTAGTCTGAGGCTGCATAGAAATGTAAATGACATTAATTGTGGGAGACCTGTGGGTTCAAAGCCTACTGTGAATCAGACTAAAGTCTGCTGTCAATCATTGCAGCAAAACCAATCAATTAGCCAATGTGAAGGCGACTTAGACCCGCCTCTGAGTGACAGCACACTCCTGTAACCCCCTCCCACTTATTTCATTATTACTGTTATTGTTTATTTGGATTGGATATTTAATTTAATAACTATCCTGAGAGAACATAAATGGCTGACAAGGAGCTCCAGTTTGGTCACATCAAACTGGGAAAGTCTATAACTGTTCTTGGTTTATACCATTTGTCAGACAGACTGCAAATGCACAGGTTTCTATGACGACCTGACAGCCCACCTTGAGCCAACAGTGCGACAGACGCTACGGTGGCCTGACCTGCACGTCTCCTTCCCTCCCTCCCTCCCTCCTCCTCTCGGCATCTTACAGCTGGGGAGCAAGCACTGTTGCCATAGCAACGGTTAACATTGCTTAAAAAAAATAAAACGCAGGCGTAGTCCATTCAATTAGCATGCTAAATACGACGAATGCCAGCCAGTATCAAGATAAGGAAATTAATAGCTTGTAAAAAGGATGACTAAATATTCTGTTTGCTTGCAATAAATGTAAGTTTGACAAAGTGATTTCTGTTTGCATTAAATGGATACACATGTTCTCGATGAGTTATGCCAGTCCTGCGGATACTTCAACAGGCTGTAAATCTTATATTTATTAGTGTGTGCGTGTGTATGTGTATAGAGATGGGGGGTTGATATTAGCCATGCCTTACTGAATGTATCTAAGCATGTAAAGTAGCTAACAGTTTTCAGCCCTCACTCTTTCCTTTGTGTATCACGTGAGCCTAACCTTTCACAGCTAAATCCCTCAGGCAACCAAACAACAAACAGATCAAAGCAGACACCCCCCTCACCGCCCCCCCCCACACACACCTGCAACCTTACAGGGACCTGCTGCAGAGACCCCGAGGTCTGCTTCAACGAGCACGAATTATCCAGGAAACCATGCTGAACATGGTTCCGTGATCCGGAAAGTTCTTTGCATTGCCGTCCATGACGTGAAATATGATTTTGGAAGGAAATGAACGTCACCCAGTGTAATCTGAGGGGAAAATCCGTCCTGCAAAAATCAACGTTTGCTCAATAACTTACAGGCTTCACTCTTTTGGGGGGGCGAGGTGTCTGTAACTCGCTCCCCCCGCTGCTGTACTTGGTCGGCCACAATTAGAACCTCCAAAGGAAGCATTTGGGCTCGAGCTGTAAGACGTACTGACAATTCATACTCTCTGTTCCTGTGAAATAAAAGAAAAGTTGCGAGCTCCTTTGCTCTAAAAGCTCGGTATGTAATCTAAACACTACACACAGATCTGCAGCCTGTTACAAATTGGGCGCATAGATGGAGTATAAGGTAACATAGTAATCATTACATTTTTAGCCGATATGTACCAAGGTGAGCTAACTTGCCTGCATCAGCTGAATATTCTGTTAAGGTCTATATACTGTACTAAGCAGCGACTTAATACAACAGAGCTCTTCTGGGCGCAGTGCTGACAGCCTGTGTGTCTCTCATCCGTACGCCGGCGACCAGCCATTCCCAAAGAAACAAGCCAGAAAGACACGTGGCCTTAATGCTGAGAGATGACTGAGTATAACAGCCAGGGATGTGATGGAGGCAAAAGGGACTGACTTCTGTGGGAAAGACCGACATCTCAAATGAACCAGAGAAGCAAACGTTCATCCAGATGTTACCCTTCCACGGTGTTCCCTACACCATACCTTACACCATCTTGCCACTCTTTGTGTGCCAGTGCATTGTCCATTCTGTGCTGGGCATCTAGAACATTCTGTACTTTGCCAGTCAACATATCGACTACATGCACCCCCCCCACACATCTGCACTCATTCAGCTGAGAACCTCCTACACGCTGCAAGCCGAATAACTAACTGGATGGTATTTAAGTATCTCACTTCACTGGCAGTATAGGATGTAAGTATAAGTAATGGCACAGTTAGAAAGTAAAGACATTTTCTTAAACGATGCAAAGTCCCCGGTTTAAAACAGTACTAAAACACACTTACAGTAAATGCACCACCCACAGCTTTGAAAAACTGATCAAACAGATCCTGACAGCTGAGAGAAAACAAAAACAAAACCTAGTTCAGCAAAGTGACCATCTCACTGTGAACACTGAAGGCATGGCTCAGCCACGCTGCTCAGCTGTATGTATGTAGGCATGGCTCAGCCACGCTGCTCAGCTGTATGTATGTAGGCATGGCTCAGCCACGCTGCTCAGCTGTATGTATGTAGGCATGGCTCAGCCACGCTGCTCAGCTGTATGTATGTAGGCATGGCTCAGCCACGCTGCTCAGCTGTATGTATGTA
>JAODJU010000014.1:4648175-4659663 GCA_026776725.1 Gnathonemus echidnorhynchus
GCCGCGCTGCTCAGCTGTATGTATGTAGGCATGGCTCAGCCGCGCTGCTCAGCTGTATGTATGTAGGCATGGCTCAGCCGCGCTGCTCAGCTGTATGTATGTAGGCATGGCTCAGTCACGTTGATGTGTTTATCAGCCAGCGATATAGACATTGCCGAAATCAGGGCTGCAGCTGTTGGTGGGGCAGCGTTATTATAAAATGCCAATAGGTCTCCCAGCAACACGATCCAATTTCAGCGGCTATGTAGGTTAGGGCTTTAAAGATACATCGTAAGGTTTTTATAAAGAGAAATCTTTCCTTTCATACGCGTGCTCCGGGTTCACATTCACATCGCGGATCTATCGGCGCAAGTGGCGGATTCCATGCCGTAACCCCCCCGCTACACACACAGACACACACAGACACAGACACACACACACTCCTCCCTGCGGGCCGTCTGTCCATTTCTAATCGCCCTGGTTTTCCTTGACCTCTCTCCCAGCGTGAGACAAGGCTCACTCAGTAACAAGAGGCTGACTGCATAGTAGGGGGGGAAATAATTTACACCTAGAGCAGAAAATGAGCGCGTGAGGACGGCGCCGTCTGTTTCGGAGCTGCGGGGACATCCCCTGTCTGTCCATTATCCCCTGTCTGTCCATTATCCCCTGTCTGTCCATTATCGCATCTCTTAGGTCGATATTGACGAGTTCTACATTTACAAACATTATTGTTCGAATGGATGCCATTAGGAGAGCAGGCAGTGCCCGGTTTTACAAACAGCCGGCGCTTCATTGATTGAAAGCGCATCTACACCCAGTTTTGGCAAAATGAAAATAAAAAACCTGAATGAAAACATACGCTGTTTGGGTTTCTGCAGAAGAGCTATTGAACAGAGGCTTCAGAAAAGAGATCTTTCTACAACGGTGCGTGTAATGTTTCATTCAGTCAAGTGCTTCCTTCGACTACCGATCTTCTACTGCCGTCAGGTCTTTGGTGCATGGTCTACTGGAACCCCAGACCAAAATCTCTCACAATTTCTGCATGGAACGGTTTCGCAGGATGGGAAATATCAGCACCATCTGCAAGAGTGTGGTTTGCATGGCTACTTGCAGAGCTGCTGTCATTTCTAGCCAAGTGCTGCTGGGTCCCGTCACGTTATGAAGACACACTTGTCGGGCGAATGGAGGTTTGTTACTGACCCTGGGCACTCGACCGTGTGGGAAGGTCTCGATGCTCGGCAGGGACCTGGGTGTGCCCTAGCACACTTCATGAAATTGACTTGTCAACGCTGGACTCGTTTACTGACAGTGGACCGACAGCAAATTCTGTTTTTCAGGAATATAAATTTGGAAACAAGTGGTGTACAGTTCCTAAAGAGCTGTTAAGGTGCTCGTGAAATATCTGCACTTTCACAAGTGCTGTGATGTACCTCTTAGGATGCATTTGCTCTAACTCGGGGAAAAATAACTGGCCATTGAATCTGTTATTGTTGAACGTTTACTGAATGCTTTTACTGAATGCTTTTCGGAACGTTCCAGTGCAAGCAATTAAAACGTAGCTCCCTGCTTAATTAGGCACAATGTTATCTTAAGGAGTGTGTTTCAATTCATTTCTTACGAGTTAAATTTCAAACTTAATATGCTAACCCTGGCAGCGACCAGACTTATTGCTATTCAGTTATCCATTCAGTTAACATAGATATTCGGTTTTCATCTGTGAGCAGAGTGGTCCAATCAGGCATTATTAAACGTCAAGATATACATATAACGTGCACTATATATAGTGATTGCTTTTGAGTCAGAGTGCCATCTAGTGTTTTAATAGGAAATAAAACAGAAAGCTGTCCATCACACACAACGAGATAACCTTGTTCATTCTGACTGATTTTCACTGCGTGGGCGGATAGGAAAACGACATTTTAACAACAGAGAATAAAAGTAAATTGCGCGCTTCTTAATTCGAATAGTGTTGCTGCTAGGAAGGACTGATTTACTTATTAAACTGTAATGGTCACAATTATTGATTTGTCATATGTCGTAAAATAAAACATTTTGTGCCAAACATATGTAAAATTATTGCGTTTGTCATTTATCTGGTATAGCATTTAATCCAAATAGATATTGTTATATAAAATCCCAGTTTCACAACATGTTTATTGATTGCACAGGATAGACATATGGCCAATTTGAACAATATCCAATATGCCATTATCCAATACTGAACATTTATGTGCTGGGAATTACCAAACTTTCAGCGCTTTCATACTTTGAAACCTGCTCTTAACACGCGTTCATCACGTACTAGATAAATGTGATTTAGCTTTGATTTAGGAAGCAGAACAGAGCAGTCGTGTGTTTGTACCGGTAAGCGTCGATCGCCGAAACGGCTCTCAGACCGACGGCACAGGAGCGGCCAGCCTTGTTTAAATGCACATATGTCACAAGGCGATATCACCGCAATCGCTCATTCACTGTGGTCTCCTTGTGAAATAACCCACTTGGTTTGTCTTTGCCGTAACGTTAAATGCGCAATACAGATAAAATACTATTAAAATTGCACGCTGTGAACGTGCACAGTGGCCACAATCGAATAAGCGATTTATAATGGTGTAATCTATAAGTGCATTACAAGCCAAACGCAATATACCAACCCGCTGGTTGGCACAGCTGTCCAGGAAGAAAAATCCAGTTTGCGTTCAACGTGCATTTATCTAAATATATACCTACTTGTATTGGTGTGTATTATATTTTTAAGATAAATCCACCCTCGCCGCGTGATTTTTCGTTGAAATAGCATGATATTTACCCTTATTAAATCATGATCAATAGATTTCAGCACAGTCCTTTTCCCTTTAATTCATTATATCTATCTCCAATTTCTGAAACTGTTGCCGTGGAAACCAACTGGCGCTGATGCCTGAAGTTAAAGGCAAGTATCTATTTGTGGGATTATGCATTACAATCTTCACATTTCACTATTAATGAATACTTCCATTGATAACATTTTATGTGAATGCCCCTTATTACATCTCCAACAGACGACGCGTTACTGGAAACTGTGCCAAATGAGGTCGCACAAACGGCACGATAAAACAATATTTTCTTGTATGCATTTGTGCGTGTGCGGTACTTACAGCAATTGGTGACCGCAAAACTGTTTGCTACTTCCAGATTGTCAATGTGGGGCGTCAGTCTGAATTCGGGCGTGCCGAACTGAACCATGCCGACGCGAAAGGCGCTGTATTCCTGGTCCGCACCCCTTGGAAATAGTCCGCCTGTGGAGCAGAAGCAGATAAAAACGCTTATATGAAATCATTTTCCCAAACTGCTTTACAGTTAAATTTGCATATTCCCCCCAGATTTGTATGCGATTTGCCTCACATATTTATCCACTATATCCAATAAATGAGCTATCTAAGGTTGTGACAGACATGCTTTTTCGCATTCATATCCATTTATTTTATTGGAGTGTGTTCGCCGATTCATGGTGTTTCCTTTTAACATACCGATTTGTACGCTAGGAGAACCGCCGAACGATAGTCCCCATAAAAAAGAAAGAAGGAAGACGGATAAATTCATATTTTGTAGCATTTCCACAAGGGGCGACCACATCCACCGGCAAAAAAAAAATCCTCCTTGCTTCAACCAAAGTCAACCTTAGATCCTATTCATAATGAATGTAGGCTATTCAGTCTGCAGCCGGTCTGGGTGATGTGTTGTATGTGGCTATTGAGCTCCAGTTCCAGTGACGAAGAGGATGGTGATACTGGTTTACAGACTCTCTCCTTCCTCCTGCTGCTGGTGTCCCTCCGAATCGCCGCCTCGGCTCCGCACTCAAGGGCTCCGCACTTACATCCGCGACTCACAGCAGCTCATTTCGGCATCAAGGGGGGGCATGTTAATGAGGCCGTAAAGATACGAAGAGAGCCGAAGCCAGTGCGCCCCCCCCCACCTCTCTCCACATCCGGAAGAACCTGCCGTTTAACTATCGTTTAGCTGCTGCTTCATTGCTTTCATGCACTCTTATGACAGAATTTGCCGGCGTTATGTATTATGCTTTAATAGAATTATGGGCATTTATCGACTTAATAAGCCGCACTATACTCTTATTACCAATAGGGTGTCGATTGCATTGCTGTTATAATTCTAACGTATGACAAAAAAGAGACTTAGCAGTTCTTATAAATGTTAATATATAATTGTTCACTCAGCGGTGAATATATTACATGGTGTATTGCATGACTCCGCATGTGTATTCGGCGATGTGCGATCTCTCCAGTTTGACATAATAATGCAATCGCCGAGTACATCTTGACCTCATTAAATGACATGGTAGGCCAGCCTCCACCGAAGCACATTAAAGCATTTTAGTGAATTATATTTTATAGGCGAGAGCTAACCGACCCCAGTTAAGTATGTTAACTTGATTCGCCCGATACCCTCATATTCATAAAATTAGCGCATCTTCTTCAGCACTTTCCAACACTGCTGCATATAACCTTACCACACTGTATGAATTGATATGGTAACGCGCCTCTAATTTGGTGTCAGATTGTAAAGCGCTAGTTTTGTCATCAGTCTCATACACATTTTGACATGTTCAGCTCCTTAATTCTTTATTAATGCAGCGTTTCACACTTATCGGCTTTGATTATTTTAATCTCACTGGGAAACAACGTTCAAGGCAGCATGGATATTTGGCTAAATATTATAGAATTAAAAAAAAAAAAAAGAATGATTATTGTATGGACCAGAATACCTCGTGTGTTTCCTTTTCCAGCTAATTCCATTTTATATAATTGGTAAATTCATATTATAATAGGAAAACGATCATTAAAGTGCAAACTCTGCGGTTACACAATCACCGCTGTATGTAACTGCGAAATAAATTGGTCTTTTGGCAGACAGACGCGGCACCATCAGAGACGCCGGGGAAGGTTTGCCGTGCAGTATTTATAGCCATCTTCAATAAACGCGTCTCTATATTAGCACTGCCTTCCTACCGCACAGAAGACCAAAAAAAACACCCGTAGATTCATTACAGATAAGAGAAGAGGTCTGTACCAGAAGGACTGAAGATGTCTGACAACCAAACGCAAATTCAGACCTTGCGTTTTAAACGGGCTTTCTGCGCAGGTCACCTGTGTACGCTTCAACCCCCACCACTACCTCCTGAAAATCATTTAATATCTACAAAGGAGTACATGCACCATTGCAGATGTACAAGAAAAGACTGGTTGCATAACGTGCATTTTAGCTTTTGCCAAGGAGGGTCGCGCTCTGCGCTCTCGTCTCACCAAGGCCACGGGCATGCTTCTCGGTCCTCTCGTAACACTTTCATTAAATACTTGGGAAGTTAAGTGCCAAACGAGACATTTTATAATACACGTTTGTGTATATATGTTGAATGAACGAACGTTTTGCAGTATATACACTTATGCATATAATTCCCGGAGGATTTAGTTTAAAAACAGTTCTGCACTGGCCAGCTCGTGCATTTCCGGGTTTTTCCTGGATGCCGTCGTTAGATTTCATCATTGAGATTGCATGTGTAGTGCAGATAATCTCTACAAAGTCAAAATGAAACACCTAGAATGCATGCCGTGGTGATTCACGCTTTAGAGTCACGGATGCAGTGATGAAATGCGTGATGCGCAGGTGTTGCAGTGCACATCGGGAACGCCATCCAGTAAGCGCAGACCCGCCTAGCTCTGTCAACACAAAGAGGCTCCATTAGCAAGACTGGTCTGAATCTGGGTTACACTCACCCCCAGGCAGTACAGGGGATATATTTTGAGGAAACATGTAATGGACGTTACCAGAGTATGACGTGAGTCAGTGTGGAGAACGGCCATGTAATCCTATACACTTAGACCACTGGGAAGAGGGTTAAACCGCGGTTGATAGGCAGTGAATTAACACTATGAGGATGTGACACTTGTCACATTCGGAATGCATCACTTGCTTAAAATATTACTGTGGACAACTGACATACAGAGAAAGGCTTTTCATGTTCTCTGTCATTACATGCTGTACTTTTGTTTGCACCTGCTGTCGATTTATGATTTAAAAATACCTCTGTATTAGATTATGGGGCCTTACGTTAAGCCACCTTGCTGAACAGCTACTCAAGCCAGCACCTTGGATACAGATTTGACCGAAGTCAGTGCGCCCCCTATGGGCGAGGACACACTGCCCGTTGTCGGTTCAAATCTCATGGCCAGTAGAGTGATTTCACCTTTGAACCCTTCAGCAAGGCCAGTACCCACAATTGCTGCTGGTACTGGCCGCCCCTGCTGTCTTTGTTGCATGGATGAACCTGTCCGCAATAAAAATGCAGTGTAAATGTACTATAGTGAAAAAACTACTGCAGGAGTTGTAGGGCATCTGACCAAGCAGTAAGAACCTTCTCCTGCATGTTCTGGAACCTGCAGAAACTCCCCGGATGCAGAGTGTCTATGCAGCCTGAATGTCGCTGCCAGAGCTGCCTCTGAGTCACTCATTCTGCCTCCGATGCCACTTGACATTATGCATATTCATGAGCCACGGCTCCGCTTCCTGGATTGTAATGATACCCACTGAGCGGCATTGTCGTTTTATGCTGCGCGTCCCTTAAGTGTCAGTACAGTAGAAATATGTTTGTTCCCCCTACGCTGTGCCTAAGAAGGAGATTTATTCTCCTTTGTTTTATTATAGGCGGTCTTCAATTTTATTTTACAGTACAAGGAATTTATGTAGCAGACGCTTTTATTGGAAGTGAAGTAGATTTCGGAAAGCAGGGTCAGACAGTCCCAGAAGGAATTGGGGTTAAGGATCTCGCTCAGGGGCCCAACAGTGAAATCATACCACAGACCTCGGGATTCGAACCAACGACCTTCTGCTCACGCGCACAGCGTGCTGAACCACAGAAACACGGTAAATCCCTTCAAAACATGCACAGCGGTTCGCTATATTCACGACACGTCTTTGAGTCTTTTTCTCTTTGAATTTAGAAGCGTGTCTTAAACCTCTGTGACATCATGACTTTCTCTTTTGTTTCAGAGCTGTTAAAATAGCCGTCTCTGTGCCAATTTTCGGCAAATTTATGAGTATAAACCCACGGTGAGGCCAGGGACAGATGGAAGAGGTAGACAGGCAGACGTGCTTTATGCTGTCAAATACAGACAGGAGCGGCGAGCAGAGAGAAAGCAGAGAGCTGGGCGGCTTTATGCAAAAGAAGGAGAGATCTGCTAAATGCATAAAAGAGGCTGCAAGAGAATGACCTTTCTGAGAATAACTGCTGAAGTGGAAACGACGGCACACAATGAGGGCCTGTGTAATCATCAGCAAGGTGACAGGCAGGGGGGGCACAGAGCGTCCTAATGCAATACCCACCCGGCTAGGCTTTGTTAAACCGGCAGAGTCATTTTCCTGGCGTACAGGAACCAACAGGAACTGGGACACTAAGAATCAAAGCCTAAGAAAGCTACTGAACCATTATGATTTACCAACTGGAGTCACGGGATCATTGTAAATTTTTACCACAATGGAAAAATAGGATTTTTGTTTTTCTAAGCCCGTCCAGAATAAGGTGTGCATTGTTTAGTGTCAATTTGTTTTGCATAAATGCATTGTACCAAATACAGTTTAATTGGTTAATTGATTTCTCCGGGGTATAATGGCTTTCTAATGGTTTGATAAGCATTAGCTATTTCTGTCTAAAATTTCAATGTCCATAGATTTTCAATTATAGACTTCAAAAGCTGTTTCTGTGCCCTTTCTGACAGCTGATGCACGTCGTATTGGTCCCACTTCACGCTGGAGACTCAACATTGCCGTTTGTGCATTTTTTTTCAGGAGCAACAGCAATTTAACAGTGTTCGGGAGCAAAACACTGTACAGAGATGGACTAGTTAACTGGATTCAAAAGTTTATTTTTCCGCTGACACTGCAGCTCCTCGGTGGAGAGGACTCATATGAAACTGGAAAAAGCGGCACGGAGGAGTGAAAGTGATTCGAAGTCCTTGGCATCAGTTTGTCTTTTTGGTCACAGTAATTTTGGGAAGAGGTGAGGGTTACCATTGAGCAACATTCATCGGGACTTATTTATTTAAGTTTGAAATATCTGAGAAAGATGTTATTGTTGTTGTTGTTGTTGTAACAACTTGCCATAGACACAGCATTCAGAGAAATGCTGTTGGATGCCCACATAGGACAGACATCATTGTCTTAAGCACCTCCTGACAGAAGCAGGCCACCTGTATCACCTGCATCTCGGATTCACGGCCATGTGACTCTCACAGCCTGGGACCATTTGGTGAGGTAGAACACGGCCAGCAAGGCACTGCAGTAGGCACTGCAAGGCACTGCAGTAGGCAGGCTTTGTTTCTGCCAACACGGATCCCTTAGCATAGCATTTGCCAGACTCAAGAAGTTCACCCGTATTTTCTCATTCTTGGCACGCCCACCTAGAGTGGCACAGGAGTGATCGGTCATACCAGGGGCACCCTATGGGGGTTCGGGGCGGGGGTGGGGGGAGAGTTAGGATTATTCCAAAAATTTGGAACAGAAGTGGATTGTTCTGGTTTGGAGGGCAAAATTTATTTACTTTTATGGGGCCCAAGATCTCAGTGATGTGGGGGTGTTGATCCGCTGCCCGCCCAATGGAAGCTTCGGCTCAATTCTGCAGTGACTGGGAGGTCCTGAGATGGCTCACCTCTCTTTACCATGAAGTTAGTTTCCATGGTAGCAGCAGCCTTGATTCTAACTATTCAGATAGAGACGCAGGACTCCTGCTTGGAGCAGTTGAACTTCACCACTTGTTTAAGTAGGGCAGCAGATGTTCAGGGTGGTCACTGTCCTGCCTGCTGCCAGCCCAGGATCATCGCCAGCTCTGGATTAGTGTCTTGATCCTTCTACTACTCCTAAGGATTGATGCTGAGGTGCTCATCTACTACAAAGACGATGCCAACAGTTTTCCTGTTGTTGGGTACAGTAAGTTTAGCCATCAATGTTAGTGGAATAACAGAACAGGTGATGCCAAGCAGACACCCTGCCTACTGAAGAGCCTTCCGCCACCTGTCCCTCAGATGGCATGATTAGTCCACAGCATGAACTTCACCCTGCATAAGTTTATCACAGCCAGGAACTCCCACTCGGTGACGCAGTTCCTCTCACATTGGATGAGGACCCAGCTACAGGAGGTGTATCTTTCATCTGAGTAGGCCTTCCTGGGAAAACATCCCCTGCCGGTCTCCATTATCTATATCAATGATAAATAGCCTCTCTGTATCATGGGGGGTCAGTACAGGTGTCAGGCCAACAACAAGGGTGGGCTGGACACCCCCCTCTGCATGTACATTGCCAGGGTGGATATCACCATATGTACAGACAGGTTGTCAGGGAGCTTGAAGCCTGTTAATAAAGACCCACACCATGAGGTCACCGGGGCATTTGAGAATCCAAACAGCATAACTATGAATCACCACAGGCCTTCTACAACGTGAACGACGTTCTCCTTTGCATCCAGAGCCAGGCCAACCTGACGGTTACTGTTTTGTAAGCCCACAGAACTACCTAGAACTGGTGATGTTATCCAGGGAGTTGTTGATATGAGGCAAAGGTTCTGTTGAGGGATGCCGTTTAACGGTCTATAGCCCAGAAAATACCTCACCTCCTGCTCTTGTTTCTAATGAGCGCAATGCTTGATTGCCAGCCCAGGCCAGCCTTCAGAACCATTATCTAGGGTACCGCTGAGTGTACCCATTGCTCAGGTTCTGTTCCAGATACCTGTCAGAATATGGCAGTTGACATCAATGACCTGTAGCAGCTGAAACGGGCAGGCCTTTGCCTTATGACAGCAATGTCATTTGTGCAACCTGGTAATCAGAGAGAGTTTCTGCAGAATGCCTTTGTGACCATGAGTCAGCTCTGGCATACGTATTCACAATTCACACCTGTCCTTGGAGAATTAGATTTCCTGTTAGAAAGGAGAAATTCTTACTTACAAAGTGTTGGTGGCCAGCAGACTGATGCCACAATTGGCCCTCAGAGCGAGACCCTTAACCACAGCTGATCCAGGGATTGACCAACCCTGTTTTCTCACTTGTAAGTCATTTTGGATAAAAGCATCTGTGAAATAAATTAGTGGATGGATAAAACACGTATGCTATGTATATAACAATCCAATCGCTGTATGTTTGGGGCCCCTGGTTTTAAAGATGATACCAACATCACCTTTGTCAATCTACAATGTTCTATCTATGGATTGGGTTGTGTTGTGGGACATGCTCTGGCATCAGGTATGCTTGTTTGTCTTTACATGCCACCCCCCCCACAAAGAACATTTCTGCTTCATCTCTTCAAGATGGTAGAAGAAGTGGAATCAGCAAATGTTTTGTGACCGGTCATGTCATAGTGGTGTGTCAGTTTGCATTGGCTTCTGCTGATGTTCTGCAAAGGTATCACTCTGTTCCAAGTTACGTCACCAGTGACTCACCCTGTATTCACATACAGCGGCGAAAGATCCTTAACAATTCTGATGTTCCTTGCGTATTATAGGAAATGATGATTATTTAACTATCATTGTTAAATTATTATGATAATGATGATGATGATCATTATAGATCCATCCATCTTCCAACCACTCATCTAGTAGAGTGTCCTGGGGTATTTACTGATCTGAATTTGCTTTAATAAAGTACTAAAGCTTAAGGTTAACTAGACAAATGAATTACTTTGATATATATAAAGGTGGATTTGAAATCAGCTGGAATTAAACTGTAGTTTGAAGCACCTTAATGTATGAATAAGAGCAGCTAAGGGTTTATCTGGCAGCCTGAATGCTGTTCTGAGCATCCTTATAGACAGGGGCTAAGCTCTTAGCCTCCGATACCAGCGCAGGATGTGGCACCCTTGTTTAATTATTGATATGAGAATGAGACTGATGTGTGCCAGGCGTCCATATGGAAAACTCAGCAGCAACCTCGACACGCACCTCAAGGGCTGCTTTCTTGTTTACAGTGGTGGGTGAGTAACTCCACAGGGAGTTCCTCGGGCAGAAACATAACCGTACACCACAAATAATGTGCTAGCATTAATTGCACAATTCCGCACTGAGAATGCACTGTCCATTTTTCATGGAGATGAAGCGTAAGTGATTTTAGCCCGTTCCGATCCTTCGCAGGATCCCTTTAGGGGAACACTCCCTGTAAAAAAAGATCACAGAGTTAGGACAGAATTAGAAGTAGGTCTACAGAAAGCTAACATTAGCTATATTCTGACACAAGGATGAATTAGTTCCTTATGACCTTTGACTCACACAGACCACCCAATCCCTTTGGCCAGCCCGACACCACACGGACACTGAAACCCGGCCACCCCATTGGCCACGCCGACACCACACGGGGACCGAAACCCGGCCACCCCATTGGCCAGCCCGACACCACACGGTGGGACAGAGCCTCTCCTCCAAGGCCATTAACATCCCTCCATTTCTGGGATCTCCTCCAGCTTCTTGGTCGTGGGCCGC
>JAODJU010000014.1:4659763-4697344 GCA_026776725.1 Gnathonemus echidnorhynchus
CGGGGACCGAAACCCGGCCACCCCATTGGCCAGCCCGACACCACACGGGGACCGAAACCCGGCCACCCCATTGGCCACGCCGACACCACACGTGGACCGAAACCCGTCCACCCCATTGGCCACGCCGACACCACACGTGGACCGAAACCCGTCCACCCCATTGGCCAGCCCGACACCACACGTGGACCGAAACCCGGCCACCCCATTGGCCAGCCCGACACCACACGGGGACTGAAACCCGGCCACCCCGTTGTTTTTGCATTTTGGCTAAATCAGACTTTGATTTAAAAAAAAACCTTTTATTCCATAACTGTTTCTCTGTGTCCCTGATGATATACTGATATAGAATGAGCTCATACTGCTGCTGAGCTAAATATGTGTCCTCAGAATAGGAGTAATGCAGAAGTTTGGGAATCTTTAACTCAGTGTGTAAGCTTGTTAACTTAACGGCGAGAATCCGATGTATTAAATGTGTATTTGATAATTCCACCACTGTCTCAGTTATAAACAGTGTAGAAGTACATGTATGTTTTTACAGTGTCTAGGTACCTAAAATATTTCCTTTTGTCTAGGTGCCTTATATCCCTGTTTTGATGTATATGCCGCCCCAAATTGACCCCAGGTCCCCCCCCCCAAAAATGAGAGTAGACTCTGCTACTGCATGAGACTGTAGGGTGGCATTTAATGTCCATCCAGCTACATGTCTATAGGGACATATAAAATATAAATGAAATTAAATATTGATTTACAAAATTGTACTTTAGTACATGCCATGATATTTTTATGGATTTCTTTCCATGCATCTCACCAAGTACAGGCGTCGTTCCTTATTAATCGGGAGCCCTTCTGTTCCCCTTGCTTTGCGAATGTGTAAATGCCGGGGCTTTGGGTCCGTGACGTGTCGATGTGCTGTGTGTCTGTATGCTCTCAATGTGACAGATCCACTCATCCATTATGTATAGCCATTCATTCATCTCAAGGTTATGGAGAGCTTGGAGTCTATCTCAGCAAGCAGAGGCAGGATGCAGGAGACCCCGTGGACCCCACACCAGCCTCGGCCCCCCCCCTCGCTCGCAGATAAGTCATCCTTTATATACTCGCAATATTCACTCCCTAAAATAGATTCCATAGCATCCTTGGTTACACTCCACATTTGAAGCATGTTAGTGAAGCAGTAAGTATTTTATTTAGTAGACATGTTTGTCCAAGGTGTACTTATTAATAATAATAATAATAAATTAAAGAATTGCAGGGTCAGACCATCCCAGGAGTAATTGGGAGCGAAGGGTTTTGCTCAAGAGCCCAACATTGGAGTGACCTTACCGACTCCGGGACTTGAAATAATAACCTTGTGGTTACAGGTATAGCAGCCCGATCCACTGAGCCCAATGCGGCGGCCGCAGTGAAAGCGATTCGGAGCCGGGCAGCCCATGAGCCACAGAAGCTTGTTTGGTCAGCTCTGCCTGTTACGGTGCTCCCCCCCCAAAGATCAACCTGCTTCTCCTCTGCAGGCTTCACATGAGGGACGGACATTTATTCACATTACATTTATTTAGTAGATGCTTGTATCCAAAACAATGTGCGTTGTTTTTGAGATAGCGGGGTCAGCCAGTCCCTGGAACAATCTGTGGTTAAAGGCCTTGCTAAAGAGCCCAGTGATGACATCATTCTCTCAATGCTTGGATTTGAACCAGTGACCTTCTGATCACAAGCATGATGCCCTAACTCACGGAGTGATTGTTTCCATTGTATGTATTGAGGACCCATTTTGACAATGTGCTCAATGTGAAGGTGGAGTGGGATGCTTATCGTCATACATGTAAGGAGCAGTGAGTCAAGTCTTTGCAGAAACAACGACCGTGACTCTTGGAGCTTTGCATCTCATAGGGTTTTATGCCCTAAAATAGGTAGTATCCAGAAACCCTGTGTAGCGCCAGCGGAAGTCCATGTGGCGCCCTAAGCCAGCTTTACCGCCGGCGCCCCCTGTCTGAGACAAAGTGAAATCGGCTGGCTAAGTCAGCACCCCCTCAGAAGATGGCACCCTAGGTGGCCGCCTATGTCTCCTAATAGGTTGACCGACACTGATGGGAGGTGAGATTTACACTGAAGCAGCCTGAGTTCCACCTAAAGACTGAGGAACTTGAAGAACTCATGGGTCTTTGAAGGTTCTGGGGCTCAGCTTGTCCTCTGATTGGAACTTTCATTTTTTAAGCCCTAACGGAATTTTTTTATTCTGTTGTTCTCTTATTTATTTATATATGGATTCGTCCCTTCTGGAACTGGACAGCCGAGATCGGCCCGTTCCACTGCCTTGCCGAAACACCTGCAGGTCATTTGGGCTTTTGCTGCATGCGGGCAGCACAGCAAAGCCACTGCTCTGGCTTTTTCCCATCACGGTTTTCACAATTTCACAGTTCACATGCCAAAAAAATAAGAATGCAGGTGTCTGTTGGTCTGTAGGGCCCAGAGGAAACCATCTGGCATATCAGTGCAATTCACTTTTAATCAGCATAATAAAATGGACATATAGTATCTAGATAACAAGGTCACATTAAATAATATGGTGCTTCACGCCTCCATTTTGGCTCTCCTGTGAGTTGTAAGACTTCAGTCTGCTCCATTGAGCTATTTTATTGTACCCTAACTCTATTCTGTGTGTGTGACCTGCCGTCTTCTTCTGAACTGTATGGGTCACGTGTGTTCAGCAAAACACCTGCATATCCAGACAGCCAGACATCTTTCACAGGCTTCCCGACACACAAGCCCGGCATCTGCAGAGTCACATCCATTTGCCTGGCGCCGAACGTGCATGGATTTTAAACAGACAACCTTCCATTTTTTGTTAATTGGCGGATTCCGGGGCCAGGCTTCCGTCGCGAAATTCCGTGTCACAGCGAGTGGGTCCAAAAGCAGTAACGCAGATCTGGGAATGTGCTGCCTGTAATCCTGGCAGGTCTATGAAGGAGGAAGAGTGAAGTTCAGCAGGGCAACAAGCGACGGCGCTGTAAAAGGAGAGCGAGGCCTTGTGGGAACTAACGGACACATCGGGGCCCCGGCTGTTAATCTAGCTACGTAAACTGGAAGAATCAGACTCAGATGATGAGAACAAAACGCAAGATTTGTTTTCATTGAATCTGGTCATTGAGAGTCTGAGTGGGGGAACTCCACTAGAGGGCGCTATAGTGCTGGGACATGGTTATACCTACAGAACTATCCTTAAAGATTACTCAAAACCATGTATTTTTAACTGACATAGACTCCACACTCAGTATTAATAGGTAAGCTAAAAGTTAAATAAAAATGCATTTTTTTTTATTTACTCTTAGAAACCTTTCAGGTTTGGAATGATGTAATCCATATTGACATTGTTTGGATTTAATTTAAGTTCTCCTGGACGTATGATTAATTACGTTGTCGGTTTCAGCCTCAGAGACCTGTTTGGGTCACATTTCAGTATTCCGGACCAGTAAGAGTGACTGGCCTCCCACTGCAATCTAATCTCAGTGTCTGTTGCCATGACAGCAGGCTTGTAGTTAAGGGTGTAGTGATCCACTGCTTGGGATGCAGTGTACTGCAGACATGCTTGGAATTTTACAGACAATAAGAGAGAACTAAGCACTCAAATAAAAGACCTCAATCCCAGTAAACTTTCCTGCCTTTATATCTCAAACATCAAAAAGCCAGTATCCATCGTTATCTCTGTCATGACACGACGCAGGGAAAAATGAATGTATCGCAAGTTGATTAGCAGTTGCAAGATGGCTGGATGATTGTATAATTTTGTCGGGTGAATATGCCGATCGACCAGGTATATTCACTCAATAATAAGTGGAATGTTGGAATAAATTTTTCATCCACTCAGCTGTGGGCAAATCTGGGGGGGAAAAAAGCATCACATGGGCATCTGTGACAGTGTCGTCACGTGACGGTACAGCTGCCTTTAGCGTTAAGGAAAATGCTAATTTTAAGCCTTGAGTATAATTTACTCCGTCTATAAAGCCATGAAAACAGAAAGGAAACACTCATGCAAACAGATGTAACTTCTGTGAAGCAAATACAGGCGCAGGATTAAATGTAGGAGCTTATTAGACATCTGATCTTTATTGGCTATGCTTACATACATGCATGTATGTTCACATACATGTTCATGTTTACATAGGACCACTTTATCCGCATACTTTTAAATTCAATGCACGGGTCACATGATGGAATTTCAGAAGTATACCTGTCACAGAGGTCATGGCATCAAGCATTGTGACATCAGCGTGATGATCAGTCAATCCGATAATATCCATAATAATCATAAATAATTATCATTGCAAACTTTAGATATAGATTCTATATTCATTTATGCACTTTTTACATGCAAGGTAATAGAATTTTATTTGGTAATAAAATAAAAATGAAGCCGTTTCCACCCATTCTCCCCCACCTGTCATCCTTTACTCTTTGCGGCTGCTAAGCGTACTGGCCACTGAGCCGACACGCTACACTCACGCTGCTTCAGGACTGGAGCTTTTTAATCGTAAATATAACTATTATTCCATATGGTTCATTCATTCATTTCCATACCCACTTGTCCCACGCAGGGTCGTGGGGGTCCAGACCTTACCCTGGACAACATTCCTAATCCAATTCCCCGCCTTGCACCTGCTGTTTCCGGAATATTCCGTATAGCTGGTTCATCAAATATATTCTATCCTCTCCTGATGTAGATGGATAATATGAAAAAATAACATGTGTGGCATCACTAATGGAAACGGGCAAACGAAATGTGTGTATATAGTATATATATGTGTATATCACAAATATATAGACCAATATATAACATTGAAGAAGAGGAAGGAGAACGGGAAGAGTGCGCGAGCATAGAGGTCGATGCGCTTGGCCGCGGAGGGAATGACGGGTTTGGGCGGTGGGGGCTTCTTGTTGTTCTTCGCTTGCGATTTGCCGAGAGCCCCTCCCACCTCGATGGGCTTGCCGTAGCAGTCAAAGTTCGACAGCTCGAAATCCCTGGGCAGCGAGCCCACGATGCTGAAGTCGTTGGAGCGCAGGTCCGACTTGGACGTGCATACCTTTTTGCACCTCGTCTCCGCCACCTGGAAAATGAAGCCTGCGTGATTTACCGACCGAGCAAACTCAGGTCTAACATAATCCTCTCTCCGGCTGTTCTGACCAGCGTGCACAAGGCCTCGTTTTAGCTATGGACTCCCAGAGTCACCCATCCAGTTACAAGCCCAACACGGTCATGCAGTCATGAATTAGAAAACAGAATCATGCAACACTGATTTAAAAGCAAACTACATTTTGCTTGTTTTCCACCAATATCTTGGTCTGTGTACATTTCTAAGAGACTTTTAGGAGACAGGAATAGCCGTTTTTTGGAAAATTCCACTTATATGCAAATGTAGCCTTATTAGGTTTTTAAAGGTAATAATATTTATCCTCATATTTCTCAGTAGGGAACCCCAACACAAATCTCTGCTAAGACCTCCAAAGAGTGTTGAATTCGCCACACGTTTTCAATGGATTACATTTGTGGTTTTTTCTTTCGCTTAGGCACGCCGGTTCACCGCAGGGGGACCGGGAGCTCGAGGGGGGGACACACACGTGTGAACAGGGTCCACGGTCGCCACGGCGCCAGCAAGCTAACACCACAGACGCTGGCGAACTTGCCCTAGCGAGAGACACAAAGAGCTGAATGTTTCCTTTCACTGCGGGTGCCTCGCGGTCATAAAGTCGGCCGGCGTGACCTATGGCACCAGCGACGCCCCTTATTTCCTTGAGGAAATATCGTTTCCTATTTCACGAAAGCCTCTAATTTAAACGAGCGACTCCCAGATTCCTGCTACAGCGATCAAACGTTAGCCCGACTGGCTAATTACCGCTAGCCTTCATCCGGTCCTGTCAAGGTTGCTTAAAGTCGGCTACTCTCCCGAAATTCTTTCCAAGTCCGGTATGTTTGGCTTCAGATGGTATCATAATAGTGCTGTAATTTTACAACTGTTGAATTACAAAATGAAGTCGGCTGTTAGCACATGATTTATAATGTTTTTATATTTTGGATGTTGGCCTCAAACTTAACAAGCTAGAAAGGTACCAAAGCAAAAATGGAAAAATATTGGGATAGTATAATATCTTTGTTAAACAGTGTATTTCAGGACGTATACCTGGCACGATGACTTAAATTTTGCTAATCAGCTCAAACTACAAATTTGCTGGGGCTTCACCTTGTGTCTGGAGACTAACTCTTGTCCAATCCATTGTTTCCAAGGTCCGACAGCCAATCTGCTTTGTGTGTGCTACCCTCACGCTTACGCTGAAATGGCTGCTTCATGTTCGTTCCATCAGAGTCTTTTTGCTAAATCCATCTCTGCTCTCAGTCCCAAACGCAGCCCCTATTCCTTCATCACAACCCCAAATCACATGGTTCTGTTCATCTCACCGTTATCTTCCTGTAAATACCCAAACTAGCTTAGTTTTTTTAAAGAAGACTTTCAAACAAAGTTAGTCCATATGAAACATATGCTGCTATCGGTTTCCCAGTCCAGGAAATTAAGCGCCTCTCCCAAAACGTTGCTCTGGCACGATAGAGGTTTCCTCTGCAGAATAATCCCCACCGACGCGGCCAAGGTCTTCAGGAAGCTCGCCTGGCCCTTCCCTCCTATTCGCAAGCAGAGGGCCGTTCCCTCGTCGGGATTCCCTCGTCCCTGCGGAGAGAGCGCCACGCACGCCCCATGATGTCATAAACCCGGGGTTACCGTCTGTTACTGACGACTGGCGTGCGCACGGGCGCCGGTCACGGATCAGCGCACCAACGCGCTAAAGCGAGAAGGAGCCAGTTGGGACGCGCTGACAGAGCACACGCTACGCCTAAATCCCTAATGAAGTGTCACTTCGGCTCAAACTGGCCTTAATGGCCGGGTTTTTACCCTTAGTCTAGATATCACACACAGAGCCTGAAACAAATGCTGCATCACCTGCGCTCATGCAGAGAGACCAGCAATCGGCACAAATCTCACCCTTCTGCATGGTTCCACCCTTTATGGAGACCATTCTTCATACTTTAATGAATGCAGATTACAGCCTCACGGTTATTAAGGAGGAAACTGGAAATTCAAATCGTACGAGCGAGTGGTCAGCCATTCCCAGGAGATGCAGCATTATAAGGAAACTAGCAGAATCCATATTAACCTCAACACCTTGCCGTCCTTCTTGTACGTTATATTTTATGTGTATGTATGTAAATTATACGTGTGTGTGTGTATTTATGTTTGTATATATGTAAATATGTATATATGTTCATATATAGGCATGTGTATGTATGTTTGCATGTCTGTACAACATGTATGTGTGTAGGTATCCATTTATGTATGTACAGTATGTATGTGTGCAAATATTTCATCCTACATGTACCAGTGAAAATAAAGCTTTTGAATCCTTTGATTGTAAAATAAACATAATGAGATTATTACTAATTATTTACGAAGTTTGGCGAGCAGATTTGGATGTGGATAAGGAGGTGACCAGAGGGAGGAACGGCTGGCAGGCACGGCGCTGACCTGGAGCGTGCTGACGTGGAGGGGCGTGCCCCCGGTGCCGTTGATGGTGCTGCCTTTGCCCTCCGCCTTCTCCCTGCTGGCCAGCTTTGCCTTCTCCGCCTCGATCATCTTGGGGTTGTTGAGTATCACCTGCACCACGGCGTACTCCACCAGCGAGGCGAAGCCAAACAGCAGGCAGGCGATGAGCCAGATGTCGATGGCCTTGACGTACGACACTTTGGGGAGCTCAGAAGCCAAGGAGGTGCATTCGGAGGAGAGCGACAGCACCGACAGGATGCCTGGCAGCAGGAGATCCACGGGTCAACAGCGCGACGCGGACTGGGCGGAACACGCCGGCAAATTAACACCCCTTTATCCAAGCTACACTGCTACAGTTACCAAGGAAACATCATATCCAGTAATATACTTACAAACACATTTATCATATCACTTCGCTTTCACATTTCAACTTTTCAAACAGGCGGATTTTACCGAAAACACCGTTAAATATTATACTCCACATGTGAGACAATAAGTAAACCATTAACGTTTGTAAGAAATGTAAAGAGGAAATAGAGTTCAATCCTTTTCTAAGCAACCTCTCCTTCACACTGTTATGTAAGTCAAACACTTATTGGACTGAAATTCCCCGTTTCCCAGTGAGTGAAGACACGTCCCGCGAGCGGGTATGTGGTTTCCGACATGGCATGACAAGCTGAATCACTGCGGATGGCACACAGAACAGACCACTCACACCCACAGGCAAGACGTGACTGACCTGAGATTAAGCCATTTTCCTGCTGCCCTCGGGGCGAGAGGGACAGGTGTGTGGAGACAGGATGGTAACGGGACACTGGGGCGTGAGAGGGGTGGGAGGGGTTTCAGTGATGGAATGGAGCGGCGGGGCGGACGCGGTGATTTTCGGACAGGTCCGACGAGTCGGCCTTGGCGTTTATACCCAGAGGGACTCGGGCGGCGCTGGCGTCCGGATTGATCCAGAAGGACAGCCAGGACAGCACCACGATGAGCAGCGTGGGCGCGTAGACGCCCATCATGTAGAAGCCAACCTGCCGCCTCAGGGTGAAGATCACCTCCACGCAGGTGTAGTACCCTGCGGAGACAGGTGCTCTGAGCTGGGGCCGGACGCTGAGCCGCGCTCAGGGCAACAGGCAGGCATTTCCCGCTAAAAGCCAATGAGCACATGGACGTCCACATGCAAGTCGCCCAGGCCGAACATAAAGCAAGCAGGATCGGGAAAGCCAATTAACCCCGTGACTATACTACCTAATACGCGTCAAACGGACACGCAGGACCGTAAAGCGTCCTTCATAGGGATATCTGACGATAAGCCCAAAAAGCATACAAACGCATTTTTTTTCTGAAGTTAATGCCCATTTTGTAACACTCGATAAAAATCATTGTCTTTAGCATCTTCAGAGATAATGCACTATTCTTGGCGAGTGACCACTTTCAACGCAGGCTACCATTTTGTTTTTTGTTTGCCAGGCAGTTATCAGGCTGGATTAATGCTTTTGCCCTTTTGTCCCTCTGCCAGATCTGGCGCCCCCTAAAGGCCAACCCAGTGCCCCACATCGCACGCCACTGAGCGCGATGTCAAGGCCTGCTGGCCGGAGGTTCTCTCTGAGACTTGCTTTAGCAGGCGTTGTGCCGTCGGGCACGCCAGGAGGGAGCAAAAGGCAACTGTGTCTTGCAGCCGACTCAGACCCGCGCATTTAAAGCCTGCGACGCCCCCCTCCCCCCCGCCCCCCGCTGCCTTGCATCGACGACAGCGTGTGAAGGCATGCTAGAGAATGCGAGCTTGCCTAAAACAAATGCCATGGTGTTTTAGCAGCTCGATGTATGTTGTGGATCTGCATTCACCATTAATAATAACAGTATTCTAATATAATTAGATACTATACATAACTAACCATTAAGTCTATCAGTAATCAACATACAATTTTAGGGGATGCATATGTATAAAAAGAGAGTGAGAAAAAAAACACTATTAAAACAAATTAAACGGAAAGTTTTTCCTTATACATAGAAAGCATGTATAAGAGCACCTGCAGAATAGTCGCTTCACCCAGCCTAAGACAAGTTCAAGGAAACAGCACAGACCTTCTTGCCGAATGTCACATTTTGTCTTCAACATGCTACAAACCACAAAAGTACATGAATACACAAACACACACAACAAAAGCAAAAGACACGCACAAGTACACAACAAAAGTCTGCAAGCATAGTAACCGAGCAGAGAATACGAGTAGAGAACTTTAGTTGGGGATACAGGCGGCGTCACTCTCTGAGGCTGCAGCCTCAGGCCGTAGCCTGTAACTCGACAGAAATGTACAGCACGCAGCTTTTGAGGCCTTTTTTGATCATATACATTTGGCCGCATATTAGCTAGTTATGAGAAGGGCTTTTGCAGCGCTGCCAGATGAGTGAACAGGCTCTGCCAAAGTTGGACTCCAAAGGAAAGAAATTACTTTCTCCTCATTTATTTTCTGCCAATAGTATTTTTTTCCCCCAAAGAGAATTATTCATGTATGGAGGGCATGAGCCCCCCAAACCATATTGCACTGCCAAGCTAAATGAATGCTTCGTAATTTCAGCTTGACGGTAATTATGGGGCTGTCATGAGACATATGATGTCAGGAGAAGTCGATCTGGGGCTAAGTTTCAGACCACAGCTTGTGTTCTACGGTATCTTATCGTAAGGATGACGCACCACAAAAAAGGACAGCAGTTTTAGGGCAACGTACGGTTAGATCGTCCTTCAAACTACAAAGTACAAGCATCGACTGGGGGTAAAAAGCATGTTTATTCAACTTCACGTTAACAGGAAGAAACGCAAGACCTACCCGTTCCTTTGTAGTATTTGGTACAATTTCCATATTCGATATCCTCTTGTTTAAGGTCAAACTGAGGCAGTGCAATTTCATCCATTTGCACAGGGTCTCCCGACTGCCAACTGAACTTTAGGTCATCTGTCGTGTAACCAACTGAAATACGCGCACACACACACACACACACACACACACACACACACACAGGAAACTAAATATTTGAAATGCATATTTTGGTTAATGAAATTTGCAACATTTTCCCAGGACAGCAGCTACATTTATTGCCCAACTCTCTTCCGCTACAATAACTGCTATCACAACAGCTAATGCGCTAAGTGTTTCGCTAAGCTTATAGGGTAAAATAACGTAATAAGAAGCAACCCAGCTCGATGTGGGATTTCAAATGCTAGGTTCACATACAACTCTCAAGTTGCATCTTGCATCGCTGGGTGTCCATGGGAAATAAAGTCAGATCCAGAGGACAGGATAAAGTGACTGATAACCTGGAGATTGGGCAAAGAGGAAACACATAGCATCGTAAAAACAAAGAACGACAGGCATCAAACTTGGTTTCATTTCAGATGCTATGATTGTTTTGTTAAAGAAATACTAACTGGATGCTACTTTGTTTACTGCTTAACAATTGATCTTAAATTTGCTATTTATCTTTCTGTCAACCACCCATAAAGATGTGCCCCAGAGCACGTGGAGATCTGACCAGGTTACCTCATGCTAATCAACACATCACCGTTGCGGAAAATGAACAGCAGGATGTTCTCCTGTGTGACATCATGGAAGTTGGCGCTCTTCTCGTTGGCGAAGAACAAGTCTGGTTTCCAAAGGCATTTGAACATCTTGGGGTCCACGGTGAGGGCGTCAGACTTGAATTCCGTGGGGAGCCGCAGTCTGGGATCATTCCACCTCTGCCTCAGGAAGATGTTCACTCTGTAATCCTGATTACGATGGAGATTAAAGACTAAAGAAGCTGCATTTCCACACACTGTATCAGCACAGTCAGAAGTGCAATCAAAGTTTAAAGCTGAGAAACCGACGTTTCTAACCAAAAAGTGATACATTTTCTTACTTTCCCCCGAAAAGTACTTACTGTATCTAAAAATACTATGAAGCAAACCCTGAAAAGCTCCACCTACTGGTTTGACATAAGAGGTGCTATTTATGTTTACAATTAAAAGCACGAACTCCATGGTGTAATCTGGACCTGAAGGACACCCACTGAGACCCAGGGCTGTGTTTCTGTCAGGTCTAAAGTTTATATATTTAAACAGGAAGGCACTGTCGCAGTGAAGAATAGACTTCATTAAGCACGATTAGTCAACAGCTTCTGTGAGTTAAGATTTCTCCAGTCACGTGCTCTCGAGGTTTCGTTTGAAGGCCCTCAAAGCCGCCCTAAGGATCGTCGGTACACAGCACCGAGGCTGCTTACAGACGGGCTGCTGTTGTGAAATTCGAGGGCGCCGGAAATGTCAGCAGATCCCCTGGCAATACCCAACAACCCGAAGAAGCTCCGAGGCTCACTGCTCTTCAAACACCAAGTTCAGTCGTGAGCATAATAGTAAATGGGGCTCGGTTGAGTGCATGGGCCACTTGTATACAGTTTATACAGTTAGTAATATCTATTCAAAATAATATCTGAATCTAACATTAAAGGGATTGCCGCAAAGAGTAACAGCGTTTTGATGATAATCTCTATCTGGACGCTTACGAGTGAGCCGCAGAGTTCAGGATTACCTAGCCGGACTGTTGCATAACACTGTAATGATTTGTTACGTGTTCAAACCTTTACAGCCGCCTGGAAAACACAGGCATAATGAAGAAATGAAGGGACAGCTATAGTAAAAATGCCACCGGGAGTCACAGCCCAATCAGACTTAGATTAATGGTCTGAGGGTGCAGCTGGGAGAAGCGAGAGAGTCCATTTCGAAGACAAAATGAGCCAGAAGTGAATCGCCAGGAAATATCAACACATGAAACTCACTTCACCCATGCAGAGAATTCAAATTTATAGAGATTTCCAGAACACATTCCATAGGTCAGTGTTGCCGTTGTTCTTACTTCTATATTATGTTGGCAGAACAGAAGTCCGGAGTCCTCCAAACAAAATGGACACTTTGTGTCAGGGTCAGAGCCATCCTACCCTGCCCGTCGTGTCTCCTCCCCGTTTCGCCAGCAGGTGTCACTGGCCGTCCTGTTCTCCATCCTGTCTCTTGTCCTTCAGCCCCAGTGTGTCCTCCCTATTCCTTGGCCTGCTGCATGGCTCTATGGGCTGAGTATGCAGCTCAAACTAAGAACCCGCCAGTTGTGGGTTTGAAACTGGCTTGCAACCAGCCTCACCTGTCTTGTTTAATTATTGGTCTTTGCTGTTCCTAGTGTTGTTATTTTGCTTCTCTGTTTGGTTTGCCCTGTTTGTGTCCTGTGTGATTTTCATTTTTGTCCCGTGTATTCAGCCCTCTGTCTTATGTCTCCTAGTTTCTAGTCTTGGTTTGTTAAGGTTCTTTAGTTTCATGCTCGTTTAACTGTAATCTGCCGTGTCTGTTCCTTGTCCTGAGCCCTTTTTGATTTGTTAATCTGATTATGCTTTGCACCAATTCCTTATTTGCCCTGCTGCCTGTGTTCAGTTTCTTAGCCGGTCACTGACTTTGTGCTGTGTTCCTGCATGTTGTTTCCTTGCCTGTTCTTGCTCCCAGTGTTGCCTTGTTCCTGGACCTGGTTTTCTTGCGGTTTGTTGACCCTTCGTGGTCCTTTGGTTGTAGTCTTGCCCAGTGTATTCACTTTCCTTAATATAAACCCCTTTTTGTCTTGGAGTCGCATGTGGATCGTCACCCTTTTTTGCCGTCTACACCACGGCCTGAGTGCGTAGCAACTTTGGGTGTTTCTCAATATGTGTACTTGACCGTACTTGCGTTTCAGCATACCCGTTTTACACCACCTTCCATTGCCGAAGACCAGTTCCTCTGCTCAAGAACAAAAGTACAGAGGACGGTAAAAATCCCAGATGGCATTCCTGCCCTGCTCCAAATATCAAGGATGCATCGGTTGCATCGTCACCAAATGAGAATAATCGCATGATTCATCGTGCCCCAAGTTAGTTCTTGGGAGGCACGTTAGCAAGAACACAAGCACGATCTTTGATCTTGGGATTGAGAAACACACTTTATACAGGGGAGAAAACAGCTTCATCAAAATGTTTTTATATGAGAAAACATTTATCCTCTTATTCATTCAATGACAATTTGACACATAAAAGTCAACCAGCCGTAAACAATCAATCAAAAAGATCATCACTGCCCAATTCTTGTCATACCATGGTGGTTTCCTGGATGGAGCCAAAGCTGTTTATGAAGATGTTCACTTTGTCCTCAACTGGAATGCCTAGGAAATAAAACGGCGAGTTATTTCAGGTAAGAAAACTCTGGCTGACTAGTTCCACAAAGCATTCTATAAATCCAGATATCACAGAGCAGACGCCAATTCCTTTCTATAATTAAAATTTTACATTTGTTAGCAGCGGATTTAGTGCAGCCAGAAGGCAGGTGGCAGCCGTGAGAACCCTAGGATTTGCAGACTGATGACATCCCTCAATTAGGCACAGCTGGCCTATGTTTGTCTGGCGCGGGATTGTGCCGCGTAAAGCCAGCCAGGGTACCAGGGGAGCCCAGCTGCATGGCAGACGCCTTAGCGGTTTGCCCAGCATATATCTGCGGATTGCTTCTGTTATAGATCCTCCTTGCATTTTTCTCTTTTAACCATTTCATGCCTGCCTGCCTGTCTTGAGTCTTCTTGTCATTGCTGAGTGCCCGTAGCTAGAGCGGGGCATGTGTGGAATGATGACAGGAAGTAAGCCACCACTTTATGCAGAACTTGGTAAAAACATCTACCAGACAGAGAAAGGCCGTATAATAAATTCAGATTTTGAGTACAACAAGAGGAATTTGGATGTTCTCCGGGAATCATGTGGGTTTCCTCTGGGTTCTCCGATTCCCCCCCACAGTTGAAATTCGTGCAGTTAGGCTGGTTGGTGTCTCTACAGGATCTACAGTGATACATCGTTTGTTTGATTGTGTTCCTATATATGTGCCCTGCAATGGAATGGCAGGCCATCCAGGGTGAACCCCAACTTTGTGCCTCAGACAGCCTCCAGCCCCCCCCCAGGGTAAATGTTTAGAGGACAGATGGATGGATGGATGGATGGATGGATGGATGGATGGATGGATGGATGGATGGATGGGCATTTTCCTTCATTCATTTGCATTTCACATTTTTGTTGAGTAGAAATTATTTGTGAATGTGTCTCATATTTCTATGAATACCACGCCACCAAAAATCCATATTATATATTATTGTGTGAAATGGACAGAAACTATTTACTGTCACACAAAGGTAACCATGAAGTCAGGAGGAAACACAGGGCCAGACCAACCTTTGAAGTTTGGTCGGATTCTGGGGTCGTAGCTCACCAGCAACCTGTTCAGTATGTTGCTCGTCGAGTTGGCAGGAACTCGAGCAAGATCTTCAGATGACAACTGCCTGCAGAAATCAGCAAAACAGTGAGCTCTGCTGAAATGCCTTGCCGAGTTCAACAGGACTCGTTAAACATCTGAGGAAACGGCACTGTCAACAAACGGAAATGGGAAAAATTATATGCCTAAAATTGTACATTCACACCATGTTTCAGTGTGGAAGTCTCCATTGGGAGATTTGCTAACTGGTCCTATGATTCCCATAAAAGATGAGGCGTCGTAGTTTCCTGTATTAAAAGTGTTTAAAAGTTGTGGTAACTTCAATAATACCGGTGAAAGGTACTGAAGAAACACCTGAAACGAACGGCATTTGAACCCAGCGCCTCCCCTGAAAACGCCGCCAAATAAACTCACTGTACATGTTGTTGCATGACTCTAAGGGAGCTTTTTAGCTGCGCAAGAAGTTTTGTTGAAGTACGAAGTCAAGTGTGAGTACTTTCAGCTTCAAAGATCAAAGCATCTGGCCCATTTTCCGAAGCATTCCCCAGCCGTTCTCCAGAGGAGTCTGACAACCCAAAGAACATTAACTCCGAAACCTAAGAGGCTGCATCCTACAAACACTGACACACGATCACTCCAGACTTTTTCAATAAAAAAAGGCCAAACAAATTAAGCCTAAACTAAAAACATTTTGGCCGTAAATTGAATGCCTCTCATTTGAAGCATCTCAAAAGAGAACAACCAGAGGGGCATCACCAGCACAGAGCGGCCAGCAGGGCGGCACTCACGAGGGGCAGTAGACCTGCTTTCCTTTCTTCTTTCCCTTCTTTGCAGATTTTTCTTTAGCTGATCCCTCCAGCATCAGCAGGGAGAAGAGCAGGACCAGCAGGACGAGTCTGATCACGCTCATCTTCAAATGCACAAACTGAAAAGCCTAAATGGAAACAAGGAATCGAGGCCTGGGTTAAACTGTGCATGACCCATCACTGTGATCATCTACAACTACCAGCAAAAATTCCTTTGTTTGTAATTCAATGACCTGCAATCCCATAACATGGTATATTTTTGAAGGGATAAGTGAAACTTCCTCTGTGTATATATATATATATATATATAATTTCAAAGAAATAATTTACGCAGGTCATGGATCTTGCTAAAAACTTAAAGTTGTGAAAATTTGCTAATTAAAACATATATATTTTTCATCGTTATTGTACTAACTGCAGTCTAACTAACTGTAATACATTCTCTTACTTTACCAGTGAGGAGTGCCACAGGGCTCTCTGTTGGGCCCACTGTAATTTCACTGCAAGTTTTCTATTATCTACTATTGCTAATTCCATGACATACAAATCAATGTAAGCTACTCTGCAAACTCTCTGGACCGGAACACCGTTTCAGTCACTTCATTCTCAGAGTCACAAAACACACCAGGTCCTGAAATAAACATGATTCTTGGATTTGACCCATTGTCTTCATTTCCCCTGCAGAATATTGCTGGCATCAACAATTACAATTATGTGCTGATGACCGAAAAATGAGTGGCATTACTGTGACACAATCTGCTCCAGCAGTTTCTCCAAATGACACATAATGCCATCGACATAAATAAAATCTGTGCACATATCTGTCCTGCACTGGCCTCCCTGTGGGGCTTCCTGTCAAATCTGAGGCGGAATAGACATTTGGCAGTTTTTTCTTTCTTTCTTTTGCTCTTCCATCTTACTGCAATATACACGACCAGTCAAAAGTTTTTGCACACGCCAGGTTTTTACCACTTTTCCATATATTTCATAAACTGCAGATTTTTTATTCTTGATAAGCATTTGGGAAGTTTAGTGAACAACTATAAATGAAAAGATAAGTCAAATTAAAGTTTCCTTTATAACACGTAAAGAGTATGTAACAGTGCATGTCTGACATCCTATTAACTGGTTGTGTAGTGACGGCATAGTCAGATTCTAGGCTGTCCTTTGACTTTAAATGCACTAGTTAAGCGTTTCATCCCCTGAAACAGAGCAATATTTAATGTCCCTTGTGGAAATAATGCCTCACATTTTCTCTGCTGTTATAATTGCTAAACAAGGTTACTTTGATGTAGATATTACATTTTCTTGCTAATAAAGGTACTGAAATGTTGAACATGCTGTAAATACTATTCTTTGCTACCAAATACAAGTATATTTTTAATAAATGTTAAGTGAGTAACATGCAGATGTATAAAATCTCAGTGTGTTCAAAAACTTTTGACGCATAGTGTAAGTTCTTCAGCATCGTTCCTCTCGAGATGTTAAGTGTCATTATGTGAAGAATTTTTGAACAGTGCAACAGTGAACAGATCTAGAGCTGCTGATTAGATTCTTCATTAGCCAACAGTTTTCTACTTGATATTTGGGTTTCAAACTTTATATCCTTGAGTCTTCACTACAAATGCAGTCATTCAGTTTTGAGGCACTGAGCGGGAAACGCACTCAGCTCCTGGTTTCTCTGTAGTAGCGCATGCAATCAGTACTGCACAACACAAATTAGTTTCACCCATTAGATGTGCTGTGTCGTGATTTGATACTGACTGCGTCATGCTTTATATTCCCTCTACGTATCCATCCGCCCCCTCACATGTGCTGGGACTCATTCCCTGCTTAGTCCACCTAGTAAGTCAGTTTTTTGATAATTTTTCTTCTTATTGACATGTCTCCCTGTTAAAGCCATCTGAAATTAAATGTTGCTGTTTGACTGGTTTAAATTATAAGTACACTTGTTGATTTAAACGATACAACATCACGTAAGGTGTTCTTGTGTTACCGGGAGCCAACGATTCTTATTATCCCTTAAAAGCTTTCCTTCGTGCTCTTTGTCAGTTACCAGCACCTAATAAATTACTTAATTTCATTTGAATCGACAAGACAACGTTCTTGTTGGAACAGCAGAGTACTTAATAAAAACCACAGAATAGGCTTCCAGGTTTTGAGAAAGAAAAACAAAAGCTTTTTAAAGAACATCTAGTCTACAGTTTAAATGGAAACTAACACTGGAAAAAAACATATGAAGTGGATGGAATGTGAGTGATTCTCACAGATGGAAAGTGAGTGATTCTCACAGATATTCAGCTGCAAATCACACACAAAAGCCCTATTAAATGGGCATTTTTCATGGCAAGTGTTATTATGGGGAGATGGCATCAGTAGCTCCTATCTAAGGGGAACTCAAAGGTGCTGCCAGATTCTTATAGGTGAACAGAAGTGTTAACAGAAGAGACTGTGGATGGGCGCTTCAGGCAAACTCCAGCAAAGACCGCTCACTGCTGCAGAGGCCGTGGGCACAGTGAGAGGAGGTCCGAGCCTGAACAGACCCTTATCGTCTCTTTGACAAATGGACGAGTGAAATAATCCACATTCCTGGAATTCTTGGTTCCAAAAACTTTGCCCGAAGAGTAACAGCGAAAGACCTGCTGGTCCAGTAAGGTGGAGTTAGGAACTTAAAGGGGGTTTCTGACAGGGCATAAAGTGTACTGTCTGACAAGCCTGGCAACAAATTTGCACAAATAATTCCTTGTCACATGTCCCACAGTGAAACTTACACCCACGATAGTTTTAATAACACCCATGAGCATTTAAATGAAAGCGATGTTAAGAATATAAGACCTCAGATTACATGAACAAGATTCAGCTTAATATAAAATATGTGTAAATTATACGTTTTTTATATATATATTTAGACATTTTTCATGAAATACATTTATCCATACTGAGTTACTTTAATAATTTATTTAATTTATATTCATTTAGTCTGTTTCATTCATTTTAATGTTTTATTGTAAATGATTGATTGTTGACACCGTCCGTAATTGGATGAAAAACAACAAAATGGCTCCTTCGTCCACATTAAATGAAATGTTAGCATAAAGCAGTTCAGTGGGACGCACTGCATGTTCACCATTTTCGCTTAGAGTAACGCAGGTTACATCTTGTCACGTGGTTTTCACATCCCACCGACACCATTATTTAAAAAAGCACGCGTCATAATAATCGCTATTTTGGTAATACCAATTTAATCTCGGAGACATAAAACCAGGACGCAATTTGGCATTCTACTTACACTTAAATTCGTTCCGGCGTTTTTAAATGTGTTGCCTACAGAGGGAAAGAGAGGAGGAAAGAAAAAAAAAAAGACAGCGAGAACATCCACCATGCTGGAAGATGGACCAAGAGATGCAGAAAATGGAGATGGATAAGGGGGAGCAATGTATAAATATTAAATTTTGCTTCATGTCACAAACATAAAACAGCCAAAAAGAATACAGACTCACCATATGATTGGCGCTTTCCTTAAAACCGAATATCCCACGCCCTGCAATTTGGATATATTAAATACCGCTGATTGTGCAATTACCAACGCGCCTTCCTGAAGTCCCCCGTCCCCCTCCTGCTCATTTTATTTGCCTTTCCTGCCTTTACAGTTGAGCTCCGATCGCAGCGACACGGAGACCGAAAAGCATTTGCACGCTATTTCTGCACGCCGTTGCGATCGCAGAGCCGCTGCATGCGTCCCCTGTCCTTTTGCCCTACATCGCCATGCCAAAGATGGAGGCGCGCCGTTCACCTGTCGCCCAACATGCGCAGTAATTTCGCCACACAGCGACGGAGGCGCGAGGCAGATAAGCGGCGCAACATGCGAGCGCGCGAGCGTCGGGCTCAGTGCGGCGCTGCCTGCATGGGCTGCTCTCTATCGTGATGTTTAATGCTTTAAAGAACATCAAATAGAGAAGTCACGGAAACTTTACAATATCTGCCGAACATCAGCTTCCTTAATGTGAGCATAAATCAATTAAAATGTTTTACGCTGAAATGCACGTTTTTGTTAACGGCCAACTGCACTGCAATTAAACTGTTATCCACAGGTGCAATGTCATAATAAATAGAAAAAGTTTTAAACATCACAAAAAAGTTTATTTACCATCTTATTTTCTTTTAATTTCTACTCGGATTATTCAGATTGCTGTTTTTTGCTACATATAAATACACTTAATACAAGTTGCATTCATCCTCATTAAATATGATCACACGTCACCTGGCTGGCAGCATTCCAGCTATAGGCTCTCTTTGTTTCTCCTAGTGGCATCAATCTTGCTAACCCCGTGCTTTTTGGATTTTTGCTGTGTTCCATGTCCCGTTCGGCAGATTCTCATTGCAAAGATTGAGCTTCGGCGAGAAGCAGAGAGAGATAAGCCGGTCATAACCGGCGTGAGCACGGCAGCAGTGTCTCTGCCAGTGCACACAGTGGCTGGGTCCAGGCCAGCTTAGCTGGGGGGGGCAGAGGCACAAAAAAAGGGAAGCTCTACAGGTGCGGAGAAGGGCGGCATGTGGGTGCGTGTGTCTGTGCAGCCTCATGCCTCACAGACATTAATGGCATCGATTTCAGAATAAAATTGTTATCCTTGGCACTGTGCTTTTGAACTTGATGAACGTGTCAGGAATGGAGAATTAGAGGAATGTTTCTGCGATGTTTACTTCAGCATTGAACCTGGGGTGCTGGGTAAAGGGAACACAACGTTTCTGGCTAATTCTACTGCGGATACATCTATGCGAGGAATGTGTGCAACTCATAACATGCAGAAGATGGTTAGCTTTCCGTGAAGTTTGTAGTCATGGACCTGGACTCAGTGTCCGTTGTAGACTTTTACATGACAAATGGCAGAATCAACTGGTATACTTGTTGTGAGAGAAACTCTGTGTCAATTGGTCAACAAAAGAAGGAAACTGGGAAGAGGAGCAGGAGACAAATCCCTGGTAATTAGGAGAATCAAAGCATTGAATTTGCTGACAAAGTAGGAGAGCATTAAGCGGACAGCAAAGATAGCACTGTCGTGTGGGCGTTCCCGTACTGTTCACACTAAAAATAGAGTGAGGAAGTGAGAGAAAAGAAGATACGGCCAGAGGTGGGGAGATCAGGTGCTTAAAAAGCAAAAATCCAGGCCAAGATCTTGTTTCATCCAACCAGTTGAGGACACTGTAACTGACTCTTTTTACTCAGCTGGTTGGCTGAAACAAAATCTTGTTCTGGATTTGACTTAATGTACCTGAACTTTGCACCTCTGGAGACAGCTAAGAGGAAAGGGCACAGGGTCTCTGGCAAAGGGAGGAGGCAGGACAGGATGAAGGCAATGGTCTTCATACGTGTTACTGTAAGGCCACCAAAGGTCATGTGATCTCTGTGTGTCTGCCATTGCAAAGGGGCGTCACATATCTGCAGATGTCGTCTAAATGTCTCTGTACCCCATAAGCAGCTGCCACATAGTAACTTTATAACCATTTCAAAGAATTTATTTAGGTAATTCCCTTGTTTGGATGCTTCAAGGTAAGATTATAATAAAATACCTGAACTCCTTGGTTTAATGCAATAAAAGAAAACTTCCACTATAGAAACAGGTAAGGCAGAACAAAGTTTAAAACTATAGGATTCCAGGATAATCGTGCATGTCTAGTTTAAGTAAAGGTTAGGCTCTACCTGCCTTTTGTTGCCAGAATGACAAGCAGAATCCATATTTGTCCTTTATCTCACCTCCACGCTCAATTAGCATGCAGATCCAGTCACGGCAGGACCGGGTGTGGGATCCGCACAAGCGCACAAGCGAGAGAATAACCAGCACAATGCTTCTTCTGTGGGAAGGGATTAGATTATGTGTGATACTGTTATCGTTAATAATTCATCATTCATAATATTCTAATTTGGAGCATGAATAAATTCAGTGCAGTTTGAATAAACACTGAAGCAGAAATGTCAAACTAAGCTCACGCGAACGGCTTTAGAACTCTCCGGGCCTTTAATGCTCCGTGCTCTGTGATTGGTCCAGAGTTAGAAGCAATCGGAATTTAATGTAAAAAAAAAAAAGCAACAACAGTGAAGCAATAAGCTTGATCTGCTAAATAGTACTGAGTGGCTCCCCAGGGCCATAGATGCCACATGATAGCCATGCAGAATCGGATAAATACAATCGGTCTGTTAGCCGCTTAACTTGGTAGCGGAAGGCTAATCCGGCCAATGTGATCGTCATAAATTAAATTGTAGCTCCCAGATATACCACCAGGTGTCTCCAGCCTCAAAGCAGTTTCTCCTGTTTATTTGCAGCCATGTATTTGATTGAAATGAGTAAATTTTAATGTAGAAATGGTTTTCAACCACCCCCACCACAGGAAGGGTAGAGGATGGATGGATGGACAGCTGAATGGATAGATAGTTTTCATGTAGTTTTTATCATGCTTAACATACTTCCAAAAGCACAAAATGGTGACCTGCTTTACTGCATAATCTCAAAAATACTTATAGTAATACACACTATAAACAAATAATCTAGAGACTTCATTTATTGCATGTCTTTGCAACTTTAAAAAATATGAAAATGTTGGTTATTGACCCCGTGACCCTGCATAGGACAAGTTGGTACAGAAAATGGGTGGATGGATGGATGGATTTATTTAATCCCTTGGGTAGTCTGGTTTCCTCCCACAGTCTAAAGCCACACAGTTAGGTTAAGGGGCATATCTAAAATGTACCCCGTGTACCCTGTGTCCTGTGATGGACCGGCATCCCGTCCAGGGTGTACCCCGGCCCCGTGCCCTGTGATGGACTGGCATCCATCACAATAGTTTTCTATATTTTGCAGGAGAAAGGTTTAACGCAGTAATATGGCATCATACATCGCCGAGATGCACACGTTAATCACGTTAATGACATAGCGGCCATTTATAGCGGTCTGCTGTTGTTCTTTGCCGTCGCTTGTTTTTCAGCTTTCCGTTTATAATACTGGTTTCCTTTGGTTATTTTTCAAACACCCAGTTGATTCACGCAGGACCACCAGGAAAGCCACAGACAAAACTGTGAGGGAGGGAGAGGGAGAGGGAGGTGCTGACATGTCCTGCAGACTGGACTGCAATGTGATCCTCTCCTTTAAACAAAAGCACGTAGCCCGCTTTCCGCTCGACTGGGCATCGTTACAGCCGCACATCACCGACACGCATATAAGTGTTGGCTTTCAGTCTTGACAGTCAGTGACTTTTTCAAACATTTGCTTTTGATTTTTTTTTCCGGGTAAAATGAGGGCCCCCGCTGTGCCTGCTCAGGTTCACCGTGTCACCGTCCTCGGACGCCGTGTTTACACCATGTCTCTGCTATTCCTCTGCATGCCGAATGCGGGCTAAAGCGGAAGGCTGCGCTGATTTCACAGATGGCGCAGAAATAATTAAAAAGCACATAAGTCATGGAACATTTATTGACCCGGGGAAAGGACTGAAAGTAAGGGGAGAATAATTAATGGCATGGCGAAGGGCTTTGGAAGGTTATAGGCGAATTCAATAAGAAAGCTGTGTGCATTACAATGAACAAAACGTATTACGCAATAGACAGCGACATTTTTATATCCATTCATAGAATGCCTTATTTTCTATAGGCTTAGCAAGGCCACTTAATAATAATAATAATAATAATTATTATTATTATTCCCATATTCACTTTCGTCGTCTCATGCCACTATCTGCTTTCTACAGGCCTATATGCGTTTATCCAGCTGCCTATAATTTATGTATAGGAATGATTTAACTTCACCTCCAGAATCCCATGCGGTCTGCTTTATCAGCTAGGATGGCTCTCGTAAAGCACTACAGTCTCTATAAACCGAGAGAGGGGAAAGGCGGCGTCTTAATGGTTAACGCGTCTCCGGGGAGTTTCCTTGGGATCTAAAGTTTGACTTTATCGGCAGCACCTGTTGTGTCAGCAGTTGGCGGACCGCTGGCACCGCGAATCCGGGCTTAGTCAGCGCGGCAAATGGAGCCGGACCTCGGCACGGCATCAGGAGTCAGCTTTCCCCGGTCCCCACCGCCTGCGGGTGATACATCCGCGCAGCGCCTACTTTCGCCCTCAATGGCAGACTTTTGAAAGCACTTAAATCTTGGGAAAGGAGACACTCTCAGTGGGATAAGTTATGGGAAACGACCAGTGACCGCAGATGATTTACATGCTTATTCGCGGGAGTTTCTGATCTTTTACTGTAAATGCACAGGACGATTGACCCTGTTGACTTCCATCTGATCAACAGATTTTTGCTTTTAAACTGCATTTAACTGGTATCTGTTTCGTATTCTGTGTTTAGTCTACATGAATTCAACAGGTGTCGGCTGCAGCCTATCAGTCCCATTGCACTGGATACATTAACACGGGAGGTAGCTGAAAGACTTTGTGGTGACTTTTCCCGGGAAGGACTTTTTGGATGGGATTATGCGGATACCACCCTGCGTGTATTGTGTGCAAATGCGCTCCAGGCGAGATCACCTCGCATGGTGAAATAAAACGCGGACCCAGAGTCTCCAAGTGCCTCGGATTTGCCGTCCACCACAAAGCCAAATGATCCTGTCATTGTTATTCCTCCTGATATCTTCTAGCCCACAGCATGGATCGGAAGCTGAGTCCAGCTTCAACGGCAAGCTTCAGCACAGCGGTGTAAAGGAGCCGAACGGTGAGACGGAGTTTCCGATGCCGCTGCCGTCCGGCCCGGTTCTCTGCGTGTGTCCACTTGGTGTAAAGGGGCGTTAAAGTTGTCACATAGTTGCCATCTCTGAGCTTTACCTTAAACTTTTTGTTTTAAACGTAATTAGGGCTGAAATAGAGGTCTCCTGTACAGTAATCAGAAAACCTTCATTTATAGTGGTGCACAGAGGGGAAATAACTAAATCTTACGGAGTTCCCCAGAGAAATTATTTCTTTATGACCATGAAAGGCTCCATGCCAGACTGCCCGGTCAGCTCTGTGTAATTTTCTTACTGCGCGACAATCGACTCGATTTTCAATGTGCCATTTATATTACGTATAAAATTATCTGTGCATAATCTTGACAACAACCGTGAATAAACGTTGTGTGAGTACAGATACAGTATCAAATATATAAGTCATATAAATAGTCCAGATTATATCTCACGCGGAATTCTATATATTATTGTGAGGTGTTGTTATTTACACTCTCTTGATTAATTATGTGTTGACAATGAGAACTTGGTTTAAGGTTTACGCTACATTCCTCTTTATGCAGGCTAATAAGTAATCCTGGGTCTGTACTATGTCATATCCCATAAGTGCGGGTCTTTTATCTGCGTTTCCAAGCAGTATATATATATATATATATATATATATATATATATAATTATAATTATAATAATAATAAAACACAAGCAGATGTATGGCGTGGAAATGAATTAAACACACTAAGCCACACAGAGATCGTGTTTTATATCACGAATATTACTGGATCTCTTCATACCATTCCCAGTATCTGACAGCACACCACCCAGACACTCGGATCATACTCAAGTAGGGCACGTGTAATGTCCCTGCTTCCTGAACAACTTAACCGGCCAGGTTTCCAGACAATGAGCACATAATGCTTGCTTGGGAATTTTTGCCTGCTGAATGTTTATTAGCAGACGCTGTGCGGTGACCACAGCCACTTAATGAGCATGCTGGAAAAATATGCAGCGTCGCTTCAAATGTATAAACAGCGCCATTAAAGCAGGCTGCAGTATCACCACCAGCGCACACGTACATTCTCAGATTGACATTACTTACAGAATGCAGAAAATCAGGACGTGCATTTTCTTTTTTTCTCTTTTAATGAGAGTAAAAAAATAGACATAGTTACTGAACCATTTCTGATTTCTTCCATTGCCGATGATCAAAGCGATCCGCTTAGGACGTCTGTCTGGCGGAGGAGTTCCTGACCATGACCCTGACCAGTCCCTTCCCATTTACCACCATCTCCGACGTCACCGGACGGTTCCAGGACATTGACTTTAAGCGCCGTACTTAAGCTGCCGGGGTCGGGAAAGTTTTTACGTACATCTTTGCAGTTTTCACCTGAGAGTGGGGGAGGGGCGGTAGAGGACCCTAACCCCCAGCCCCACCAAAGATACGAGTAATTTAATACTTTGCTAACGGTAAGGATACATTTCGTTAACACGGTACTTCAGACGTCACAAATAACATAACAGTACACTCTTACGTAATGTATTAAGTAACCAGAAAGTGTTAGTTACGTATGGATCCCATGTTCATAATGGTTCATAATCATAATGGTTCATGTATTTCATGCAGTGACTATATTTATTAATGAACCCTGCACTGTCAATGTTTGGATATTTGCAAACCGTTTTATGTTGAGTTTTCCAAGATTTGAACCAAACCGGGCCCGAGATCAGCTCTGACATCGATATTAACGTATAACATGTCGGCAGCGCTAACGTAAGAAGAGCTTGTCACCTTGAGGTCTCGTCACCAGCGGCCGTATGTTTTGGTTTTTATGTTGATTACAGTCTGAAGCTTTGTGATTGGAGTAAAATGTCAATGTTTTACATCTAAGCTGCCGCTGAACACTGACGTGCGTGCAACTAAATGTTACATACGCTGAGCAGAACTCCTATGTAAAATACATGTCTGATATTATAAATAAAGTATAGCTTTATTTATTAAAGTAAGAAGTTCCACAGTGCAGCAAAGGACACAAACTGGTGATTAATACAGATGAATTTGGCAAATACACCCAATACAAATAATAATAATAATAATAATAATAATAGAACATAACAGAAGTCCTGAAGCACTTAGAAATGTTTTGTGTGTCTGACGATGTCCAATGGCATCTGAGCGATGAAGGGGAAGGAGTCAAAGAGGAGAGCCTGGTCGTGCAGCCAGATGGGACAGAGTCACGACGTCCTTATATGGACGCAGAGTCGGGCCCAGACTGCCAGGGTCCCAGCAGTAGGATCTGAGTTAAAAAAAAAAATACAGAAGTTTTTGTGGATGGTTTTCCTACAGAAATCTGTATGTCTGACATTTTCCTTTCAAATTTACTATGAGGAAATGATTGTAGGAACAGCAGCGGTTTGGAATTCTTTTTAAGGATGATGTTATCAGACAAGCTGTGAGCACGGAAAATGAATTAGTCTGGTGCTGGACCATGAAAAGCCTGGTCAACATGTGGGCATGGAGCCAGCTACTTTCAGGACAGGCCACACTCCTACGGTGAGGCATTGGTGTCCTGTAGCACTCACTCCCACCAGCAGGGGCACTGGTCGTCAGAAATGATGGTTATTTGTCGTTTTCACCGGTACAGGTACATTGGAATCCTTCAGCTTTCACATATCTTATGTTCTCGTCCATGACACACACACACACACACACACACACACGGAGGTGAGAGCGAAGCTTGGGGTCGGAGCTCAAGGTCGGCTGTTTGTATGGCATCACTGGAACATTTCGGGGGGGGGGGGGGGGGTTAAGGGCCTTGCTAAGGGCCCAGTGGACACATGACTGTTCTGCTGCAGATGGGAATCGAACTGGCAACCTTCCGAGAACAGGTACAGAGGCCTAACCCACTGAGGTAGTTTGGGCATGACGTTAACCAGAGATAATATTGTGTTCTCTCTTGTAAAATGATGGCAGAGTTTCGATCGACTGTCTTTGTGCCGTTTAACTTGTTGATTGAAGTATTGTGTTTGCAGTCATCCCATAAATGTAGGTGTAAATGAAAAATGAAACAAATGGGATTATTAAAATGTGCGACATTCATTGAAGGACTGGGGGTAGGTCTGGCTGAGTCAGCAACTACTGACTGAGAAGCTCGTCTTCCTGCTGGCATTTACTGGCCGTCATGTCACTGTGCACGCAGACACTATGATGGCGTCATTATACAAAATGTGTTTTACACATTTTTTTCATTTTGTCATTTGCTACCTTTCTGGCATCGTTGTGTTAGTGACGAGGGTCCAGAGCTTTCGAAAGCCTCCATAAACCACTGGAATCTCCCTAAATGTTTTTAAACGAGTCTTAAAATGGATATTTGCCTGTAGTCCCGCTGTCGGACTGCAGTGATGTGCCTCGTCGTCAGGCGTACAGTGGGGAGTGCCGAGATGTTTCACTGGGTTCCGTCCTGGGTCATGAACCATCAGCCACATTCAGTTAGTTGAACGCCCAACTGATATTTCAATCCAGCCGATAGCCTTCTTGAGAATCGAGTATGACCATGTAAATGTCAGTGACCAAAAAGCAATCCAGTGCTACCCTGCGAAATTCAATTTGCATGCATGAAATTGCCGTCGTGAGAATATGAAGTGGGTCAGGGTCACGCTGCACGAAACTTAGGGAGCTTGTTGGCCAGGAACTAATTTATTACTTGCGCACAGACGGACATTGGCAGCATCGCATCTTCTGTGGGAAATGAGGCTTGGTGGGTGGCAGAGAATGAGTATTAGGGCGTTAAAAGGGGAAGGCGGCGTTAAAGGGGAAGGCGGCATTAAAGGGGAAGGCGGAGTTAAAGGGGACACCAGAAACCGCCTCAAGCGGCAGAATGTGTGGTAGTCAGCTCTGCGGACAGGGTACTGCTAGTTGGGCATGATCCCCCTAGAGTTGTACCTATCATTTGTATTTTTTTTACAGAAATGAACATCTGTTCAGCTGTTGCTAATTACCCCAAATGGATGGCTGCATTAAAGCAGCCCGGCAGACCTGCTGGCTAATGGGATTTAATTGACAAAACCAATCGATCTTGCCTCCCCATTCGTCCGGCTCTTTCAGAGGAGTCCAGGAGACTTGGATGCGGGTTTGTTTCGCTACCCTAAAGCTCGTTTTCCACGGCAGTTTAAAGCTACAGGTTCACAGGATCCCTGTTATCGGAATTTTACAGAGACTTGTACTTTAATTGGATTTTAAGGATGAGAATCTCTCATTAATTTCTAAGCCCTCACACACTCGGCACTTTGGGAACCTTGAAAGTTTATGTTTAGAGGTAACCATGCAGCATTATTATGTACAAAATAAAGCAGAAGAACCTGCAAGTGATTATATACACTGACAAGCCAAAACATCATGTGACCACCCATGTGACCACCCCATGTGACTCAAATACCATTGACTGTCTCTGAAGAAATGGGCAAAATTTTCTGCCGTTTCTGTCACAGTAACCCTTGTTGCTTTGCATTAGACATGATAGTCTTCATTCACATCCTGCATCAAACACCCTGTTGGCAGTTCGTGGTTCTTCCCTCCTCAGACCACTCTCAGTAGGTACCCATCCCCCCCCCCCCCCCGGCTGACCGTGAGCGACTCACAACCATGTCGTCTCAGCGATGCTCTGACCCAGTCGTCTGGCCATAATGATTTGGGCCTTATCAAACATCTTCATCCCTGCCCATTTCTTCTGCATTCAACATGTTGACTACGAGTGTGGAATGTTAGCTCACCATCTAATATATCCCAGACCTTGACACACACTGCTTTTACGAGACAGTCAACATGAATAGTTTCACATGGGAGGGGTCATAATGTTTTGGCTCATCTATGTGATACGCATGCTATGGAAACTCTATGCATCTCAGTGATTTGAGGTGTGTTTGTGGATAAAATGACCTTTGTTTCATTTTTGCAATTAGTTAAAACAGAAATCAATCTAGAAAAGAGTCTAAAACGGAACCAGCTGAAGGCTACGTGCAGCACCTGGAAATGTTGCGAAGCTCTCGGGCAGATTCATTTCTGGGGACTGAAATTTGACATTAATGCCAAGTTGCGGAGTCGGCGTGTTTTTAGGTAAGGGAGCCGTTCGACATGCCACTGCGCCTGTCGAGTGACACCCCTGCCAGTACGGGTGACAGCCTGGTTTTGTCACATGATTCCCATTTTACACCTGCATTATATAAGGGGATAAATCAGTGCAAGTCAAATCAGAAATGCCACACAATGCAGGTAATGGTCTAATGCAGGCCTCAAATTGGGGGCGGGGGGGGTTATGAATTGAAACATTCTCTCCGCTTCCATCGCGTTGTTGTCACTCATATTCACTGGCCGCTGCTTGAGCTCCCTTGGTAGATTAAAGGGTGTCTTTCACAATGTCCCAAAGTCGTTTATCTTCCTCATACTCATTCCTCTTTAGAGCGTCACCCACCCCATCTGCTGTCACTGGGTCAGTGTTTGGGGTTAACCAACCAAAAGAAGCCATTCCGGTTCACATCAAGAGCAAAGAAAAGTTTATAAAAATCTCTTCGAGTCCTTCTTTCGACCGCCCACCAAGAAGTCGGTTGAACGGCGCTGACAAATGCAGTGTTCCAGTGCGTACCAGGAAACAATCTGAGAGTGTGAATTCATAATGTTACTGTGCATTTCAGCCAAGGCCTGTACAGAGATGGGATTCGGTTCCTTTGTTTATGTTAGCCGATTATTAGCGTTTTCTGTTTTATGAAAGAGACGTCAAGAGAAGATAAATGACTTGTAGGTGCTTCTGCCAGTAAATTCAGACGGGTAAGAAATAACCAAGGCTATAGGAGACCACACTGGATAAGCGAACATACTCAGTGGGAGAGAACTCGGGATTTAGACAGGATTTAGTTCACAGGACAAGTGGGCATGCAAAATAGATGGATGGATTATTGTTATGATGTTATAGTTTTGATTAAAAAATGTATTTAACATATTTTTACAATGTGCAAATAAGCATCTCTTAGTCTTTGTTATTCAGACACGTCGACTGATGCATTGCTATCGGTTTACAGTCGCTCCTAATTGTGTTTGCAGTTTAAATAATTTCAAAACAAAGCGCTGTACTGAAATTGCATGAAACCGTAAACCCAAACCCGAGGTTTGTACCTACCCATGAATTTTGTGTGCCATTTCACCAGTAAATAAAGGTAAAACTGAGTTTTGATGCGTTTGGTGGTTTTTCAGAATATGTTTCACTGCAGACGACTGTCTGACTTTACAATAGGGCCCCTTTCGAAAGGAAACAGGAAGTCATGTGACCCTTCCTGAAGGAAACAGAGGAAGTCATACATTTCAAGGAAATGGAGAGGACGGGATTTTTAAATAATGCGTTCCTGAGCGGGAATATGGATACATGGCTTTTGTTTGTATTTGACTTCATGCAATTGAGAGGAGTGCTGGCAAGATGTTTGTGCAGCTTCCAGTCAGCACAGACTTTCTAATGATTTTGGTGTTTTGCATGTTTCGACGTCTGTCTGCGCGATGTGAACATGCTGCATTCCTGCCGTGTGTCGGCCCCTTTGAACTGCTTTTCAGCAGCGAACCCTTCATCAGTAACAACGTAATAAGTCGGTGCTTTAATCACGCAGGATTAGAATAGCAGTGTTTTTTCTTCAAATTTTAAAATGTGCACTTGGAAGACTTTGCTTCAGTGGGTGGGCTGATTTTCGTACTGAATAGTTGGATATTTTTCAGCTTAAAATATCTCTAGAAATTTCATACAGATGTAGCTGTAGTCACAGTAAGTTAGGAACTTAAACACGTATTATATGATGTGCTGGACTTTCCTTTTCTAGAAGGAAAGCTTATATCTACTGTCACTGTGCTTTCAGAGCAGCTGTGGTGCAGCTTTGACTGGTATCAGGATGATGGATGAGCTGATCGACTGTGTAGGAAGCCTGTAGAGCTTGAGGCCAGAGTTCATTCTGAAGTAACTGTGTCAATAACTGGCTGCACACACCTTAAATGCAGACGTTACGCCGTTGTGTCACGCTAAGAACTCAATTATGCATAATTAGTTAATACCCTCGTACATTCCCGACATCAATAGGTCTAACAAGAACCTCATTTGCAGAGATATAAAGAAAGTCTGACTTTGTAACATGAGCTTGTCTTCCATGTAAAAAAAAAGATTATCCCATTGACCCAAGAAGAATGCGTCATTCTACATGAGGTCTGGTTGCTAAGATACAACGTTTGCTGTCAGGGACGTTAGTTACTGTGTCATTTCTGGATTTTGAAAAACTGGACCTTGACCACTTTTAATAAAGCCACCTCTGTACGCTTCAGGTTACGGATAGCTGAAGCCTGGGCTTGATGTAAGGAGGTCTGGAGGGATATTAAGTCCATTTATTGTTGATGTTACTGTGGTTTTCAAAGTATAACACTTGACTTATGACTTATCCCTTATAGCCTTAAATATGGAAAAAGACATTTTTACTGGCTTCAGAAGTGAAGTGAATCATGGAGCCGAAGGTGAAAAAGCCTTTTGATAGCTCAGGGTTCCCATCAAGGGAAGAGGAACTGCGTGAAGAGGCCAGCTTAAGTAATAAAGCCAGGAACCTGAACACGGTGTTCAGGTGCTCCCAGTGCGCTGCTCCTGCCTCTTCATTACGTCAGTGCACTCTCCAGGGACCAACACAAACGTACTCCACACCAGGAAGTAAGCTGATTCTCTGAGTGGAAGAGCCTTCAATTTCAAGTAAGGATAACCAGAGTGTGAAAACAGATTATACATATCTGCTTTGCATATAGATATGTACATACAAAGCTAATTGGTAGTATATTAATACATTATCTACTGTGTTACCTACAGTATATATAAAGGGTACAAGAGGTAGATCCAAAGAGTTTAAACGTTATTTTATCGTATTTTAAAATATAAAGCTAGCTGTGCAGACGGCTCAGAGCTCCACACCCATTAATGCATGCCTTGTTGGGTTTGGAGAGCGACACTGACGTAAAACCGAAGATCTGCTTATTTACTGTTCAGACGGTGTAGTGCGTCTGTCAGAATAATGTTAGCATCAAACGCTAGCAGAATTAGCATTTGCTTGCAGAAATTTGCTTTTCAAGTCCATTCCATTCAGCTGTCAATCCTGTTCCCAAAAAATGCTGGGACACTGTGTAAAATATAAGTTAAAACAGAACGCAATGATTTACAGATAATATAATCCCATATTTAACTGAAAATAGAACAAAGACAACATCAAATGTTGAAATATCGGCTTGAATATCTCATTCATAACTAATTCACAGAGTAATTCTGTGGTGAATCTCAGCCCCATCTTCCCAGCACAGAGACTGCTCAGACTGCTCTTTTTATACCCAATCATCTCACCTGTTGCCAGTTAACTTAATTGTGAGATACTCAACTAGGTGTTTTCTTTTGTCACTATGCAAGTTTTCCAGTCTTTTGTTGCCCATATCCCAACTTTTTTGAGAAATGTTGCAGGCATCAAATTCAAATTGTGCATACATTTGTCAAAAAACAATAAAATTTCTGTTTCAACATTTGATACATTATCTTTGTTGTATTTTAATTTAAATATGGGTTTTATTATTTGTAAATCATTACATTCTGTTTTTGTTTACATTTTACACAGTATCCCAACTTTTTCAAAAACAGGGTTGTACTTTTTTCAGTAGGAGGCTTGAGTATTTGGGAATGCATCATCACATGCAATACTACTAATAATGAATAATATATAGACTAGAATAATCAATCCTTTATTGTCCCTCACGGGGAAATTCTTCTTACGCCTCCCTCAAAGCTGTCTGTAAAGGGCAGCCACCTGTTGGGGTGCCCAGGGAGCTGGGGGTTAAGGGCCTTGCTCAAGGACCCACAGACGTGCTGAGGCTGGGCTTGAACCGGCGACCTTGTGATTACAGGCACACAGGCTTAGCCCACTGAGCCACATGCTGCTCCCCAATATATACACATTTTCCTGCAGATAATCCATGCGCAGAACACCAGTATCTCTGTGCATTTCGACCAATCAGATGGCGATGATGCAACCAGCTGGGTTTGGTCACGCTTTCGGTCCTGTTAGTAAGCAGGACCACATCGGCTTGGGTACGGCTTGGGTACGGCTTGCATACCTGAGAATAGAAAACTACCAGTTTGAGCTACACGTTAGGTATGGCTGTTTTCTTGTTGGCGGCGGAAAAACGCCATAACAGCGCCAACTGATCTCACGCAACTCTGCGCTGGGTCAGTTTCAGCAGGACGTGTTTACAGATCTTGCCAATGTCAGGGGGAAAGCGAGGTTAAGGTGCAGCTGGTCAAAGCAGTGACTGCGCCCGTCCTGCTCTCACCGTGAGAGCAGTCAGCTCACGGGATTCCTGCCAGTAATGCGCTTCTAGCTGAAATGAGCATTTCGGTTTTCTCCTGTGCTGGATTTACGTTTTATTTGTTTAGCAGAGGCTTTTATTTGAAGCAACACCCTTTTTTTAAGAAAACAGAGTTAGATGGTCCCTGGAGCAATTGTGGATTAAGGGATCAACAGTGACATCACTCTACCAGCTATGAGATTTGAATCACTGGCCCTCGTACCACAGTCATAGTGTCCGAACTTGCTGAGCCACATGCTGCCCCCATGAATAAATTATTTTGCTAATTCCCTCTTGTGTGGAGCACTGAGCAAACGTGCGAGCGTCACTAACACAGTGGACTGAACACCGTGACTTACCAAGTAACATCCATTTATTTATTGCTTTGTTGCATAGGGGGTAAATTGCACATTTGTGTCATGGTTCAAGCCCGTTATGAGCGATCACTGGAAAAATGAGAGGAAAAGAGAGTAAAAGGATGCAGTGATAGAATCATAGAAGTTTGACAAATATTCTTAGGCAAAAAATACAAAGATACACATATCTAGTCATTCCAAGCTTTACATAAAGCGTTACAAAATCCGATCTCAATCCCAGTCAAAGGGGATTTAAGCGTCAAGCTCAGAATATTTAACCATATAAACATTCAGCGATTTCAAGTGGCCAAGCCGTGTGTGTGTTAATGGAAAATGTGCAGCCAGTGTTTTCAGACTGTGAACCCACCAGCAATAAATATTTGAATGCAGGCCAGGAATTTACTGCACCTGCAGCTACTACCAGATTTAATAAAGAACAGATGCAGGAACAATTGCACAGACATCAAAAGCATCAACGTTTTGGGCAACTTTAATCACTCATTGGGTTTTGTAACCGTAGTCAGGGGTATTTACCATATGAAAGTCGTTCTTCAAAAGTGATCTGAAATATGTGGAGCAGAGTCATCAACGAAAAAATACACAATGCATAAGAATTTGGCTAAAAGATAATAAATAGTAATAATATTAATACTTTTTTATAATGGCATATATATATGAAATTAATCTGTTATGTGCATTTCCACATAACTGAGGTTTCAAACACATTCATTTTCATGGGATTTTTATAATAATGATTTAACAGCCATTTCTACGTACTGTATTCCATCTGTGATAAGAATTGAGGTTCGGTGCCGCTTGCTCTGCGTCTCTGAGTGTGTTTGCCGTCCAGTGCGCTTCAGTAATGGAAAGATTAAGGCCTTAGATAGGCGGTGGCTCGCGGCTTCGTGGGTGAGTGCCTGAACTCAGCCGGCGGCCTTGCGGTCACACTTCTACCTGAATAAGGGCTTCACTTCTTCCTCAGACCAGCTCAGGGACGGCCGGGCTTGAGGCTAATGACCCTGCAAAATGAACCGCTTCTTTCATAGGTAATATCACAGGAAATGCCAACAGCTTGCCATAAAACAGAGGACGTACAGTACCGAAAAATCACCACCTAAACTAAAAATGGCTAAAGTTCCAATATTGTTATTGAAATTAACATTCTAGGCTATTCTAGACTGTGTTTTTTGCCATGTTTATCTGGAAATAAGCTTCTGTTCTGTGTTTGCTTTCTGTTGGCGCTCGTGGTTGATGGATAGTTATATGACAAATGACAGCCTGACAAATCTCCCTGCTTCTAGCTGATCGTCTCCCTGTACATTCTTGTAACATTCTGCGTTTTTGTACGTTGGTCAGTCCCAGTGTGGACAGCCATGTCCTCAGGTGTAGAGCTGATCGGAGCCGTCCCCTCCTCCATACTCGCGCTGCGCGTGGGGCCTGCGATCGAGAGCTCATGGGAGTTTTACTACACAAAGATATTCTCAGGGCAGAACAAAAAAGGACTGGTTCAGAGAGATAAGCAGTCAGATTGTAGAGGAGGCAGATTGTAGAAGCAACTAGAGGAGGCAAAACCAAGAGATCCGATTGGTTGATTCTACCTCCTCTAATTGCTCACACCCACCTCATCTACAATCTGATTGGTTATCTCTCAGAACCAATCATTTGTCATTCTGCCCTCCAGACATTTTTGTGTAAGGAAAACTCCCATGAGCTGATCAAGTCAGGACGAGGAGGGGGGCCTTAACGAGCGAGCAAGGGAGAGAGGGAGAGAGAGAGAGAGCACTTCAAGTCAGCACCAGTCAAGAGCACAAAAAAGAAAAAAACGAAAGCATGCAGGAGCAGCTGATGCACTTGGAGGTCTGTTTAGAAAATGAGCCTAACTTCCAGTAAGCTAGCTAAGGTTACCGAAGCGGCCAATCAGGGCTACGGCTGCTACCTGCTCCCTGGTTTACGGAACGATACTTGTTTCATATTTTATATATCATGAGCATGAAAATAAACTATAATACAATCAAGAACTATAATCAGTTTTCTCCTTTAAAAAACAAAAGCGAGCCACTTGGCGCCGATGTGAGGTAGAATGGCTTCTGTGAACGCTTCTGTGAATGCCCGTATCTGTGGCTGGAGTCGGTGCCTGTACGGCATTTCCCATCACACGCGGCAGTGTGTGGTGACACCGAGCCACATGCTGCTGGAGAGAGGTGCGCCGTTAACATGAGAAGGACGATCCGGAGTATGGCGCAATTTCTCGAGCCCCGCGCATCACCCGAAGCAGACATGGCGATGATTGATGCATCGCCGATATTTCAAATATGTTAATTTGATTAATAATAAATATGTAGAATAGTAATTCGGACAGAACTACATATGTGCAAAATCATTGCTAGCATAGGGGTCTTGGAATAACCAGAGCTAACAGAAGAAATATTCATTTCATTTTGTTGTACTTAAGTTTGCGATATGTGCTTTTTTGTTTTTCTTATTCATTTAATGTTCAAATGAAAGAACTACTAATGTAGGGTATTCAGGGAGGGGCATGTTGGGGAGTTTGGGGGTGGGGGGTCGGGTGCTTAGGGCCCTGCACTGGGAATCATACCTCACAGCCGTCCTAAAGCGCAAAAGTACGCAGACGTTTTATTAACAGGTGGGAATAACGGTTTTAGCTATTTGTGCATTATTTTACAGACCGAATTCAACGAAAACACCATCTCACACCAGCAAGTGTTTGTTTACGATCAACTGAAATAATTAGCAAAACCTTTTAGTGTGTTATCGTTGAGAACGGATTTCAGTGCAGTATTTTGAGTCTATATGTTCAAAGAAGCAAATTAGTGTTTGATGGCCTTAGGCAGAGGCCCTTCCTGACTCGTTCTGACCCCATCCCTGCCGGTCGAACCTCGCAGATCCATTTCCCGGACGTCTGAAGTGGATAATCACATGAATCATTTCAATTACATGAATCCTATTGTTTCTTCTGCCGTGCCCAGACCGTAACGTCGACCACGCCGTCGCGATAAGAGCTTTGCCGCTCGTGCCGCGAAGCGACCGCGCTTCCGTGGCGCTTTTCCGACAGACGGAGGAGGAAAAGGCTGAGGAGAAGACGGAGATATCAGAGGATGATGGGGTTCGCCAAAGGATTTGAGAGAGGATCTGCTGGAACATGTGGGAGTGGAAAGGAAACTCTCCAGCGAGCGCAAGGGAGAGCAATAAAAACACAGTCTGCTTATATAACCTGAAAAAACAGCCTGCGCTCAACTAAATGTTAGTGGATGTGATTTTCTAAACGTCCTCACCTCATTGTCCACCTCATAAACCATCAGTAAAAAGCGATTTCTGCTTCCTGCGATGTCGGCCATGGTTGACCTCGTAGCAGTAACGGCCGGTAAGCGGAGAGCTTTTTTAGAGGGCAGGGCTCTGGGTGTTCTGGTGCCCTGGGCGAGCTTCTCTCGATCGGCAACCC
>JAODJU010000014.1:4697358-4728729 GCA_026776725.1 Gnathonemus echidnorhynchus
AGTAGAAAACAGCCTTTCTCATTCATATTAAGAACATTTCAGTGGCAGTGCGTATATGGCTGTATATACTAGCCAGCTCGCCTCTGTTTCACAAGAAAAGTACCAAAATATTAAGATTAGTGTAAATACCTAATGTCACGGAATGCAACCAGAGATATTCTGATTTTTTTCACTTTTTTTCACTTTTGCGCCTGCTAATGAAATGGCGCCCTGTGTGATGACCTGTGTGGCCTTTAGGGCAAGCTGGTCCTGGCCGCGGAAAACATTTTAGGCAGGACATGGACACAAAATGAGATTAAACAGAAAAACCATCTGGTACAGCAGTATTTGCTCTCAGAGGAGTTCTGAGCTAAAGATTTGCACTGTGGTAGTTTGATTAAATCAGAGCCCAGAACCATCTCGAGCAGATCGACACGTTCTCAGCGTGAATCATTATCTCTAGGAATAGTTTGGCAAATACAAAGAAGCTCCCATGGTAAAAATGATACTCGCTGGAATACGACCGCAAATCGATGTTTATACGTCTGCTGCCAGTCCCGTTCATTTTCAGTTTAATAGGATCAGTTTAAGCACGTCAGTGACTGGTTCCCTAGGCGAGCTTCACCGCCCGGTTCCCTTCCTCTGCCCCGACAGCCACGTTCACGCTGCTGTGCCGGCAGCAGAGAGAGCACAAGTACTTCTAGGGGGGCCAGGTGAAGGTGGCCAGAAGGTGGCGCTGTAGGCAGATGCCTGTGCTGTTACACTGGATTAGCTGTTACTCTGTTCATCCCCCAATTACACCCGGCTGACAAGTGCTGCCAGCGGGGGGGCAGCGGGGGTGCCGGCTCCACTGGGAGAGCCTGCTAAAGTCGGCCTTTTTAAACTTCACTGCTGTTCGCGGACCCAGGCCTCCTGGGGGGCACTGCAGGGAGGCGCAGTGATGCCTGACCGCATCACGGCGACTCTGTGGTTGCCGTTCCGCGCCTCCGCGGCTCTCGGTGTAACTCCTTCCCAGAGTACGGGTTCCCTCTGGTTAGTGCCGATTCCTTGTCATTCGAGAAAGCCGGTAATCTGAGCAGGACCGCGGGTACACAGTGCAGGTCTGCGTCGGGCCTCCTGAACGTTCCTGCGTGCCGAGTGACAGTTTTCCCTCCACATGTCTGCACATCAAAAACACCACCATCAGCGCTGTGTGCACGACTCTCTCCTTCTTCTGCTCAAGCCGTTTGCTCTTCTTTTCCTCTGTTTTTATTTAAAGGAGTGGAACATTCCCAGCATGAGAAGATCCTCACCATCTCAGGAGATGGAAGCATCCACAGTCCGAATTTCCCACACTCTTACCCACGAGGCAGAGCTGTAGTCTGGAGGCTAGAAGCCCCCGATGAAGATGTACGGATCCGACTGAAGTTCGACGAAAGGTTCGGACTCGAGGATCCGGAAGACGGGACGTGCAAGTAAGCACGATTTCACCTGGTTTAAAGCAGACCTGCTACAGAAATGGCTTCCGCTGTCGGATGCTTTCTAATAACCGGTGATTGATGTGTTTGTGTTGACCGTGTGCACAGAGAAGACATTGTGGTTGACAGCTTTACGGTTTAGCATCGAGATGAAGCCATTAGCTAAATTGCCTCTCTCTGCAGTGTGCATTGAATATACATAAGCTTGTTCATGGATGACTGGCAAGGCAATGAGAATTCCTGAGCGACCTCATCCCGCACAGGGCCACTGGCAGGTCACTGCACCTATTTCATAATCTTTTTTTTTTCACAAAAACAATAAAACGTTTACTAGGACCTGAGCTGTTTGACGTCGGACAGTCCTCGCTGGTTGCAGGGTGGTGTGGGAGTCAGTGAGTTAGGATACTGTGCCAGCGATCAGAAGGTTGTCGGTTTGAATCCTAGGGTCAGCAGACAGGTTTAATTGTTCAGGTCCAGAGCTCTAGGGACTGGTGACCCTGCTTTTGGTCGGTTAAATGACTAAACATAACGCTCGTTTCAGTTTTTGCTGAGTCAGGGCCACTCTGGCACCTCCTGCTGCTCGTCGCCCTGTAACGTTTAATCTGTGTATTTTAGCTCAAACGAGCGTGTCTCACGGACGAGCGAGCCCAAGGCGGTTCCCGTGACATGTGCATCCTCGGCAGGCAGGGTGGGCCTCAGGAAACACCGCGACGCCGCCCCCCCCCCGTAATGGGAGCCTGATACGCGCGTGGATGAATGAGGGCACTGTGGGGTCCCCCTTTAAACGGAGGAAGTCTGCCGTGAGAGGCGGAGTGCCGGCTGACGCCCGTTTGGCAAGGGCCCCCGCTTTCAAGACGGCACAAGTTGTGAATGGGGGAGATGGGGGAGGGTGGGGGCAGAGAGTCTCACAGACTGTGAGGGCTTATGTAAGACCATCTGTCACTCAGACCCGAAGGAGGCAGCAAGGGGCGTGGCCTCTGATCCCACTCTTTTTCCATCACCCCCCCCCTGCATGCCCACCTGCCTATCCTTAAGCAGACACACACGTACGGCCCAGACGGAGTGAGGGGGGGGGCGCAGGGAGACAGCTCACCGCTGAGCCGCCGAGATATTCCTCTCAGCACGCTGTGAAGAGGATCCGTGCGGAAAGATGCGTAGGAGAAATATGGGAGGGGCACGGTAGCTGAGGCTAAGCACGTCAGCACAGCGCCATCTCCTGAAACGGAGCGGAATGGCGCCCGTTTACCTGACAGGTGTGATCGCTGCCAGGAAAACTAGCAAAACACGGGCATCGCTACACCTTGATACATTTTTGATATGATTTTGTGGAAATCGTGATTGTAATCAAACAATTCTAACAGCCCGAGACGTGAATCCATGTCTAAAGCACACAATCGCAGTCCTTCGCTGAAGCGGCGGACAGGCTGCCGTTGACTTGCTCGCTGTGTACACGCTTCCGCGTGCCCTTTTATTTAAACATCCAAAAATAGAGCTCTCGTTATGAGAGACCCGTTTGCTTAATTAAAATGCCGGGACCAGAACTAATGGGTCATTATGCTGGCTATCAGGGCCCTGGTGGTTTGCTTTATGGCCACTGTTTCTAAGTGTGGTAATTACGTGGGATCATTTATGCTACCTAATATGAAACGCTTTCATCATGTGGCTGTTGCCTTGGAAACTTAAGTAAATCATTGTGTTTAGAAAAGGGGATATTCGTGTTTATCAGAGGGACAGGAGCACTTATTTTGGGGGAGCCGTGAGGTGAATGTTTCTAAGGGAGTATTTGTTTTTTGTTTTGATAATTTTAGGTACGACTTTGTAGAGATCGAAGAGCCTGCAGATGGCGCTATTCTGGGCCGGTGGTGTGGATCCCAATCTGCACCCGGAGACCAAGTGTCCAGGGGGAACCAGATTAGGATCCGTTTCGTATCAGATGAGTACTTTCCATCGGAACCGGGATTCTGCATCTACTACTCCTTGGTCTCAATGGTAAGAATTACATTACAGCAGATACAGCTGATTCATCGTCAGATAATATACCGGTTTAATATCATTTCCCTTTTGCAGAACGATGGTTCACTTCCTTTTGGTCCCTTACTTTTGGTTATTTCCTTTTGGTCACTTCCTGTTGGTCACTTCCTTTACGAGTCCACACTTTGTGGTGAAAATTCCTGAGGGGTTCGGGGCTGACTTTCTGGATCCTTCCGCATGGATGTTTGATTCGGATCAGAGCTGCATGCGGTGAGAACAAGCGGCTCGGCGTCCGGCGGGTCGCTGAGGTTGGGTGTGAACAGTCCGCGCTCGCTGCGCGCATCAGCTCAGTGACCCCAAACTGACTCATTCGCTGATTAATCCTTCCAAGTGGAAGTAAAGGAGGGATTAAGGAGGTGGGAACAGAGAATGGGTCCCTGTGAAACAGCGTGGGGGGGGCCTCCCCACCACCAACGGCCACACACAGCGAGGCACAATGCAAGCCCCGCCCCCTTACGACGCTCCAGAGTGGGAGGAGGGCTGGCCGTCTCGCCGTCCTGTTCTGGATCTGGAACAATCTGCCTCTACCATTCACTCACGGCAGTAATTTTCATCTTTATCGATTATTTATGTCCTACTCAATCTAGGCAACGAGAACAGGAGAACCCGAATAGGCAAACACACTCACACAGCAGTCGTATCCATATCCTTGTGGGGACCATCCATTCATTTCTAATAACCCTAATCCCAACACTGACAACCTTAACCCCTACCCAGCCCTAACCTTAAGCATGAGTAACCAAACAAAATAATCAAAATGATTGCAGAACCACGTGCAAGCACACAGACACAGACACAAATAGACACACACACAGACACACACACACACAGACACACATAGACACACACACAGACTGACACACACACACAGACTCACACACACAGACACAGACTTACACACACAGACTCACACTCAGACACAGACTTACACAGACGCACACACATTCACACACACACTTACACAGATGCACACATGATAGTCAGTCAGTGCCCCAAAGGGTCACCAGCCAATGCACCAGTACAGCTAACAAGTCATGTGACTTTCCTTGGTTTCTCTTATTAATTCCTTCCCTATATATTTAACCAGGTTCCATAAGCTCCGTACCTTTTGTACAGTATATCTCAATAGCGTTTGCCCCTTTAGCGTTTCAGTAATATCCCAATCTGACTGATCATTACTCAAAATTAATTGGTCTTCTAATTACCAAGGACAATTAATAATATTAATACACCTCTCAGCAAACCCCTCGAAGCGGGATTCTAACTATTCGGTCCATCTGAAAGACTGACAATAATTGTCCAGATTTACACGAGCACGTGAAACACAGCATGCAAAGTGAGTGCCTTCAGTGAGACGCCAGCGTGCAAGAAGCCAGCAGAACATTAATCACCAGACTCCCTGTGTCAGACTGGCTCCACTCACAGTGCAGACTGGCTCCACTCGCAGTGCAGACTGGCTCCACTCGCAGTGCAGACTGACAGGGCAGCACTGCCTGGGACCGCGATGGCAAACCGATGTCCCTGCTCCTCTCACACCTGGTCTAATGTGACACGTGGGACAAAAACACTGCAATGATACTGTTTGATTTGTGATACTGGCACGATTTATGCTCGGCGTGTGTGAGATTCCTGTGGATTTTTACATTTCGGAGGATTCGGGGTACATAAGAATGTGTGTAGATGGAAAGCTGAACAGGTGGACGAGGGGGAGGGAGTTCAAGAAGGCCAAGCTGTCACACATCTGCAGACAGCAGCTCCAGAGACAGAGGAAGACAGTTAGGAGGTGGTACTTTCAAGCTTAGGGCTTTCCGGCTGAAAAAAAGACTTCTGGAATGAAAAGTGTTGACTATAGGTATACAGAAAATTATTGTAACAAGATACACCTCTCACCATCACCAGCCAGTCACGTGGTAGCTCCCATAACGGGACCCGCCTCTCACCATCACCAGCCAGTCACGTGGTAGCTCCCGTACCGGGACCCGCCTCTCGCCATCGCTGGTCAGTCGCGCCATGACCCCCTATAATGGGACATAAGCCAATACCAATATATTAACTAATATGTTGTGCATCTCTAAGTAATGGTTTTAACACCAGCTTGCCTCGTCTTTCAGGTCCTACTCTCAATCCCTAATGTGGTACATTCTAGAGCCCGCGCTCACAGTCCGTACCGGGTCAATAACTCTTCATATTGACAAAAAGTCTTAAAGTAATTGGTTTTGAACCTGGAGGAGTTTTTCAGCTGTTCAAGGACTAATGATGTTTCAGGTCTTTGAGTACAGGTCAAAGACTAGCGGGCCCCAGCCATGTGGGATTTGATGAAACAACCTGCATATGACAGGGATGCAGAATCTGCCACAACTTGGAATTAGCACTGCCCCTAAATTCACCTCTTCCTGGGGCCCCTCGAACGGGCAGGGCTGTGGAAAAAACAATCACCCGACGCATATGCATGGAAATGCAAAGACCAGCTGGGGATCCCACAACGAGGGGGGTGCAGTCACTCCGTCAGTCACTCGTCTGAGGGCAGCCAGCCAATGTTTACCCACAGAATTCTCCGGAGAGATTCCCGATTCCCAACGCTTCCTGGCCTTCCATTTGCATTCCTCCTTCCCCGGGATTCCGTGCAAACGGTGGCTGTCCGTCTCCCTGCGGTTAACCGGCGGTGCTGAGACTTGGGGCGGCTGTTTATATTTAAACAGTAATAATTCCTCTTCACCACTTCCATGGAAGGAAAAAGAAATAATCCCGGCTGTAATTTTTTCGGAAGAGATTTTGGGAAACGGCAAAGCGAGGCAGAAAGGTTGTTAAAACACATCTCACAGAAGAAAGCTTGACTTTAGCAGAAACGGGAGTAAAATTATCTCCAGGACTCCAGCCCCCACGAACTCGGGGAAGACGGCTCTGGGTTTAGCCATGACAGAGAGCCATTGTGCTGCCAAGCATCCTGGCCAATTACAGGCCCCGGTTAACGTGGGAAAACTACAGGGATAACAGTGGTTTATTTGCGGGACGGGGACGCAAAGAAAGGTCAGTCATCTCTGGCTGTGTGATGCGGCTGCCCTTCGCTCACTGTGTCAGGCTGCTCGCTTCGGTCACCGTCCCTCGCAGAAACACTTCTGTGCTTCGAGCTGCAAGTTTTCAGATTCCCAGTGTTATTTCTCACGTACGCAAACACGCCGTGTGCATGTGGAGCGAAATGCTTTTTCCACCTGCTTCCTGTATTCTGCTCGAAAGGAAATATGTGATACAAAGAAAATTAATATACAAATATAGCGATAGCAATAGCAGCACGACAAATGGAAATAATGCGGCCCGATGGTGGAGCTGCTCTAGGCTGCTTGGATCCATCCAGAAAATATAAACCGATTTTTTGCATTTGGCTAGAAAAAATGTGGTTGGGAGGTATTGTTCCGATCACGGTACAGTGACATTTTTCGTTAGCATGCAGTTGTAGCATTAGCAACAGACCAGCAAGGCTGATCAGTCAGGGAGGATCTTTGGCCTGCCACTCCACTTCTGGTGTCCATACAGGAAGAAGAACGAGAAGCTCTCCTCAAAGGCCAAACCCTGCCCGACCTCCCACAGCACCACCTTCCGCACAAACGTTTAATTCTTTCATCCTGTCGCTCTTTACAGAGAGCCCCGTCAGACATGCGGCATTCGGCGGTAATTAGCTTTTTAAAAACGCTGCCAGATTTAAAGAGTTAGCAGTGCCGTTTATTTGCCCGCTGCCTTTTTTTGGTAATTATTCTGGTTGCAGGTGTTCCTGACTTTGGAAGTGGCTCCTTGTTAAATACCCCCAGTTTGAAAAATGGAACCTGCAGCCAGCTTGCTTGTAAAAACAACCCGTCCGTATTGGGGATTTATTTGCAAGTTCGATAAGCCTGCCTTTTAACGAGGCTGTTTGTCTCGCTGGGCCAGTGGCGTGGTAATTTAGCGCTGTGAGATCATGCTGGGTACGGGTGTATTTTACAGTTTTTGGTCACATAATTTTGGCCCTTGAGTGGTTCAGGCCTCCTGTGTTTGGCTCTTTTTTATCTACAAGCTGAGGTCAGACCACGAAACCTCCAGATGAACTACGCTGAAGACCGTAAACCTGCTTCCTTGACTAGAGTCACTGTTTTCAACCTCGGGAGACTTTTATAGGCGGGAGTTTCCCATACGCTGTGAGAGCCTCCATTTCCACAGCGGCCGCGGGCAGAGCTGGGGGCCCTTTCAGCGAATGACACCAGGGCTCGTCTTGCGGGCCCCATTTTTCTGGAAGGACCAACGTTACATTCAGAGCCGGGACTTCCGGACGCATGTAGACGCCTGTCGCCAAATCGGAATTTAGAATATAATCACCATCATTAGCTTGAATGTGGGGTAAGAACAGAGAACCAGTGTGGCCCCACGCAGTGCTGCGCGCAGGAGACGAACAGTGTGGAATGAAAGACGTCTCGCTAGGAAAGAGGGTGAAAAGTCGAAGGGCAGAGACTGGCGGGACGAGATCGCTAGCAGGGCCGTGCGGTGACTTGACAGCCCTTAAGGATGAATCAAAGTAGGTCCGGCTCCAACTTTGAAGCGTTGGGTGGGCTGTGGGGCCCCGCGGCAGGGGGGGGGGGGCACACAGTCATAAGCTTGGCCCCAGGGAGGAGCCAGGCCTGAATCAAAGCGTTTATACCACATCAAGCTACTGCATGCTAATGATCGTTGTTTTTAGTGCCATAAAATTTGGCAAAGATAACAGAGAGATAGACTGCGATAACATCCTGTAATAAGCAGAAAGCTTTTGCTGTTTCTTGATCTATGCCAAGAATCGTACACATTTCCAGTGATTCTGGAACTTAAATGGTACTTCTGTCCCTGCAATTTAGCACAGAGTGTCCTATGTTAATCCAGTAAGCTCAGTGGGCCGGCGCCCCGGGAAAGGTCAGGCTGCCATACAGTTAAACCTTAACCAAACCAGCTCCTTCCGACTCAGTCTCACTTTGAGGCTCCCAACTGTTTATTTTTGAAGCTAAAAGGCCCACCGCAGTTTCGTCCTGAGAGGAATGTGTCGCTCCCAATTACAGAATTACCCCGTGAGATGGAAAGCGGTAGCTTTATATAAACACGATTAGCATTTCCGCAGAGTTTTTATCTCGTGTGGTGTCTCTGAGGCATATTTTGCCGAGAGCTTTCATGTATCAGGTGAAAAATATCAACAGCAAATTATCAGGGTTGTTAAAGGTTAGATGTGTAAACTGTTTAAACTGCTTCTTAAGATTTAGCCTGCGGGAGTTTTACTTCAATATGATTCAGCAGAGCAGTAGATGCATGTCAGACTTGTACAAACTGTACAAACAAACACACTCTATGTGTCTCCACAAATGATCCTTTGTCCAATAAGTTTGCAAAATTTCTCCATCTGTTTCTGACAGCAGTATTTGTTTTCTTGTGCGTCATTTAATTTGATACTTTCAATGGAATCAAAAGCAGCTAATCGGTAATATACATGACCGCGTGAAACTGTTCTTGTAAATGCAGAAAATTCCGGAAGCGGTGATCCCCGGATTGTTGCTGCCAGCCACACAGAGCTTGGAGGCCTTAGACGAGGTTGTGGCTGGCCTCAGCACCGTGGAGGAAGTCATGAAATACCTCGAACCCGAGCACTGGCAACTGGACATGGAGGAGCTGTACAAACCGACGTGGCAGGTGCAGGGGAAGTCCTTCATCTTGTCCAGGAAGTCCAAAGGTACCTGAGTGTGTATGTTACATGTCAAAACACTGTCATCTGTCTGTCTATCTGTCTGTGTCTCCTTCTGCCTGCCTATCTGTCTGTATGTCTGTGTCTCCTCTCTGTCTGGCTGCCTGTCTATCTGTCTGTCTGTGTCTCCTTCTGTCTGTCTGTCCGTCTGCCCGCCTATCTGTCTGTTTGTCTGTCTTTTCTCTACATTTATACTAAAACCAGAATAGCAGTAATACCACTCAGCACAAAATAGCACATAGATTCCAGTGCCTCACTGCCAGGAAGATAACAACAGACCTGTCTCTCAGACAACCCTTCCAGAACCCTCCGCCTTCCCCATTGTTACCCTTCCCAGGGCCTGATGCTCATGTAGTGTCAAACTGTTTCCCCAGAAGTCGAGTCTTAGAAAAGCAGCATAAACGTTTGCACAAAGGTAACTGGGTGCCGACTGATAGTTATTTTAATGCCATTTAAATGATGCTAAATGCTAATAAAATGTGCAGTGAAAACGCAGTGGCTTATGACTTTAATAAATGCATTTTTTGTTCATGCTCCCATTGGCTTCTCCCTCAAGGGGTCATGGACCTGATGAACCAGATGAGGCAGGAGGTGAAGGTGTACAGCTGTACCCCGCGGAACATCTCCATCTCCCTCCGTGAAGAGTTACGGCGGACAGATGCCATCTTCTGGCCGGCCTGCCTGCTGGCACGGCGCTGTGGCGGGAACTGTGCCTGCTGCCCGCACCGCTGCTCCGAGTGCCAGTGCGTGCCCACCAAAGTCGTCAGCAAGTACCACGAGGTTAGATGCCGTGCCTGGCAATCAGGGGCCTTCGTCAGTCCGCGGGGCAGTCGGGGGAATCCGTAAACCCCGATGGTAGAATGAGCTGCTGAATCGCATCCAGTCATCAGATTCCCTCTGCACTTTCAAGCAACTCCTCAAGACCCATCTTGTAGGAATGCCTCTGTTAGCCTGATACTTTTAAACATTCTCTGAATGTTCTTAATGTTGCACTTTCTGCTTATTTAAATATTTGTCTTATTTGGTTCTTGCTTTGTTTGGAATAAGCCATGTAGCCCCTGCTCCGTTCCAGCTGTCACTGGTCTTTCAGCAGAAGTTCAGCCCAGCCGGCTCCTCGACAGCCATTTGTTTGTAATGTGCCATTTGGACTTCGTAACCAAGCTTCTTCTCCCACAGGTCCTCCTAATAAAGTACAAAGGGGGAGGGAGGGGACATCAGACATCGCTGATGGACATAACCCTGGAGCATCACCAGGAATGTGACTGCGTGTGCAGGGGGGACTCGGACTGACGGCCCTGGGACATAGGTGCACGGAGAGCACCGGAAAACGCGCAGATCCGATGGCTCTGTTCCGGCCAACTTTGCTCGTGAATTTACGGATAAACCACAGAAAGGGACGTGCCAAGTACTGCTGTCTAGTCATTAAAACAGGGATCTCGGATTTCTGGATGAACTGAGCCACTGTGCAAGCTTTGGAGGGGTTTTTTTTTCAGTGCATTGTAGAAGAAGAAAAGAACATGGATTAAAAAGGATTATTCGCTCATAAATATCACTGGAGGTGGTGAAAACCTGGGGAAACCAGATCGGGAGAGGAACAGACCCTGGAGCCCAGAAAATGTCTCTGTCAGAGTTCAGGACTTTGGGACAGGGATTCAGGGATGAATGCTTAAGACTCCTTTTTAAAGTTACTGTACATGCTCCCCCCACCTTCTCGTTGGTACAGTCCCCTGTAGAAATGGTTACTGTACGTTCGCCTGCAGCATTACCACAAACCTGAATTCCGTGAACTACTTCTGTTTTAATAACCAAATGCATATGTACGCCAAATGCAGTTTCTGCCTGTGTTCTTCTTTTTTTAATTGCATAACCGGGAAATGGGTGCATCGCACTTATGATAAGGTTATTTAAAATACTTCTGCTGACTATGTATTTTAATATTTTTACCTGTTCTTTGTAATTAAAAATAAATAAAAAACAATCTGCCAGTAAACATCCCAAACCCTTTAAAATACGGAGGAGTACCAGTCGAAGTCCCTGTGCAGCACCTGAGATCTTACTGATGCACTTAGTTTAACATGCAGGAACAAGACCTGGCTGCTTGTATACATTGTCATTTATCATTCGATTAGGTGTGCAGGTGGTACTGGAACTGAAATGTACCATTTTAACATTAATTTGGGGCGTCTATATATCTGTAACTTCATTCATTCATAAAGGCAGGTAGGGAATTAATTAGAAATCTCCCCCTTCATTATCACATGTGAATTCGGATTTATTTTCTAGCTGTTTTGTTTAATAATTGTGTCTGAGACCTGATGAATGGTGGGGACTGATTAATAGTGGTGATTGATTTATAATGGAGATCGATGGATCATTGTGATTGATGCTGGGATTGTTTAGGACAATGTTCAGTTTCGATGACATAGTTTGTTAGTTGTTATTGAGACAGTCATCCTCATACATTAATAGAAGAAACCTATCGAGTCATTTTGAAGGAAAAGCCAAATGCTTCTACTGATGTTCCTGTTAGCAGGTAACTGACATTTATGTCAGTGTCACCCAGCTTCTGTCCAACCAGGAAAGCCCTCTCTGACTCTCCGTTTCAGGTTGTATTTTTGCCTGGTGGTTTGCATGATGATTTCCTCTTTTGTCTTCGAGCCATGAAGTGGGGTTACCTAGCAACAAAGATGTCCCGCAGTCCATTCCGCCTCGGCAGAATCGGAGCCGTGTTAGTACCCGACTCGCAGAAAATTCCCCCGTCGCCCAACGCTGGCTCTCGGTGCATAATTGGGACAAACAAAAAATGCACAGTTACACCGAGCTTGATCTTTTACTCAAATCCGTATGCTGTGCAAAGGGGAAGCATCTTCCAATATGACCTTCTGTGCTCAGTCACATTTTAGGAGATTTTAGTCACTGTGCCTCCTGGTGGACAGTGGAAGAAAGAACCACTTGTGAGAAATAACAGGCTAGAGAAATTGTTCTTGCAAAAGTGGTGAAATCTGTTGATCACACATCAAGGAAACACTGTCACTATTATTGATGTCATGTGACATGAGTAATGACACTTTGTTATAGTCTCTCCGCAGTTACAGGCTGTCTGATTTGGGTGAGTCCGGCAGTTACAGCATCCCCTCCCAGTGGTGTCATAATCCTGGTTGTAATTATCGTGTTTTGCCTTGTTTTATTGTAGTAACACACGGTTTCATTTTGAGGCTCCACATTCCTGTGTGTGCTTATAGATCTAAAGGCAAGACTATAATGTGGTCATAATGTATAATTCAAGTGTTTGCATAATGTCATTTTATTTGTGTGAATGAAATACATAAAAACAGTGCCCTCTTTGTACCATGGCCTTCCAGACTGTCCTGTGGTGGGGGCAGCATGGTCAGCATGGATGCGGAATACCTGGCCCCGTGTCAGACAGTGGGATCCATAGAGAGAACTGAGCAAGGTGGCAGGAGTGACAGAGTGATGTCACCATGTCGGGCCGGGGAGGTACACGTCTCTATAAATGCTGACTAAAGGCTGCAGAAAACATCCTTCTTACATTGAATCTTGGACAAAAATAGAGGGTCATGAGGACTGCTGGCTAACCTGGCGAAATACACACCCACAAAAAAATCTTTTGGTATTCCAGTCTTCACGTGGTGCTTTTTTATGTGCCTGAGTTTTATGTGCATGAGGCAACAGAGCAAGTCAAATTAGAGCAACTAAAATGGGAATTCAGTAGTCAGGCAGCACACAGTGCTGTTGTGATGTTCTGCAGACATGTGGCTGGCTGCTGCAAACAGGTAGTTAATTACATGGTGTTTGTGCTGCGGTTTCCAGCGCCGAGAGGCTTCTTGGGCTTGCAGAACTGCTCGGTGCCTGCGTCGCATTAATCAGAGAGCCGTAATCCGGCTTGCTGGCTCAGTGGAGGTGCACGCTGCGTTATAGATTAAAACGAACCTCCAGCTTTAGCTCATGGAGCACCACACAGCCCGAACGGTCCGGCATCCAATCCGCCGAGCCCGTGAGTCACGTTGGACAGTCAGACTTGGCTCGTCATTGGTGGGCAGAAGTGTCACATGCAACAGACGACTTCCTGCTCTTCATGGAGTCTCAACCTGAAGCCCATCATTATTATTCTAGGCCATTATGTTATTTTTTGGTAGAAAGGTTTGATTTCTTAGGCATTTTAGTTCTAAAGCAGTTTCCGGTGATTAGACCTTGCATGTGTATGAATGTTTATCTCTTTAACTAGCTGTTTTCTTCCTTTATGGGTAGAAATGCATTTATGGAACCACTTCATGGTTGGGTATCTAATAACAGTAATAAATATTCAGAAACCAGAGAGGAAACGCTGCTCTGGCATTTTAAAGTTTGTTACGCTGAACTAGAGACCCCGGGATAAAAAGTTTATTTTTGCCAGGAGCTCTTAATGATGGTGGAGGGAGCAGAAAGCAGAACGTGTTTATACTCTGTCTCCCATGGCTGCGAGTCGAACCCGACAAATGGGGGCAAAGAGGTGAAGCTTATTCACTTGTAGCGAGAAAAGCCACTAACAGCCAAAATGAGAACAATGACACTTTGTGCTGGTCACTCTGGCTTTTCCATGATCCGTATATATAAATACGCGCGTAAGCCTATCATGGCGTGTCATTATACACGAGTACAATATGTCAGTAAGAAGTATGATGCATCACTCTGGAAATCATGTTGTTGAGAAATGGAGTTGTCATGGCGATGGCTGGCACAGATTACACAGATTTCCTAAGAGATAAAAGACACTTTCCCCCAAAACTAACGCTCACTATAATATTATGCAACACACCCTTTCACTGAGCAGAAATATATGTAAATAACATGTTGTACTGTTTTATGTCATAAATATCAAAACAGAAGGGATTCAAAGGTCAACGACCCTTCATATATTCCTATTACAATTAGAGTTTGCTCCTTCTTTTAACTTTTCAACTCTCAAATGTTTGACCGAGTGCAGGCCTGCTGCAGCGGCAAGCTCTTTGTAAAATTCCCGTCCATGCATTTGAAATGTAAAGCCTGACTGTGTCAAAAGACGCTGCTCAACCTTGGCTAATTAAACCGAACAGCCAAGAGGCCAGCAAAGGCGAGCTCACCAGGCCGCCTCTGATTACCGCTGCACGTAAAATGCGGGAGCTCTAGTCGTGAACACTAGGCCGCAGGAAATGAGTGTAGCCTGTTACCATGGAAACAGTCTTCGAAGAGTGAAGTATAAACATGTTCGTGGAGGGGGCACGCTCATGCATCACAATGAGGATCAGTCATCTCAGGTCTGGTGGAAACGTGTCCCAGGGGAGCAACACTGACCAGCATGATTCAGGCCAGCTTCAGCAAGGGCGCAGAGAGGAGGGCAGGGAGAGGAGGGCAGGGAGAGATGGGAGCAGAGAGGAGGGCAGGGAGAGAAGGCAGAGCAGAGGGGGCAGAACGAGCAGACCTCATTATTTTCTCATTTGTTTGTTCAAAAAATCTTCTGTCTTGTTTCCATTAGTTACACCAGTGTTTAAATGTTATGATGTTGCTGAGAAGCCTTTCATCTCCTGCACCGACAAAACACAGCTGTACAAATCTATATTAAACATGGAAAATATCAGTATCAATTAATAATATTAAATGGGACATAACTTGCCTTAATGACAGGGTGAACCTACATATTACCCATAAGCACCCAGAAATCCTGAACTATTTCAAATGAATGAGGTTTGATGTGAGGGAACAGCAAGCTCTAAAAAAGACAGTGATATCTAAATGTCTGCTAAATCTTCTGAAGCAGGGTAACTTGCTCGATACATTATTTTTCTTCTTCTTCTTCTTCTTCTTCTTCTTCTTCTTCTGATAGATAGATAGATAGATAGATAGATAGATAGATAAGAAAGAATGAAAGAATTGTGGTGGGTTTTGGTGATGATGACTTACACATAGAGTCCATTAAATGTACCAGATGTTTGGTCCATATGGCTGAGATGATTGTTACAGACCTGTCTAGCTGGTGGCTATAATGGTCCAGTAGAAGCTTCCAGAAGGGTCCCTCTACTATTACTCAGTCCCAGTGACAGATGTACCTCCAGATATTGCCTGACACTTGAAAAATTGCTCAGATCCATTCTTGTACAACTTGCCAACATAAAACCTCTCTATCGCTCTGTGTAATTTGTTATGTCTGCATTTTTACCATCAGCTCTTGGCTTTCACTCTAATGGCAATGCTTCTTCTCATACTCCAAGAATAATAAAATGTCACCAACTGGTCGAGAAAAACATTTCAGAATAAAGATGCAGAGGTAATGGCATGAATAGGATTTAATAAATTGGCTCATATATACCATATTCATCTTAATAAATTGCTAATGTGGCAGTATAATAATGTTCTGTATTTTATGGCCAAGTTCTGTCACAGAAATACTTTGCTATATTTATAACATATTTACAGTATTATTTAAAGATTCAGGTACGAGTAATTTAGCAGGGGGTGATATCTCCGGGAAAAACGTGAAGGAAGCAATGAATCCTGTTAAATAATTCTGTAACTTAATTCCAGTGGTGTGTGTGTGTGTGTGTGTGTGTGTGTGTGAGGCATTTTGAGCGCCTGAGACCTTCTGTTAGCACTGTACCTCTGCAGTGGGACAGCCTGCTGACCTAAGATCTGCCTGTTCATTAGCTGCACTGGTCCACGGCACCTGAAAGCACTCTGGCCGCAGAGGAGCACCGAGACGCAGCCTTCATTCCTTCAAAGGTAACATTAACCCTAAAACTGCTGACAAACAGAGGACATGATTTACATTATTAAACTAAATGTGCTGCACTGCCCAAGCAAAGGGCCGTTCAGCTGTTAACATAACAGTACCTGAAATAACACAACGTAAGAACATCGTACAACATTGTAACAAGTTTGCAGAATCATCTGTGATTGTCTGAATTTAACAAAAAATTGTTTGTTGCATCTGCAAATATTAAAATATTTACATACCGAAAAACAAATTTCCTTCAGACATGAAGTATCCAAGGCAAATACAGAATAAAACAATTACTCATGGATTTTATTTTTGTCTTATTTTATTATTTTATTTTATTTCTATTGTAAACTTAGTCATGTATTTCTGTCTTTTTGTCATGTTTTTCTTTGTGTTACATTTTTCCCTTCCAGCACAATCCAGGAAGCCAGTGGAGAAGCGTCTTACTGCACAGGTGCACGGCGCATGTTTGTGTACGAGACAAATATAACGCAGCCTGAGATGCGGCCTGTGGTGTCTCAGGTGGCATTTTCAGCTGCGTCGACGTCCATATGCAGCCGTGCGGTTAATGTCATCTTCAGCATCACCTCCACACCCCCGGCCCCCCCTTGCTGTACAGACGGGAAGGTTGCCCTTCCCCCTTACTCTGTCATAGACCCCCAGTGGTATGCTGTATGCTTATATATTTTTTTTTGCATTTCTTTGATTAGCCTAAACCTTACTTGCCATCATAATTCATCAGCTGCTTGACAACCTTTTACTTTTCAATTCTGTCAATTAAAGAAAAACACATTTGGCATATATTTCATACATTATATGCATATAATGAAAGAAACAAATAAAATATAAGTATAACGCTGCATATAAATGAGTATTTAATATGCCAGTGGGTTTATAGTGAACATGCATATTTAATGTTTATTACAAATAGCCAAGCAATCACATATACTGTACAGTTTGGCTGTTTTCACTGCCAAAACAGTGCACCCCCACTGCATCTCTGCCAGCCAGAGTTCACCTTCTGAGTCACACGGCTGAATCAAAACATTGCTATTCATTTCCACGTATGACAAAAACAGGATAACAGTCACCAAGACGGCATTTTGTGACTGCGACCTTGAAAAACAACTTTCCTTAACAAAACATTCTCTTTTCCAGTCAGAAATCTCTTTCCACTAATCACATGGGCTGTCTCTGCCCAGATATCATCTCTGCCCAGACGTCGTCCTTGATGACCAGTTTGCCGGCGACTGTTGACCACATTTAAGACCCACTGCATCCACAAAACGTGAATCCTTTACCAAATCGCCGTTGCTTACTTGGAAGCGGGGCCACTCCGCCCTTTAGTAATTGTGGGCTTACATATTTAACCATTGAGTAACAGTGATATGCAATGACTTAATGGGAAAACGGGAAATCTCTACCCAGTGGAAGCTGGTTCCTGGAAGGTTTACACAACCTGTGCTTTTCAGTTGAAAAAGAGCCATTCATTTGCAGTCAGGAGTGGTCCATCTATCTGTAGAGTCATGAGGGAACAACTGCCGCAGTGTGTAACAGTTTCATTTCCTTTCTTATAATATTTTGTAACTTTGCCGAATTTATTTTGAACTCACTGCCAAACATTATACTCAAATCAAGTGTGCAGTCATGCTCTTTGATCGTGGGCGTGCTCAGTTTTTCCATTAGCGTCATTAGCATCTTCAGATGTTTCTTCACACATACCAGCCTATTCTGTCCTCTTCCTGACATCCCCACAAGGGAGGCTTTGGTCCAATTCACTGGCATCAGGTATGTTTCTGCGGCAGATCAGATCAGATCAGCATCACTAAAGCCATACAAAATGGAAAAGCGGACTAACGTGTTCGTTTGCACGTGTTCGTTTGCACGTGTTCGTTCCCAAAGAACCGATCCACCGAGCATGAAGGTTTGCATCTTTTTCTTTCCCTGTGTCTTTCCCAGCCAGCTCCTCTTTATCCGAGCGCTCATATGTGTCTCACCAGTAAACGTACCAAGATCTGGATGGCTGACCCCCGACCCAGATCGAGGTCTGTCCTGACTGATTACTATTTCCCTTTTGTTTTCTCTCCAGAATTACACCAGAACAGCTGTATCTTGTTTGTGTTCTTCATATTTTTGCTACACCCATGTTAGACAATTCACTGTCCCACCCGAAGGAAATCTTGCAGTATTATATATAGTCGCTTTAATTAGCGTTCCTTAAAACAGCGATCAGGGAACCATCAGCTATAAAGGCCTTGTTTTGTTAGGTCAAGTGCCTTCAGTTCATGCAGATTATGTCTGTAGCGAATGGGCATGATGAAGGACGGACGATCTGTGTTGTGGCTCACAAGAACTAAATGGACCATAAGGGTTCAAAAACAAAGTAGGTAAATGACAAAACGAAGGCAGGGAGCAACACAGGAACAAAACATAGCAAACAGCAGCAAACACAGGACAACTACAGCTACAGACACATAATGACCAACTGAGGAATAAGAGCAAGGGCAGGTACATATATACACAGATAAGGAGGGTAAGACGAGCGACAGGTGTGGGCTAATTACAAACAACGAAACAAGACACAGGTGAGGGTCCTAATCACGAAGGACTGAAACACTACGAAAGGGGTGACCAGCGGCACCTACTGGCCAGGCAGTGTCTGACGCTGACTTTGACCATGTGCTTATTGTTTCATCAAGCGCTACATCCAAACGCCTGCCTTTGGTCAACACAACACAACCCAGTACAACATCAACATACCCAGAAAATATGGGATAAAACCAGAAATGTCCATGCGTGGGGAAGAGAGACAAATAACCTTTCAGCAAAGTTGTTCTACAAAGTTCAGTGCAGCCTATAACCTTTTCAGCCCTGGCAGCCCCAGGAATTCATACATCCTCCATGTCTGTCAACTTGGTGAGATTTTCAGGAACCGGGGCTTGTTATTGCAAGACTCAGAAGTGCTGCTTTGAACTTAAACTGCACAGACTGCAAATCAGCGTATAACTGACTTAACTATGTACTTCAGCGAAGAACTTTACAACCGAAGAATTTACTCTGTTACTTACAGAAGCACTTTACATATGCTTTTATCCTATGAAATTAGCACTCTGTGGTGAAAGCAAGCCTTACATCACCTCCGCGTCTGTAATTTTAGCAATACCTTTGAAGAACCATAGGATATCAAAGGAAAATCAAAGATTACAAACTTAGCTAGGACTTAAATTCCTAAAGTTCCAAATTAATTTAACGTTCCATTAAAGTTTCAGGCCTGTAGACAATAGGTCAAACTTTATTGCTTGACACGGATATTTCTCAAATTCAGCTCACCCCCCCGTCTCATAATAGAAATTTACCTTTGATGTTTCGCTCATTCCTCAAGATCAAATGCTGTGATACAAAAAGTAATGGGTTTACAAAACGGAGTCTAAGAGCTCGACCTGCACAGCGTCCTGTCAGAGTCACTCCGAAGGCCAGACCTTGGCCGGCGTCTGTTTGCATTACGGGCATGTTGCACCATCGCTGCACCTTTGCTGTGTTTGCCCTGGTGTGTCTAACTTCCCTAAGCCTCCCTGGAAACACATTCCTGGGCAGATTATCCTGCCGTGGGAGTCAGTTTGGAGTCACCTGTCCTTCAACAGGGTCTCATGCAACCATTATACTCAAAAATATACATCCACCCTCTACTGAGTCTTAAGAATAAGTGAAGAAAATCTACACGATGAAGTCTTGTACATTGGTATCATGTCCAGGGCAAGTTAATTATTGTTAATAAAAACTATTATGAATATTAGAAGTTTAGTTCACCTTTGGCAAATATGTTGACCCCCAACAGGATAAGAAACTAAATAGAAATGTGGAGAAAAAAAATCTGTTTTTTGTATTTTCTTTGCATGAAGCTTTGTCTTCTAAAAATCAATACCCTCTGTTTTGCTGACTCTAAATAAGGGCGTCCCGCCGGTCACCCACCCATGGCTGTAAATGGCAAAATGAATCGGACTGAAATGCTCAGTTTGGGATTATTTTGAAAATGATGACTTTGTGACCAAAGCAAATGCGTCGGTATGGCGAGTAATCGAAAAATCTCACAAAATGACTAAACCAACAGGGGTTACGCCACATGGTAACGCCACGAGAATGCCCGGTTACGCCTATCCGCCGCCTTGTTTTCTCAGCGTGGTAACGCCACGAGAATGCCCGGTTACACCTATCCGCTGCCTTGTTTTACCACATACTGCATATGGGCTTGAAGGAGAATTTTCCACAATCCTATGAAAATACATTACTTCAGTTTTGCAAAACTCAAGGCTCTGAACTGCATTAAAAGTCTGAAATAGGATCCTGGATTATATAACAAGAGAATTATATGTGTGTCTTATTTGAGAGTCGTGTTGGTCTTTGTTGTGTGAGGAACCTGATCGCTTTTGGCGGGAATAAAAGTAAAACGCTACATTAATGGTTACATTCAGCTGCTTTGAACCTTTTGACTGAAACTGGTGAAGTGGGAGGCGTGTGAAAGAAGTGAAAGAAGTCAGCGTTATGGATCTGTCCTTTTCATAGAGAAGACGGCAAAAAAGAACTAACTAACTAAAAGTAACATTGCACAAAATATCTGCTGAGAAACTGCAGAGCAATTCTGTAGGGAAAGAGGGGGGCGGGTTGTCTATCCCAAATTCAGCTTTACGTTTAATGATTCTCCCGTCCCCTCGGATTTTCTGGGGCGCGGTTCCTCTGCATCGACTGTTCTCAAATGGTTTGAGAAATCGCATTTTTCTAAAAAATTAACAGGAAATTAACTCTCTTCTGCACGCACACACACCCCTCTGTTCTGTAGAAGAAAACTTATTAATATCACTCGTTGCTGAGAAATAGTCACAATCTGTCAGTAGAAACCAGTGTCACAGTTGAAATGAGATACTTTGCTGTGTTTTTAATAGTCTGTTCTAAGTTTTAATATTTTACAATTTGTTGTTTGCATCTTTCCCACATACTGACATTTGGCAACGCAAACCACCACTGTGTTTCTCATATCTGGAGTTTGACAGTATTTTTCAGATTGCTGCATCAAGCTATTTCCCTTAAACAATTAATAATGTGTATTTCAGTAATTTCAGTAACATGTATGCCTTTATATTTTACTTTAGACATCGAGGAGCATTTTTTTCAACCCCTTGCAATTAGCTCATCTTAATCAAGGCTTTCAACCGTAACACTGAAAGCTGAATCTGAAATTAATTTTTAAAACTAGTAATTTCCTGAAAATATAAGCAAAACTCAAGCCAACTGAAATTGAAAATATGGATTAAAAACTAAAATGTCAATAAAAAAACTAAAAAAACTTAAAAACTACAGTGAAGCTCTGGGGTATGTGCCTCCTAACACAGGCTCTGTATCTTCGGATCTTAGCAGAGGGCCGGAGCGTCTCACTTTACCCCGCGAGCTGTGGTCCATGACCTCGTCTGGCTGAAGGTGGACGGACGCAGGAGATAACAGCACTCATTCCGGCTGGTTTCCTCTGAAAGCCACCAAACGTGCTCATGTTCCAGGCCGAAGTGACTCCCATGTCTGTTTGTTGTTCTCTAATTTGAACTGACTTGATCTGACTCCACCCTTTTCCGGAAGGTGATATGTTCTCTGCTGACTAGGTGCATGTGCTCTGTATCCAGAAGGTGATATGTTCTCTGCTGTCCAGGTGCTCTGTATGGCCACGTTACTGTATTATGTTTCCACTTGAGGAAAAGTCTGAACGTGACTGAGTAGGAAAGCTGGCAGCTTCTGTATGTCAGGAGCAAAACGGAAATATTGACATACATGCCACACATCTGATATGAGTATGACTACATTCATAACCCCTGGGGGGGGACAGTCGGCTAGAGGCATTCTTTCCCTAAAAAGTACTAAAGAACCAACATTTCCCACATATTAGCTTTCACAATATTCACATACATTCCACATGTAAGATTATATCATGAGTAAAATGAAGGTGAAGGAACTGGTGTGTGACAGAGCAACAGGCTGATTAAAAGTGCCCCCCCTTCCCCGGGGGCTTCAGTGTGCTAGAGCCACAGGGAGGGACTGTCATGGCACCACGCTGGGAACGAACAGTCTGCCAGTAGCTTAGCTTACACTCATTCTTACGTGCGAACTATTTAACATTATATATTCATATTGTTTTGTATTGTTTATGAATCATAATTATATGACTGAAAAGTATTGCATGATATTAATCAGTCAGAGGTCATTTATTGTTCCGCATGCTGAATGGGTAACTGTCAGAATTCCTGCACTGAAGGGTGTGGCTTATTCCTCATGACAGTATGACTCTAAAGGGATTGTACTCTCTAATGTGGCTCAGCAGCTTAGGACTCCCAATGCCTCTGATCAGTAGGTTGTCGGTACACATCCTGTGCTCCCCACAGTGATTTGACCATGAGGTCCTGGAGCCAGGCGCTTTGTTCCGGGGTCTGGCTGACCCCACTCTCCTAATTGTATATTGCATATATATACCGGCCATATGGTGAGTATTGGGTGTGGCATCGCTGAAGCACCACAGCCTTGTATTAACTATTCAATCCCAGTTATTAGCACAGCTGTGCTTCCCCTGGAGTAACAGCAGAGTAAGATCTTACAGGCATTAAGAGCCGCGCGTCAGAGTCCCCTGGGGGAAAGTGCAGCGTCGGCATGACAGAGAAAGCCGCTCGCTCTGGGCAGGGTCTCTCCGGGCCGCCCGCTGGTCACGCGTTGCCATTGCGGCGTCTGACGTGTGGAATGTGCTTGCTGAGGTCATCGCCTGTCCGCATGCGTCCGGCACATATGGAATTCACTTTCTCTCCTGGATACATTTACAAACCATTTAAAAAAAAAATCTAACAAGAACGCAGATGATGACACGGGGTTCGGTATCACAACAGTTACAGGAGATTAGGGCGTCTCAATTTCCCGGATGCGTTTTTGTCCAGTGTCAGCGACATTATATTATTGTTTATCTGCTTTGTCAGTTGATTCTGATCTCAAGTCTGCGGTGCTCAGCTGTTTTTTGATTACATCATTCTCCAATGGTTCAGTTACAAAAAAACATTATATGCACTCAGTGGCCACTTTATTAGGTACCATATTTTTATCAGGCAGGACTCACTTTCAAGAGCCATGCTGAGGGTTGGTAAGTTCAGAGATCTCCTCACTGCACACCACTGCCGTACTCAGCTGTTATTTTTGCACTTCCTGTCGGCTTTAACAAGTCTGGCTGCTCTCTTCTCACCTCCGCTCTCATTAACAAGGTGTTTTTGCCCGGAGAATTGCCGCCGTCTGCACGCTCCTTTGTTCGTTGCGCTATTCTCCGTAAAAGTCTAGACACTGCAGTTTGTGAACATCCCCGGAGGTGGAATGTTTCTGAGATGCTGCAAGCACATGTGGCAACGATGATCAGGCCGAGTCCGAAATCACTTAGTTCAAGCGTTTTAGCCACACAGCGAGTGGAACCTCTTCATCTTGCCTACATCCTCTACATGCTGAGGTGCAGCCGCGTGATTGGCTGTTTGGAGGAGGAGACTGTTTGAATTAAAAGAGCAGTAATACCTAATGAAGTGGCCAGTGAGTGTGTCTGAGAGAAGACCCACGGTATGAAGTATAAGTATCACCATAAATCGATACACAATGGACTGTTGTAACTGCTACCATTAAGCCTGAGTCCATTTATTTCATTGTGCTTAGATGCTAATTAGGCTAATCCGAACAGACATAATTATGGCGTCTTCAGTAACTCAGGCTTTGGCCAGCACACCCGAGCTCTCAAAAGCAGCACAAATGAACATGCGAGTTGCTAATTAGAAATCGATCTTCGCACTCTGGTGGTGTAATTCCAAACCGTCTAAACGTGCTGGTGTAAAACAAATCAGCAGATGTCGTCATTTATCAGACAGTTACACGCAGCCACGATTCCCCCTGGTCATATTATGATGTTAAAACTACAAATGATCTATTAAAGATTATTATCTGCATATCCTATTACAAATAGCCATTACTCTTGTGCTGCTTATTTTGAAATGTGTTGAGTATTGCAATTGAAGTAATTAATTTCTTGGTTGCAGTGATGCACAGAGACATGTTGCTCAAAGAATGCCTAATAGGACCCATCTTTTCATTAATTCCAGTCCACTACACCCACAGTTATGAGAACCAGCTGCTGTAGTTTATGGGTTATATTTGCTTGATCATTTCTGTACTTATTTAAATCACATTGGCATCGATACAGAAATCTATAAATCTACGGCACGAGGATGCTTGGGTAACCTTGGCACAGTAAATCAGGCCCTGCGTGAATCAGTCAGTCGCTGTGACAAATATAAGCGCAGATAGTCTCGTAAAACCATTTTTCTGGTCATTTTGTGTCCCTGCGATGCTGCATAAATGCGACCTGACTGCAAATGCGATGCGAGGGCATTACTGTGGTCAGCCGTTCGTAGGCCATAGGTTCATTCGCATTGTACTGACAGGTCAGATGTGCCGAGTTCCAGCCGCATGCTGACGGTCTTGGGAGCGGCTAACAGGCTAACGCTAAATAGCATCTGACAATGTTTGTTTATCTAGCTCCCCAACTCAGAAGCAACGAGAGGCTGAATGTGGGGACCATTGTGGACATTTATGTAAGAATTACATATGGAGAAGATGATCTGTTGTGAAGGGCCGCAGATTTTAGAGCCTGTGCTTACATCACTGTGATCGCGCGGGTTAAGCAGCAACAGGTGCCCCGGAGTCAGAAGCGAGCGCATGCGAGTGTGTGAAAGTCTTTTGTTAGGCAGAAACACATCTGTCCTGTTGATACCATGTATCTCTCTGTATGAGTGGAAAATACATGCTGTTGTTTAGAGAGCCCTTATTGTCATTGTGCAGGGAAAAGTGCAAGTGCAATCTTCACATAAGCCGTCCTTCGCTTCTCTCCAAAGAGAGCACAAACACGTATATTCAGGTGAGAGAGGACCTCAGGCTCACAGGGTGCAGCCATTTGTCCAGAACCCTGGACCAGTTTTTGGTGTTAAAGGTCAATCTCAAGGGCACAGCAGTGATGTGATGTCTCTGCTGGCCACGGGATTCAAACCAGAGTCCATCCAGATACAGTCACAGACTCCCAACTCCCAACAGTCACAAACCACCCCCAAGCAGTCACTCTGGGACAGGATCTAAGGCAGGGGTCACCAACCTTTTTGAACCTGAGAGCTACTTCACGGATACTGAGCCATATGAAGGGCTACCAGTTTGATACACTCTTCTTAAATAACAAATTTGCTCAGTTTATCTTTAGTTACATATTATTATTAATGATTAATGATAGTATATAAATGCAAATGTGATTAAAGAAGAATAGCAGCAGGATAAAATAAAATTTTACACGCTCACTGGTGAGTTGTGCTATTTTTAGAACAGGTGCACGGGCGACTCACGCAGTCCTTGGGGGCATCCTGGTGCCCGTGGGCACCATGTTGGTGACCCCTGATCTAAGGTCAGCTGGTGCTCCAGGTGTAAATGCGTCTATCAGAATAGTGACCCAAAACGCTGAGACACTGCAAGCACCATGCAAGGTTCAGTCCCAGGCACTGGGGTCCATCTGACCTCTGATTTTTCTCTCCCCATCTGGGATCATCTGACATAATTGTCCTTAATTGATCATTACCTGTGTGATGGACTTTGACAGATTACATAATGATGACTAATTTGTAACATCTGCTATCAGTTGGCTCTTATAGACTCGACCATTTGCTGTGAGTCAGGCTGACAGGAGTCCAAAAGAAATTAAACATTTGCCCTTTGCCTATATTTTCTAACAGTGTCTGGTCTCATAACTGTTTTCTTTTATATGAGTTCTGGACTTTTTTTGAAGTCGTCTTTCATTGAGAACAGCCCATTCCCCATTACTGCTCAGATTACATCAGATCCTAAGCTTTCAAAGGGGAGGGCACGGATTCTGGGGCGCCGCTCCGGGGGGGGGGGGGGGGGGGGGGGGGGGGGGTGGGCAGATCTTCTCGCAGATGAAGCTGATTACCATTCCTCACAGATCACTGCATGGCTTGGGACCAGAGACTGCCGGCCATGCTCCACTGCGGCCGGCAGGACGGCTGCCCATTGGGGCCGTGATGGACGGTCCAGGCCGAGGGGATCCTCGAGTGCTTAGGCAACCCCTCGCAGCCGGAGCAGTAACTGCTATCATGCAAACCCTGATCTGATCTCTGCTTTCAGCTGACAGAGCAGCTCTGGGGTCAAGATTAGCATAGCTATTGTTATTTATTCAGAAATCTGAATGTCTCGCTCGCAGAGATACACAGAGTTTCCCTCCGTGGCTGAAATAAAAATATTTTATTAATGAAACATCAGCAACTTCAGCTCAGCATTTACTTTCATTTTACAGCCTTCCAAAGTGGTGGCCCTCGGGATTCACACTGATGCATTATTTATACGACGTTGTGATTATTTCTTTATTTATTATCTATTGTTTGTTTCTTTGTCGCTGAAACGGAGTGATGTAGAAGGCTGGAAGCCATAAGACAAATCGCCGCTGGTGCATTCAGTGACATTTCATTTGAAGCGATGAACCCAAATGGGCAGCATGTATTTGCGTGTGTTAGTAGGCAAAGGAAAACCTTGGTCTCTTTGTGGGCCGTTTGCACGCGCGGTTATCAGTAAGAGAAGATGGGACATGCAGAATATTATCTATACACTCAGATCCAGCAAGTATAGGGGAACATAAGACTGAAACTGTCGTTTATACAGATTGTTACAGAAGCGGAATGCAAAATATGTACAAGGGAAAGCATATCATTCGTTGCTATGGAAATTTCCATCCTTGTAACTCAGGACGTGTTTTCGATTAAGACGGCCAGACGGATGCCTCATCCCAGCAGACAGCTGTGAGTAATGACAGTGTCTTTTTACTGGCAATATTTCAGTAGAGAATATTTATTATCATTTTATTGGTAAAGGAGGCTGTTCCAAAACACACAAAGATTTAAATGGTATATAGTTCCTAAATAATGCATATAACAAGCAACTCAGAGGCTATGACGTTCCACTTCACCCCTTATCCTCCTTCAAATGTTCACGCTTCCAGTCATAATTATTTATGACATCTTTAAAATCATAGTTACCACACAGGGTTTAGGTCTTGCATCGGGAACTCGTAAATAAATCAATAATTCATATCTTCATCTCGCCACACCTACAGGAGCCTTTCTCTGAACAGCTGGGCTACATCTTTGTGATTTCCGGTAAAAAGAGAAAATAAATATAGAACTTAAAAACACATCTAAGGATTTATTCAACAAATTGTGCTTATAAGTGCTTACGGACAGGTCACAGTTCAGCTGCCAAATGTTCATATGTAGATGTAAAGATCATTTGGTTTCCTGATGTCCTTGGAGATGTCCTCCATGACTCTCCATCACTCTCCGCCGCAGTTGGCTGTCCACCTTTGTACCGTAACCCTCTGTTTTCTCAGACACCTCAGTCAGCGACAAGCACTTCCACTTTAAAAGCAGCCAACAGAGATTATATTCCCATCCAGCAGAAGCCCTGAAGTAAGTGAACACAGGAGCCTCAACTTTCTAAAACGGAATAGCGATACTTTATTGATCCTCGTGGGGGAAATTCCCTTTTCGCCGACCCCATCCTGCTCTCCACGAGACACACAGACACACATGCAGGTGAGAACAAGCTTGGGGGTCACAGCACAGGGTCAGCCAGTGTACAGGGGCCGTGGGGCTGGGGGGGTAAGGGCCTCGCTCGGGGGTCCAACGGAGACATCAGTCTGTGCAGATTCCTAACACACAGAGCCTTGCAAAAGCCTGGGGTAGTTTAACCAGCCTGGCTCTGTACCCTCAAGGTCCTCCAGCTCTGTGTGTGTGTGTGTGTGTCTGTGTGTGTGTGTGTGTGTGTGTGTGTGTGCCAGTCCGTCCCAGGCCACAGACCTGCCCACACTGTGGATCATTTAGAAACATCAGTTCTGCATGTCATCAGACAAGTGGAGGAGATCAGAGTATGCAGACGAACTCCAGGCAACACAGGGAGAAAATGCAAACTACACACAAACTGAGGGCGGGACTCGACCCTACAACCCTACATATGTGATGCAATAGAGACAGAGAATGTGTGGCCCTGTAAAGTTTATATTTATTGAAATATGTATCAGTATCTTATATATATGTATGTATCTCGATAAGCCAACAGAGCTGATCCTGCATCTGCCTTCATTACTGACACTTACACAACTGACTCTTCTTTAGAACAATACATGAGGTTGCTTGGCAACCAGAGGTCTGGGTTCCGTTAAGCCACGCCCCTAGACTGTCTGGGATGCTGGTCATGCATTTGGAGACTCACACAGGAAGGCCTCTCCGGTCGTTGCAGTGTCACACCCAGCCACCTCATGTAAATCCACCGGCCTGTGACATTGCTGCAGGCCACGCAGAGAGTAACTGCGTTATTTTTAAGTGCTACATTAGGGTTTTGTAGGGAACAAACCAGTTATTTTATTTGTCGGAATGAAACATTGTTTAATAAGACAATAAAATATTCGAATGTGGTGCGATAAAACTCCATGTATTTCATTTCGCAATGAAGGAAATTTACCCAGCAGCTCCTAATATGCTGAAACAAAGTGTGTCTGTCTCCCACACTGGCATGAGAACCTCTATTACCCCAAAACAGCGGCAGCTGTGAGATAAATTTACATCCATATGTTGGAGACAGTTCTGGAATTGAACTTCACATGGTGGCTTAATTAGATTTAAAGGTGGTTTCCATGGAAACAAGGTCAGTCAAAACAGCAGCATTTTCCATTGACTTCCAGGGACATTTTTTTTTTTATTACTGCAGAAGAGGCCAGTCATGTGACTCCACGTTAAAAAGGGGGACTAGCTTTGGCCACCAGAATCTCTCTTTCTGTGATGAGTTTGTAGACCAGTTCAAAGCATCAAAAACTCATTAGGCTCTGACTCAAACTGAACAGATGCAGCGGAACGTTTTTGGCACGTTCACTGAAAACGCTCCTTTGTGACCGAGTGGGGGGTTCTGGTTTGGGGGGGGGCGGAGCTTAGCTGGTAACATGGTAACACTTTAACCTCAGACCTCCAAGATTGTGAATCCCTAATCTGGGTCTATATAGAGAAGTTCTTCATATTACGTGGGGGCAGTGGGCGGCTCCGCAGTGCCTGTGTTCGGAAGGCTGCTGGTTCAAGTCCCAGAGTTGACAGAATGACTTTAACATTATGGCCTTGAACCCCCAACTGCTCCAGGGACTGTCTGACACGGCCTTCAATCATACATCACTACAGATAAACGTAACGCAAAATAAAGTAACTGTAATTGCATTACTGAGATCGTGTGACTCATTAACCATGTGATGGTGGGAATGGACGTGTGCTCAAACCCGTCCTGTGTGGTGGGAAACCCCGTGGAAAGGCCTCGCCACCTCCTCTTATCGCCTCGTCCATGATCTATTAGCGCTAATTGCCCGGTGATATATGAATTGATATGCAAGCTCATAAACATCAGCTAATATCTGCCTGCGAACGTGTAGCTTGTAACTCCAGCAGTACTATGCAGATTCAACATTAATTTTAGATTATTTGACTGAACAGCAAGTATGAAGATTTCAAGCTCATTTTAAAAAGCATGAACCCGGACTCTGTAATAGTTTGAATCTGCTGGTGCATCATAGTCACAACAAGCATTTAGAATATTTGAATTAAGCAAAAGGTCCCTTTCATCTAAAATATCACAACAGGGGAGTCGACCGGGAGAGAGCAGTGCTGGCAATCGGGCGCGGAACAAAGGGTGAAAATCACCACGGCTCCACATGACGAGACTGAACTATTATCGCTCGCTTGCACGGGAGAGAAGTGCAGCAAACGGGGAGGTGTGTACTGCCGTTGTGAAGCTGGGTGAGCGCCCGATCCCACAAAATTCAAAGAGAACAGAGAGTTTAAAATGTAAGAAACAAACCTGAGTTTAGCACTGTAATGCTAAAAAGATTAGCACTGAATAGCAGGTGTCTTATAAGGTGGTGAATCGGGGGGGGGCGGCTGGGGATCCTGAGCTAATTAACGCTCGATAAGTTGAAGCCCATGTGGAGTCCCACCTGGCACCAGGCATCTGTCCTGTGACGGCACAGCGGAGGCCGGACCGGCCAGGACAAAGAGAAATCGGCTGGCTAAGTCTGCACCCCCTCAGAAGATGGCGCCCTAGGCCAGCTTCACCGTCGGCGCCCCCTGTCTGAGACAAAGAGAAATCGGCTGGCTAAGTCGGCGCCCCCTCAGAAGATGGCGCCATAGGCCAGCCACCTATGTCACCTAATAGGTTGACCAACCCAACCTGAGTCAGCTGTCAGATATTGTACTATATAAACTAACAGAACTAGTTAATTGAAGTACATAATAATGATGGCAATCCTAACTCTAATGAACACAAAATACGTTAAAATCATAACACATGTTCATATGGCAAAAATCAGTTTATTTTTGATAAACAAGTCAATAAAATCTTAGAAAACTGGACCCAAAAAGCTTTTTTGTGATTTGTGTGCATCTTAAAGGTTCTTAAAGCCTTTGTTACATTTATCTTTTGAACAAATCTCAGAATAAATTTAAATTCGCAAAGCCAGTGATTTGTCCACCACAAGTTGCATGCCACATATTTGGAACTGGCTTTTTGGTGTAACTACAGCGGTCATGGTTTGTTTACCGTGCCGCCAAACTGACCCGTATATCCGTTATCCCGGGCTTTCATCGACCTATAAAAACTCTGAATAAAGCTGCTTCAACTGGTCATTAGAGGCACAAAAAACTCATCTGCGATATACAGTAGCAGGACCACTTCCTCATTTGTGGTCAACTGAGAGGTAACACTGTCATTTTCTCTCCCTAGCAGTTCCCTTCAAAGGCTCCTCCATTGCTGAGTTAGACGTCCCTCCCCCCCCCCCCTTACTCAGGCCTGTGACAGTTGGTGATAAATAATACAGTCCGTTTGCAGTTTCAGGCGGCGCAGCCCAGAGTCTCGGAGAAATCGAGGAGAGATCAAAGGATTAAAACATATAAATGTATTCATGGCTGGCTGGGACAAAAAAAATCGACTGAGTCTGCTTGTATGTGTGTGTGTGTGCGTGCGTGTGTGTGTGTCCCACAAGGATTTGGGACTGTTTTTCTCCTAGCTGCATGGAAGTGGCCTTCAAAAATGAACATCATTCATTATTTTTTATCAACATTAAATTCCCCTAATGACATGCAGGCGTCTTCTGATCTTATACATCTTTCACATAAACATTAACGGCCATCTGACTCTCTGTCAGCCTCTTTCCTGCATCTTCCAGGGGCCTGTTTCACAAAGCAGGGTTACTTGCTTAGCCAGGTAACTTGCCAGATTTAAGGTAGTCTGGGATAAAT
>JAODJU010000014.1:4728829-4772636 GCA_026776725.1 Gnathonemus echidnorhynchus
CTGGGATAAATGTAAGTTGATGAAAATAAGGTCTATTTAGCCCAGACTACCTTAAATCTGGCAAGTTACCTGGCTAAACAAGTAACCCTGCTTTGTGAAACAGGCTCCAGGACTATAATTTAAAAAAACTATAGGAAAAACCTTCACTTAATTACATTATGGTGGGTTACATGAAATGATTCCTGATAGTGGGGAACATTCCGGTGTGTGGGAGTCATTTCCAGTACTTTCTGTAAGTTAGGTGCATGCTAAGAACAAGCCTGATATTCCATAACATTCCATAGCATTCCAGGGGTGTGTAAACCGTTTCTTTTGAATGTTAGCGTTTCCATCCATGAAAACACTAATGCACAGCCGGCATGTTCCCATACGGAAACACGGGATTGCAGGTGATCCAATCTCTGTTTGTTAACTGCTGGAGTGTAAGCATTAGGGCTAATCTAAAACAAGGGCATCGTTATAATGATGTCAGGTCTTACTAAAAATTAACTGCTCTCCTTTGGAGAATATACTCCGAAAAACTTGCTGATATCTACGCATTCGATAGCGCCAGGTCTCGTCGTGAGTGACGCTGGGTAAGATGTGATGTAGACACAGTCGCAACTCGTGTCAATGACAAATACCAGGTCACCACCAGCTGAATTCCTTTTTACAAAGTCAAGGAGGTTTAAAGAAACTAGTCTTTGATTCCAACTGAGCCCACTGTGTTATTCTAGAGCGTTCTTTTTTCCCTTGTGGGCTGAGGTCAGAGTGTTGTGGTTGTCAGACGGGCATATTTGTTTAATACACAAAATAAACCATACAAATGAGAATAAACTACATAAAACAGAACAAATGCAAATAGTATTTTTTCCTACAGTAATACTCAGTGATACTTCAGAAAAATATCTGGGATTAATGGTTTAAATGTAAACACTGCATGAACCACAAAATGAAGACAGACACCAAGCAGGCACACGACAGACGGCTGAATGTGACTTCACCTAAGCAAAGGCAAAACTGCACACGGCCCTGTTTGGAAAGATAAAGGCACCCTCGAACCCTCGTTACCCACTGGCTTTATTTATTTAGCCATTAGCTTTGCTATTCAGAAGTACGAGAACTGGTCTAACAATCACAACGTCGCAGTTCAGTAATTTTTTAGTTGCTTTAATTATGAAGTAGCGGAGCGAAATCAGCAAGCAGCGTCCTGCGAGGGCCTGCCTGAGATTATCTGGGCTCGGAGTGTGCTGTGCTCTGTAGGGATGCGTCTAGCAGCAAACGGACACAAACACAGGCGCCTTATGAAACATAATTGATGAAATGGGAAATAGTGCCACCCAGAGGACAAAACAGGAAATTTGTTCAGCCATTTTGTGCTCAGCAGTTTTTTGTTTTTTTTAAATTAAGTTTATTTCCCTTAAGAGGCCATCCTGAAAAAACATTAAATATTCTTTGCAGGACTAGGCCGCATGTATGTTAATTTTAAACATTTTCGTATCACTATGTTGTTCATTATTCAAACTCCTAACAAATCAGGTATGTGTGTCTTTAATTTACTAAATATGGATTCTGTTTATGTAACTGCATGGATCTCCTGAATGCCATCGTATGGCTGTTCTGTATCCCTGTTGCTCAGCCCCGGGAGAGATTTACTCTCGGGCTGCTATGCTAAGCCGCGTTCAGTGGTGTTGAGTGAGACGCATTTAATGTTGAGTGTTCGCCGGCCAGGGCGGGTGCGTGACCTTCGATATTCCCTGCGGATGGAGCAGACTTCTGCGGGACGTTTTCCGGCAGCACCATGCAACAAGGGAAACATTCTCGGGGAGACTGCAGGGGGTGGGGGCAGCCACACAGACCCGTATTCATCATGGGGTCCCGAGGAGGAATTAGCACGTCTCCCCCCACGCGCTTCAAGGAACTGATAAAGAGTATAGAGTGTATAAAGAACAGACTGGGGCAGAGATCCTGCAGTCCCGTTTGACATGTATGAATTATGAAGGGGCGGAGATGCTCCGGGTCGTTCCCAGAAAATCAATAAAGCAGCGCACGCAAAATTCCATGTTCCAGCTGGTTTTCGTGCCCCAACATTGTGGGAAAAGAAAAAAAAAATAAAACTCGCTTTACTGTCATCCTGACAATGTCCAGGTTTTCCGAACTGACAGAATCGGTTATGCATTGAGAAGAGTCTGTAAGGAGCTGGATCGATATGCTTTCCAAAAGACTTTGTGATCTACATTTACCATGATATTCTGATCATCATTAGAGCATGTTATTTAAATGAAAGGCATGTGAAATGGTTCTGATGCCATGCGACTGCTCCAGTCATGAAGCAATATTGTTGAGTTTTGACATCTAATTGTCCTTTGTTTAGTTCCTTTTTTTGAATGAGTTTCACAGCAGCATGTCCTCCTGAAGTTTAGGTCAAGGAGAGCCTGAGGACACAAAGCTTCTCCGGAGCTTAATGACAACCAATGTCATATTCATTAGGAAATGGGTTTTTCTTGGTTTAAGGTAACTGGGGAGTGAATTAACACCCAAAAATGTCAAGAGAGCTGATATTAGCTTGAAAAGATCCGAGTACTAACAGTACTCAGTCAGTAGTCTAAAAAAATTCTAAGTATTATCAGAGTCTTTAGTGTTACGGGAGTGAGGCCTGGTACAGGCAGAGATAAGATGGTAACGATCCACTGGCAGCTCTGAGACACAAGGGGGTTTGTTACAGAACTGAAAATACTGCGTAAAACTACAAAGGAAAGGACCATAATGGGTCAAAAAGCAAAATGGGGAAAATGACTAACTACAAAGAATGGCAAGGACATAAAGTCCAGGAAGAAAGCAACACAAAACACAAACTCATACTACACAGCAGCGTCTAACATTCCCATACAATGACCAACTAAGAGAACAGAACACAAGCAGGCAGTAAAATACACAGATAATGAGGACTAACAAAAGGCAGGTGTGAATATTCAAAACAGTCAACCAATCAGAACAGACACTTTAAACAGGACACAGGTGGAATTAACTAACAAAATCATAGCACTAAGATACTGACAGGGAAACAAGGAAACAGAATCTAATACTAGGAAAATAACAAAGGTGGGTAAAACACAACCAAGGGCACAAAGCAAAAACCCAAAACAGAATGTAAGCCACAAAAGACAGGAACTAGAAAAACTGATAAAAATGAAACACTAGGGAACAAAATCTACAAAATGCCAGAATAGAGGTAAAGGGATTTGAACACATGACTACTGGGTCTGATAGCTACATGCTCAGCTCATTGAGCCATGCAGCAGTACAAGGAAGAAAGCAAACACACTAAAGACTTGGACAACAGAGAGGACAGGATGGCCAGTGACATCTGCTGGCCAAACAGGGAGGAGACACGAAAGGCTGGAACAGACGGGTGCAGACCCTGATACTTTAGTGTAAATAAACCTAAGCATTAGCAGAGTCTATAGTATAATGAAACCTAAGTGTTAGCAGAGTCAGTGGTCAAATGAAATCTAAGTGTTAGCAGAGTCTGTAGTCTAATGAAAGCAAAACATTAGCAGAGTCTTCTAACACTCTGTAAGTGTTTTTCATTTGATTTATGGAGGCACTAATCACGTGAAAGGAAACTCAAATCAAATCGACCACTCATCTTAACGTGTCACCTCTTTTCCATCAGTTTTATAGCATAACCAAAACAGACACTATCATTTGCAGAGCACACAGGTATCTCCGTAGCTGCAAAAGGTTCAGCAGCGGACCTCGGAGACTGCTGTCAACTGATGACCTTTTGCTGCTTAATAATTTGCAGCTCAGGATAGCATCCTTGTGGAAACAACAAAAAAAAAAAAAACACACACACACACACATTCACAACAGAAAGTGGGTGATTTGTCATCTTTTGCAAGTGAGAAGATTTCATGTCACGGGGATCAATAGGATTCTATAATGAGCTTGTTGGCTCAAAGCCCCGAGGCTGTGAACAGCATGAGATCTGATCTGGACTCCCCGCTGGCCCCTAGCTGCCTGTCTCCCCGGACAGCGGGTGCTTCCGAGGCCCAGCTATGCCTGTCACACACCAGCGTGTAACAGGGCTCGGGAGGTCGGCTAAAACGTGCCCAAGGAGATGCTGTCTAGGTCTGACTCACAAACACCCAACCAGCCCCAGGCTCTGAGAGACCACAAACAAAGCTCGTTTCACATCCGGGTTGGTTTGAAAGTCACTTTCTGTCCGCACATGTACCTGGGACAGAGTTCCCTTGTCGACGTGCTTCTCTCATGAAGAAATTGGCCGATGGGATAATTTGCTGGCATTAACGGCTTGCTTTTTCAGTCCCTGCAGTCTTCAGACTCTCTTTCTCCCATTTGTTGCTTATTAACTAAAATTGATACTGCAGACAGAGAATACACGAGTATCCGCAGATCTGACTGCGATACCGCCACAGCCCAGCATGCTCTGGACTTCGTGTTTCGGCCCGTCGGCTAAACGATGACAAATGTGGCCGCGGTTTCCCAAACAAAATAAATCTTTGATTATGCCAGGGGACGGCTCTTCATTATTCACGCTGCGAGATGAACCCGGATTTACGTTTCCCAGAGTCACGTCCGTGTTTATAGGCATAAGCTCTGCTTTCCTGTGTGACGTCTTCACCTCTGAGGGCATTTTCTGGGAAACTGAAGGAAGCATCCAGGTGGAATAGCAAAGACTCAGAGCCCCTGTGCTCTCTTTCGGGGGGGGGAGGGGGGGGGCACGGCGGGCCAGAGGCGATGCATGCGGTGCTCCCTTTTTGTGAGGCGCCTCCTTGTGCACGTGCGCGTGCGACACTCACGTAAAGCACATCCCACTTAGCTGGAGGCACAACACCAGTGGAGGCTCTTCACCGGGCCTGTCAGCCTCGCAGCGCTAGCAGGGAGTACAGCCCCCTACCTCACCAACCCCCAGCAACACGGCAGGAAGTGGGGGGGGGTCTGCACGCAGATCAAAAATGCCTCCACAGCAAACAAAGAGGTGATAATGACCCCTGATCTGCTCACCACAGGCTATGCTAAACACGCCAGGGGTCCAAGGCTCTCTCTACGCTCAGATTTCCTTAATGATGGGGGGGGGGGTGCATTAGCATCCCATAGTGGGGGGGGGGGCAGCTTATGCGGCTGCACATTCACCTGTGCATAATTAGGATTACTTGTCTCTCGACTAGCACATCCTGCAGAACCCCGAAGTCTCCTCTCCAACCCAGATCACGTGGCTCCCGTCGCCACACCAACCGAAGCCAATCTCACAATCCCCACGTTCCTGTAATCATGCCCCGCTGTGTTTTCAGCCCTGGGTACGAGGCCTCTGCTGAGGTCTGTGTAATATTGTGAAACACATAAATGGGGTACGGAGGGCTGGCTGGCTGCACTGGGCATGTCGCTGACACACACTTTGCCAATACGCCCCGAGAGAGCATGCCAACTGGAACGGGGCAGGCTCCGGGACTTAGGGTGTGCGCACACTGCGAGATCCGTACCATGCCCGCGCACATTTCACCCCAAGAGTCCAGTTCGTTTGACTAGTGTGAACGTCCCGTTCTGTGCCTGGGCCCGCATGGTTCAGCTGGACTCGGACACAGTACCCATGCAGTGTGATTGCTAACTGTGGCAGAGCACGGAACCCGGACATGAAGTCAGTGATGTGACTGGCCGTTTAACAAATACGGCAGCAAAAGGATCACTCTGGTCTGCAAAAATGTGCAGTTTGCTGGAAATTTGGGCTGGATGTAACACACAGAAACTCATAGATATTTGGAAGAATGTGGGATATAGCAGCAGCATAATTAAATGAAAATCACTGCACTGCATAATCGATAGATCTGTAAGAGTGTGAGTGCGGCCAAAACGACTCCAAAATAATCCACAAAATAAGGACATTAATTATAAACTCCATTCTGCTGTGCGATAGCGCTTTCCTTCCTATGTTTTCTTTAACACAATAAGTCGCACGGAGATGATGGAAGCACTGTCCGGTCCCAGAACGTTAAGCCCAATGTGTGCGCAGACCAGCGGGGGAGAAAGGAGGGGGGCAATCATGCTCGGGCACGGTACAAAGGCAACCGGGCCAAATGTGAGTACGCCCTAACTGAAGGGTATAGGTGCTGGTGTGCGTGCGTGACCTCACACATCTATGGGGAGGGGGGGGAGGAGCAACCAAGTGTGAAGTAACCCCCCTCAGTAAAAAAGCAGCGGGGGTCTCCCATAAACAAACTGAGTAAATGCATTCAGTCTGCCTGTCATAGAGTTAGTCAATCATATATATCTTATAGGATATATATATAACAATAATTACATTTCATATGGGTTAAAATTGCAAAAATAACTGATAGTTACAGTAATTAATTTCCAGAAAAAAATTGTGTTTTTGCTGTAGATGTTATAATGAAAACAGTTTCTGCCTTGCAGCAGAAATATATACGCATGTATAGTGTTGGCAAAACAGCAATTCTATATTTTAGTATTTTATTGCTTTAAAACTGCAACATCAGATGCTAAATTAAGCAAGTACGAAGTGCTGTCTTGAGGGTTTCGACATTCATTCCTTATAAATTACAATTATCTTTCCTCTTCCTCGGCTGAATATCGACCCCAGGCGTGTCATTTCCTGTTCTCTGTTAAAGTATGCGCAGCAGCAGCACGCCGGACGCGCCGCGCATTTGTCCCGCGGGACATTCCCACTCCGGGGGGTGGGGGACCGAGCATCCCTCAGCGGCGCCCTGCAGGCGTCGGACGGATCTTTTGGTCGTTATGCACTGCGCTCCGTTTATATCCCCCCCCCCGCTGGTGCACAACGCAGCTGACTGATTGCCCCTCTCAGTAACGATCGGTTGTACCACTTTTATCAGTCCCCGTAACAGTCTGTTCCACCTGCGCACATATGCGCAGTGAAATATAGCAACACATCGTCAGAGTGGGAATATTTACCGTTTGCATGTAGGCCAGCTGGGTTCGGGCAAACAGCTTTCTCATTACTTGTCTTTTACTTCCATCTAGTGGATAGATGAAGAAAAACACGTAAAAGTTCACTGGGGAAAATGTTGACTAAAGCCCATGTACACTTATACGAGCACTTATAACTACCAATACTGTAGAGTGCAGGGCATTGTAATATTAAAATGAGTTTGTAAGTAAAAATCCAGAATTAATTCAGAATATGCAGTAAGTTTTATACTGCATGGCACGTGTCTGTGACAGTATTTTAAATACGATATTCCTGGACAGGATACAGAATAAAATGCCTGCAGTTACTGGCAGGGGCGTTCTGAGGGTTTTTTATTTCCCCTGCCGTATTGGGTCATCAAGCGGGTTTCATGTTAATTTGCTATTAATGCTACGGCCCTCAAAACAATTTCTTTATGCCTTTGAACTCGAATGATTTTCTATAATGTGATACGTTTGATTAAAATATTTATGTACCCCCTGGACGGTTTGTATACAATTTGATCTTTGCGTTGTCAGAAGGCTACTTGTTGACAGAATTCAATAAAGCCGTTCTGCGCATGCACCTACAGCGACATCACATGACAGTAGTTCTGTAGTCGATGTTCGCCCCGTCCGTGTCGCACCGGTTCGTTTGGGTTCGGATCCGATGGCGGGGCGTGGGGTGGTGTGTCTCCTGACATTAGTCGCCCTCACCCTGTTGAGGGGCGCCGTCCTCGCCTCAAAAAAGAACGTTGTATTCAGCGGTAGCAGTTCTATTGTTTCGGAAGCAATCAACGCAACGCAAGCAATCGACCTTTTTAAAAAGTTGTTCAGATGGAGCTATGAGCCCGGTACTGATGATTATTATCGCAGGATTATTAACCTGGAGGTATGTCACCTCGATCCGGACAGGTCAGATCATTGCTTTTTATGTCGCATTGACACTGCAAAATGCGCGACTTAATTTAATCGCGCTTTGTTTGATTAGTTGTAAAAGAGTGATTAATAGTAGGAAACAGAGACGAGTGCTATATAAATATATTTATATAATTGTTATATCGGTTTTCTTTATTGGGATATGACGTCAGAAGTGCACTGTCACGTGCAGTACAAAAATGAAAACGAAACGTCTTCGGCTACAAGCTTCGTATGAAGTTATTTCAGTAACTTGCTGACTCCGTTTGTTAATTGTCTGTTCATTTTTCTTTTTTTCTAGAAAAGCCTCCTACGGCATGCATCTCTGAACAATCACTCAGTTGCCTCAAACAGCTCCTCTGCAAAATACGGAATAAACCAGTTTTCGGTTTTATCGCCAGAAGAATTCAGAGGTAAATGCGCCCTCTTCACTTAACTGCAGTGGATCAACCCTGTGGTGATTATGAAGAGAAAATGAACTCTGTGTGTGACTATAATACTATCCCTAGAAATGCAAAACTACACGCTGACTGAGAAACTGTGAAAATGGGTGTAATAATCTAATTTTCACACTCTGTGGCATAGTTGAACTATTATTTTGGCTCGAGATAAAAGAGACCCCATTTGCCATTTCAGACCGGTATCTGACCACTTTCCCGGAGAAGGTGCCAGAGTACCCAGCATCAGAGACTGCAAGAGACCCTTCAATCAAACTGCCTAAGAAATTTGACTGGAGAGAGAAGAATGTTGTCACTCCAGTTGAAAATCAAGAATCAGTAGGGACACATTTTTAAAAAAATATCTCAAAACACACTAAATGGCCATATTGTTAGGTACTTGTATAACGGAAGGGTAGATCTCACTCTTGTGTGACATAAAAACAGGTTTTGCACTGCTAGGAAGGCCCACAGATTCTTGTCATAGAGAATATCTTGGTTCACTGGAAAGGAATCTCCTGACAAACTGAATTTCCCAGCTTTCCTGTCTGTACATTAGCTGGTTGGTCTTTTCCTTGGGTGGGACTGCAGCTCTGTTTGGTTTTCAGCTGAAACATCCTGTCTGCGACCATGCACTGGTGATCCCCCAGATCTGCGAGTTTTAGCCGGCTATGACCTTGCACCTCTCCCTGCAGTGTGGAGGTTGCTGGGCGTTCAGCGTGGTCGGGATCATCGAGTCTGTCTACGCGCTGCTGGGCCACCCTTTGCGGCAGCTGAGCGTGCAGCAGGTCATCGATTGCTCATATAAAAACCAGGGCTGCAACGGTGGCTCCACCGTCAGGACCCTCAGCTGGCTGAAGCAGGTCACAATTACATTTTTTCGACCTAAATCTGTACACGACACATGTTTTGGATATATATTTCATATACTTTGTGTTCTGTAATAGCCTACCCTTTTTACTAGTGATGGACAGACTGATGCTACTATATGGTGCTCTCCATTCAAAAAAGGGCACAAAGCATGCCCCATAGCAAACCAAGAGCACCCTCTAGTGGGTTCAAAAAATACAGCAAATGGTTCATGAAGCCTCATTTTATCACTCTTGTTGAAATTGATTTTTGAAGCACTTATTGTCTTTCTCAGAAACATTTAGAGTTTCTCAAGCACAATATTGTGTATGTTTATGCTGAACATTTATGTAAAAGTGAATAACTGTGTGCATCGTGATGCGAGAGAAGAGATATGTACTTCATGTGTGTTATGGTTTCTGGTCTTCCAGACACAGGAGAAATTGGTCAGTCAGACCGAGTACCCATTTAAAGCTGAAACAGGAGTCTGTCGCATTTTTCCACTGTCAGAATTTGGAGTTTCTGTTAAGGACTTTGCAGCTTTTGACTTCAGGTAAAAGACACATTCTCAGTATTTTTATGTAATTTGGTAAATCGGGCTGTACTGAGCTAAGGCCTGCACAATTCTGGAAAAAAAAATGTGAATCACGACTTTGCTAAGAATTGAGATCGTGATTCTCTGTAACATTTTTTTCCTCAAATTTAAACAATTATTGCACTCTTTAAACTGCAAAAGGAAACACAACAAAACATGACTGTGCCAAACATATATCTGATCCAAAACTGGCATATCAACTTCTGACAACAGAAAGGAAACGCCCAATTGGCCATTCAGTTCGGGTAGCCAAGACAGCCGTACCAAACATTACAGTATCAAAAGTGCTAGTGGGGTAGTTTTTGGCACTTCGGTACTTTAGGGTGGAACTTCAAACACTTTCTTTGTCGATTTGGTTATGCAATTAGCCTGCCTCTGAAACGCAATACAACAGGCGTCTTGAAAACAGTTTCTTAAAGTACCAAAAGTAAGGTACCTGATGCGGTGGAGAAGCGGCCTTTAAAGACAATGCAGAATTATGGAACACTTGAGACTCTCTGGGGAAAAGTAGGAGCTCTTGTTTTGATCTAGCCGATGTAATACAATGCAGATGAACCGTTCAGAAATAAGAGCTTAGAGCCGTGAATCTAGATTGTGTTATTTTTCAGATTAATTGTGCAGCTCTAACTGAGCCTATACAGCATTTTATGCTGGACCTTATTTCAGTCGCTTGCATGCTTATCCCCAATATGCACTTGCTTTCTGTTGTACCCATCTTACTTACTGTCACACATTTTGGTTAGCTGTTTTTCCCAAATTAACAGGAAGATGGCGCTGTTGTGCTGTTTGTTTGCCCACAGTGGAAACGAGGTGGCAATGATGCAGAAGCTGCTGGAGTGGGGTCCTGTTGCTGTAACGGTGGATGCTGTCAGTTGGCAAGACTACCTTGGGGGCATAATCCAGCACCACTGCCCCAGCCAGCGGGCCAACCATGCCGTCCTCATCACCGGATACGATACCACCGGTGAAAACAGACCCCCGTCCCAGTGCACTTGGCCTTTGCAGTTCTGTAGATCACTGACTAGTTCAGCAATCAAAGCGCAGATCAGATTACCACAGCGGAGGGAACGGATGATTGATTCAGGAACTTAAACACTTTGGGGAACGGGATGTAGAGGACAGGTGGATGCATTCAGATTTGTCTCCGCTTAACCCTAACTCTGCAATATAATGCAGTTCCCCATGGATGTGGAGATTTACCGCCCTTAAGTGCAGCCTTAATTCCCATAATTCAACACACCTGATACATTAGCATATCAGCACTGGAGCCAGTTTAGCTTCAACATAGCTGTTTCTAATGCTGAGATGACACTGAAGGGCCCGATTGTACCAGGCATGTTAAATTAGCGCTGATGGTAGCGGTAGATGGTAGATTTGCAGGAGCAGGGTTGGGTAGCCCTGCCATAGGCAACTTTACCTCAGGTGCAGTTACACCCCCTACTAGTCACATGAAAATGCAGTTTAAATTATATTGTAAAGTTATTTGTATAAAATGACATTTGTGTTAGTCATATCAATGTGTATTTATTTATTTACTTACAAACAAACGTACATGTGTGGCTGGGTTTGGCGTAGCTGTGACCAATGAGTGACTGGTTGGGCTCTCTCACCTTTCACCGCCCGGGAGAGAAGCCTACGGTCTCTCATGCAGATCCCAATGCTGTCATGTCCTTCTTCCAGGTGAGGTTCCCTACTGGATTGTGCGTAACTCTTGGGGAACATCATGGGGAAACCAGGGTTACGTCTATATCAAGATGGGAGGCAACGTCTGTGGTGAGTTTGGCCGAGGGAACCTTCTGAGAAGATGTCTGGTGCTGGCATTGCTGTCCGCCGTCACTGTCGGGCATTGTCATCTGGTGCCACTACTGTCTGTCATTGTCATCTGGTGCCACTACTGTCTGTCATTGTCCGGGGTGCCGTTCTGTTTATAAATGCTTCTGAGGTTTTTTCATGTTTTACCAGCTGCACTCAATTGCTTGCAAGGCATCAGTCAGCTAAGTGAAAAAAGATTTAAATAAAGGAACATTTTACACCTGGGGGGGGGGGTTCCACAAAGCAGGATTTCTTACTTAGCAGGATAACTTGTAGAATTTAAGGTAGTTTGGGCGAAATGGAAGTGAACAAAGATAATATCCATTTAGCCCAGACTACCTTAAATTCGACAAGTTATCCCCCTAAGCAAAAAGCCCTGCTTTGTGGAATATCCCACTCTTCTACTAGCTACTATGGTTGTGGATTTCCCAGTTTAATTGCACTGTTTCCTCCCTCCTGTAGGTGTCGCCGATACTGTGGCTGCTGTTTTTGTGTGATTATCCTGCATACTCAGAAAATGTGGTATTCTCGTGGTTTCATAATGCCTTGTAATTGTAGCATTTCATAGATAGGACTGTGACCTGTGGACAGCTAAGGCTCCCTGCACTTCACCATCTATCACAAATGTTGTTCCTGCTGTCCATTTTTGCCATGAGATACACAGTGGCTTTCTGCACTGACACAGTCACAAAACTGGCAAATATAGGAATTTTAAGCTCCCCTTATGGCTAGAACAACATGTTCCATGTAGTGGATGACAAAAGCATTTCTAAGTCAAAGGCACGCTGGTCGCCAAGGCTGTTATTCACTGGTTATGTTTCAAAATGAAATTTACTGTAAATAATCATTCAGTTGCTGAGTAGAAATACAAGTTAATTCTATTTAAATATTACATTTTCTTGGCTTACAAAATGATACATTTTTGTGAAATATTTTTGTACAATTTTTTGTAGTTTCAACTGTTTTTTAATTGCTTCATGAATGCCTCAATAAAAATAAACTCCTTTGTTAAACAATTCATTTGAAATGAATGAGATTTAAAATGTGTCTATTAATTTCTCAGTTATTCAGCTAACTGAATGGAACAGGCAATTTGGTTTCATTTTATGGTTCATAGTACTTGATAGTGCCATACTTCTGATAGGACTGAGGAACCCATATGAAGTATGGAAATATTTATTTATTTGCAGCAATCACAGTAATTCAATAGGTTTCCCGTCCCACAAACATTCAGACGATATGCACAGGCATTCAAGACATATTTTCTACAGATTTTGTGGAACTGATTAATCATGCACAAAAACAACCGCAATCTTCTAAAGGTATTTTTATGAACTTCAATAATATCATAAAACATTAGATGAAACACAAGGGGAAAACATTAAAATACGCATTCTACCAAGAAAAAAGTATGTATGTTGTTTTAAAGTGATCAACACTGAATAAGAAGTTTTGAAATATTTTCCTACAATATTATTTTACAGTTTATTACCTGTTCAGTATAGCCAGGACTGCAATTTCCAAATAAACATGATAATTATGTATTTAAGTATTGGCTGATTGTATATACATTAATTACAGTGTCAGAGGCTGTCTGCTTTTCTGGCTGTATTGGCAGTAGTGATGGGCAAAATGATACTTCGTGAACCATTTGCTGAATTTTTTGAACCCATTAGATGGTGCTCTCTGTTCAAAAAAGGACACATGCCCCAAAGCAAACCAAGAGCACCATCTAGTGGGGTCAGAAAATACAGCAAATGGTTCATGAAGTGTTATTTTGTCCATCACTAATTGACGGTATATACATAGGCTCTGGCTTGGGCGTGTTTCCACCTCCTAGTCAGAGTCCTCGCTGCTGCAGTAGGAGCTGTCACAGCACTCTGCTGTGTACAGAAAGGTGTGCACTGTTGGGTTCAGCTTCGGCACCCATTCCCGTGGTACCAAGAAAGTGGCCAAGTTGAAAAGGTCCACGAATACCTTGTAGCGATCACTTTAACAACACAAGGAAGATGGTCAACTCAGGTCCACTCACCTCAACTCCTCTAATTCCTCTAATTAATGAATATAATTAACCAAATCATTACCTCAAGTAGTCCTAATTATGTATCCTGAGACTATTGATGGACAAAATGATACTTCATGAACCATTCGCTGTATTTTCTGACCCCACTAGATGGTGCTCTCTGTTCAAAAAAGGGCACAAAGCACGGCCCAAAGCAAACCAAGAGCACCATCTAGTGGGGTCAGAAAATACAGCAAACGGTTCAAAAAGCATCATTTGGTCCATCCCTACCTGTTATAGCTCTTATTTTCTAGGTCAGACTGTATACAGCTATTCATCTTGAAAGAGTGTTAAATATGAAGCACCCAGATTTTGATTTGAATGCAGATCAGAAACACTATGTGTCATTGAATTTCAGCAGACGTACCTGATGGTAGAGCGTAAGTAGTGATACCCCGACGACCCGCCAGTGCCAGCCTTGCTGCCAATCATCCTGTGCACTGTGCAGACGTGATTGTCTAAAATACACCAAAAAAACAAGTGAGGACTGAAGAAACTGCACACGTTTGCTGCAGCTTGATATACACAAGCCAGAAAAGAGGAGATAACACACAGCTTGCCGCCATCGCGGGCGGGTACTCACATCTCCACTTCGTCATGAGAGTGTCGATGTCCATCAGGTAGGTCAAAAGCTGGAACGGGACTTGGAAGCGAGGCTCTTCCCTACAGCAGTATGGAGAGAAGGCACAGAGTAAGGAAACAGGAATAAAACTGCATACCCCAAGGGCCTGTGGTGGACAGCAAATTCCTACCTGTAAAAGTATATCATCAGCGCTCCCTGCAGTGCCTTGTAAGACAGCCTTCGTTCACCTGATGCAAATACAGAAGGAAAAGATTATGGGATTGATTGGCACTGTTTGCAATCAATGACTAAACTGCAGTAAAACAATTAAAGTAAATTAAATAACTAATAATTTGTTGCCTGTCTGCACTCTAACAATATACTACTAACCAAACCATGAAAAATACACGTTAATCAAATCGTATTTTTTATTAGAGAAAGGCTTGACCAAGATGATGTGGATAGTCATAATTGTCCATTGTGGTGGTATTCAATAAGGAAAGGGCTATGAAGTCGCTGACCTTTGCTTAAAAGGTGCTCATGCCGCCTTTGGTCAAACAACGCCCTGAAGATCTCCACTTGCTTTTGATGTTCAGCCATCTGCTCCTTTGTTTCCTCCGAATCTGGGTTTTGCTGTAATAGAATGTGTACATCATAGCCACATAACCCTGCAGTTTGGGAAAGCAGCTGAAAACCTACAATACAAGCTTTTCACCCTAAAGGCTCTATACCTCAAGTTTCACCTGCTGCAGTCTCAGTCCTTCTTCGATATTTTTCTGCAGTTTGCCCCAGAAGTTGAACCCATCGTCTTCGAGGCCAGGGGTTCTCTCCAGCCATTTCTGAGCAAATGAAATCATCCAGAGAGCCTGTTGTCAAAGTACTGCAATATGAAAGAGCAGCTTGTTCGAAGTTAAAGCAGAAAAATCCCCTGACTGAACTAAAAATATTCACTTTTGGTGAAATAAAATGTGTTATTTCTGCTTCGTTTCAGATGTGTTAGGGTCGACTCATTATATACGCTAACTGAATCGTGACAAGTCATTATCTATACATTTAAATTGAAATGGTCTAGGATATTAAACATTTTATTAGTACATATAAAATTCAATTTCTCAGGCTATGGTTTGCTCCTGATATAATCTACCAATTGGTGCCCCCAATGGAAATAGGATTTCAGATGCCCTGCTAATAGGCGAGAATGTATTGAGGATCTAGCTTGTGTCCAAAAGGCTGCCTTCAGTGTGAGATATGGAGAGTGGCAGTGTTCACCACCACTAAAAACAGGCATTCATGTGGGGTTTCTAAGGTATGTGGCCCCCTGTTGGCCACAAATGGTAACACCATTTGAGGGGACACAAATAATGTAGTAGTACATGCTTACTTAATGAATTAATTAACCAGTAACTTACTATTAGTTATGTACTGATCCCATGTTAGTGTATCATTAGTCAATGATAACAGCATTTCATGCAGGAACTATATAATTTCATGATTGTACTTGAGTAGTAACTGAGTTACTAATGTACTTGTGCTCCCTCTAATACAGTGTGACCCACTGGGTGTGGGATATTGACGAGACCTCCACTAGCAGCAGCAGTGTGGGCTCCTGCTCAGAGCGGAGCAGCATCTCGCTCTCCTTGCCCCGGAAATGGTCCCTGTAGTGATTCCGGTTGTAGGGCACCCTCTGGCTGTCTGGGACGCCTATTTTGTTCTCCAGAAGTCTGAACTGGAGGCTCTGGAAACCAGAGGCAGGTGACAGGTACTCTCTGGATGCAAAGAAAGAAACAGCTAAGTTATGAAACATTATGGATTTAAGGGGGAGCAGCAGCTCACATCCACTGTATGCCAGTGTCCAAAACTGTGGGAACACTTCCGATTTTGAGCGACTGCAGAACTTTATTCCAGTTACTTATTTAATCGTCCAATGTATGATATTTGTAAACATTCCTTGAATTCTTTGAATAAAAACCTTCGAAATGCTATTCATGTGATATTTTTAAACTGTTCTTTTTTGAATTTTCTTGCCATTCCTTATGTCAATGTCTCAATATGTCATACTTAAATGTTGTAGACATTTATATTCTGTTTCCTACTGTTTCTCTGCACTACCACCGATACTCTGACTTTTGACTTTGACGACTAAACCTCCTGCTTACCTGAAATCGAAAAAGTCTAGAGCTGTCATTGTCTCCAGAACCGCAAACTGATCCACCAGCAATCTGAAAATCATCACTATCCTGTTCATCCTAGTCACCACCTTCAGCATATTCCTTTCATCTCTGACCTGTAAACACACGATATTTAAGGACGTTTTTTACGAATAACTTGTAGCCTGCGATATCTAAATTTAAGATCATTTCAAATATTGGCACTTTGTCTTTTTATATTAAGTCACAGTATGTAAACCCCACAATTTAACTAGTGTGGTAAACAGTGAGAATCTTAAAATTCTGCAGTACTCACATGACCGCTAATGAAAATATCTCTGACTGAGTCAAGTTCCCAAAGAATCTGTTTGAACCAGAGTTCATAAGCTGAAAAAAAAAACATGAAACCGCTCAACACACAACCGCAGGTTAAATATTTTCTGACGGTGTACTTCAAACTGCATATAACACACTTTTTAAAATAAAAGATAGGCTGAGGAAAACACTGTTTTAGAAATGAAAATTCACTAATTTAAGTGTGCAAAGCAGGTAGTAAGTTTGCGACACTCCACCTTGGTGGGTGACAATGAAGAGATGCTCATCGTGGATCTTGTTTCCCCCGAGTTCACTCTGCAGGATTTGTGCCGACATTATTTTATCCAGCTGCAAATCAAACAACAGTCATTTTCATCTCTTTTCCTCCTGCCAGTTCCCTGCTAAGTCTGTACTGGTCAGTAAAGGACACATTGACACCAGGTAATTGAGAGGAACCAGATTTTACTTGTAAGTAGTCCCCATACACCACACCGCCCTTGGTGGCTTTGTTGACACCCTTTTGTGAATCGTCATCCTCCTCTTTTAGGTTCAACTTCTCCGATGATCTAGGGTTCATGGGAGACGTCATTTAGAATACAACCAGGCAGTCATCAAGTTAAATGAAACTGACTGAGACGGTGACACTGGGACAATTACATGCATGATGCACATTTAAGTAAAGGAGAAAAAAAAACAAGCAAGGAAGCAAATGTAATCAAACAAATATACTATTTATACAGATGAGATAAGCCTCACAAAGTATGACCAATGAGAAATGTAATTAAAATATACATACATATGTCTGCTTCCAAAATAAGGGCATCCACTCATGATTAATAAAATGCTATCCAGCAGAAAGAGACCAGTTTTGTTTTTCCTTTATCTCTGCTTCAGAATGTAACACAGCTTTGAGGAGAAATTGATTATTTAAGCATTTGCCTCGTCCAATCATTGGTCTATTTGTTGACTCTGCCCACCAAAGGTAACTCAAACAGGAACAATATACGCAAATTTCTGTTGCTTTTTTGGAATCATCTGTACTTTGCCTTTCTTATCAGAGGGAAGAGCATGTCTGTGAAGGACAAAAACGTGACATCATAAATAAATGTATTTAATTTTCTATTCCAAAGATATATTTTTTAACTGTTTTTTTATTCCTAAGATTTTTTTTATTCATCTGTATATAAATGAGTTGGGCAGCCTTAACCCTTTTTCCAAAGCACTATTGGCCAGTGGGACTTTGCTGATCTACCCTCCATTACCTTGGCCTTGCTTGAATGAGAATAAGTGCTAGCTGGCGTTCATGGTAGTTCACACTACATGACACTACACAAAGCTGTCTGACTGCCATGCCGTTTGTTTGTACGGGGTTCTCATTCGCTGTGGAACAGCATGGTCAGGATGCCAGTTCTTCATCATCAGGCATCCTAAAATGTCAGAGCTCCGTGGGTGTAGTCACTCACAGCCACATCTCAGAGAGCTAAACAATGGACACTGAACATGTGAGCCAGCTGGGCACAGAAAATGAAAGTTCTTCCTCACCGCAGAGAGTTATTTTAACTTACTGTGTTTGCGTGTGTACGGCAGCTGATCGGAAAGCTCTACAGCGGGTCGTGTTGTGAGCACAGAGGATTATCGGGGTGCAGCTTCCAGGCCTGGAGCTGGAGGACATTTACAGCACACGCTGCTTCAGGAAAGCCACCAACATCCGCACGGATCCCACTCAGCCGTGCCACATTGTTTTTGAACTTCTCCCATCTGGAAAACACTACAGAACCTTTCATGCATGAACCTCGAGGCTCAAAGACAGTTTCATTCCAAGAGCTATAAACACACTTAATCAGTCCATGTTCTGCCAGTAAAACTGTTTGTACTCACAATTACCTCACTGTAAACTATGCACTACAACTGTAACATTGCACAACCGGAGTCATTTTTATAAACCTTTTGCACTGTATGTACGGTATATGTCACGTCAGGTCAGGTCAAGCCCAGACACTCGGACTCCTCGCTCAGTCTCTTGAGATCCTCCATTGACTCAGCAAAGATCATTGCATCACGGGCAAAGTCAAGATCAGTGAATCTTTATTCACCAGCAGTTGTCCCATAGCCACTGGACCCCACGACCCTGCCCAACACCCAGTCCAGGCAAGCACTGAACAGAATAGGAGCAAGAACACATCCCTGATGAACCCCAGAATCAACTGGAAAAAAATGCAAAGGTTCTGCCTCCACTCTGCACTCACAGTACCAGTGTACAGGCCAGCCATGATGAGGAGATCCAATCCAAGGATGTCCCACATGGCAGCTCTGTCAACTGAGTCGAAGGCTATATGAAAATCAAGAAAGACTGCAAAGAAACTCTACTGATATTCATGTTTGTGCTTGATAAGAACCCTCAGTGCCAGGATGTGGTCGATAGTAGACTTTCTAGGCATAAGACCAGGCTGCTCCGGTCACTGATAGGCAAGTAAGTGATCAAAGATCCTGCTGAGGATGACTCTATCAAGGAACTTTCCCGGTACAGAGAGCAGTGTTATCCCCCTGTAGTTGCCACAGTCCTGGTGATCACCCAGGAGGACAGCCTTACCACCAGCCTGGAGAAGTTCACCCCAGATACCACAGATTCCTGCAGCCTTCCCTATGCCCAGCTGGATCACCACCTGTGCAATGTCCATGAGACTGGGTGGTGCACAGCTAACCAAAGGATCAGCCTCAACAACTGTGGAGCAGGGATGTCCAACATCCTAGCTGGAGGATCAGCTTTAAACAGCTGCACGAAGAAGCCGGCCTAGTGGGTCACAACTCCAGTATCATCTGTAAGGACCATTCGATCACCCGCCCTGACTGCGACTCTCTGAGGAACAGATTCGGATATGCATAATGCTTCGATTCCTATGTAAGCTAGATCATAGATGGTGTGTCACTTGTTCACAGAGTGTTGAAAGGAGTGACATGGGACACCACTGCGAGGAGCCGATCTACCACAGCAACAGGTAATCCCCGAGTATGGCAGCGACCAGAGCGACCAGTAAATGTACCCACCAACAATGATCTGGCCACTCCCTGGTCTGCATACCTTAAAGAGTGTTGCCTCTGAAACTAGAATTCTATGAAGCTCTTCTGACAGCAGAGGAAGATGGCCATCATACTGGAGAGACAAGATGCTCCACACTCCTACCTGGATGGGCCACCTCAGATTAGGAGCCGGGTGCTGCCATGCAGCGGGTGATGCCTCAACAACACACCAGTCCCGATCCCCAGCAGGCATGACGCCATTCACTCTCCAGCGGTCTCTTCTCTTCCAGGGATGAGGCTCCTGAGGGCTCTTCCCCATCCCCTTCATCATACGTTCAGCCTTCCTGGGCTGCTACCATGGAGACCAGACAAGAGTCCCGTCTGCTTTATCGGAGCTGTATTTTTTGTGGTATTTGGAGTGTCAAACCTGCCACCAACCTCCATTTTTTTCCAGCAAGTTGGAGGACCACTTCCAGGGCCAGATGCAGTTTAACGTCATACCCAGGACAGAGCACTGTATATGCACACTGTACTCGTTTTCATATTGTATATTTTTACTGTTTTACCATATTATTTTTTATCATTTCATAGGAAGAGTACTAAATGGAGGAATTTCACATTGAATCTCACTGTACTGTACAATGACAATAAAGGAATTCAGTTCAATTCAATACTAGCTGTCTGGGAATTTCTTGGGTCCATCTGTAAGCCAGCAGTCCAACCAAGTACCAGGAGATTGGGCTGCAGCCACACCTACCAGACAAGACATTCCCCTCCAAGCCTCACCTCACGTCTGACGCAGCGTAAACATAAACAATTTCGGAAACGTAAACTCCGCACCAAATTTCAAGCTGCTATCCCTGCAGTGCTGTCCGCGTGATAATAGCAAAGGCGAATAATAATGCTAACACTAATGCTAACCCGAATGCTAAGCCTAATGCTAACCCGAATGCTAACCCTTATGCTAAGCCGAATGCTAAGCCTAATGCTAACCTTACTATAATGCAGAAGTGGCAGCCCAAAAACATAGGTGAATCGGTGAGTGAAATGGTAACAACACAGCTACTGTTGTAGCCAAATATTAACTGCAGCATTATTACAAAATGGGATCATTTCATAATTTGAAAATAAATAACAGCTCTTCGAACTGAGTTGGCCGGAGGTAAAAAGAGTAAATATTTAAAGTTCGGTTAATTAGTAAACTTCTCTATGATGCACCTGAAAATGGCTGCATAGAAACATAAAGAGCATGTCAGTTTACAACAACCTTCACCTGCTAACAAAATCTTTCCTCCAAAATTTACTACAGGACACGTGGTGGCTCAAATTTCACACAGATTTTTCACGTGCTTTTAAATCTCTCTCCAACACAAATGCACATATATGTATTTTTCAGATATTATTAAAATGTTATGCAAAAACAGAATTAAAGGAGGTCTACGTAACCCTACACTTAAGTAGAAGATGGATGGATAAACTAGTAAAAAGGTCTTATTGCCATAATACATTAGTGTATTTGCAGGATACTCACCACAGATCCAAATTATTTTAACCCTTTGTGGTGCCACGTTTAAAATTAAGTGCGACTGGCTTCATGTGTTAGGTCTGCACACATCTATCCTTTCAACTAGGATTCATTCACTGCCCAAAGGTCATGTTTGACTGCTTGAATTCTACTGCCAGTCTTGCACAACTGGTTTTTTGGCTGTTTAAATAAATTTGCCTCGTGAGATTAACTGAAATTTGTTAGCGTGTTAGCTTGTGTTGTTTCATAACAAGCTAAAGGTCATTCTTGTCACATGATACACATCCAGATACCTGCACTGCATAAGCAGCCTGTGTATACAAACCCCACAGCCCAGGTCATCATCTACAAGGATTACTGCAATTTTCCTTCGAAGGAAACATAAAAGATGCTTGTACCCGAAAATAATTGGCACCGTGTGATTCCATGTGATCATTTTTGTTCGTTTCCATATTTATGAATAAATGTTAGAGCGACTCGTGAATTCCAAGCTATGACAAAGACTTTCTTCCCCTTGATACTGAGATAAGCCATAGATATCAAAGGAGATTTGATTTGTGTCTGCTACTGTTTATTTAGTGCTTAGAATACATGAGCTGACCACGAAGAGGCTTACAGGACAGACAGGAACCACACAGAGATGTGAGAGATTTGACTGGATGATTAGAAGCTCCATTTACTTTGAATTTCTGCCTCTCATAAAAGAGCGAACAATTAACAAATTACCATTTTGATTGCTACTAATCAGACTTTTCATGGTCTATGGTTAAACTCTAAAACGCAAGACAGTGGTAATGAAACAGAATTTAAAAATGTACGCATTTCACTCATTTACAAGAAATTCAACTAGTTTTAGAAAACTAAATAAACTATATGTAGCAAACAAACTGATGTTCATTTTACTATTCAAGTTTAAAAGAAAACTGCAAACCAAAAACCATATTAAAAAGTTCTCACATTAATCAATTTAGCAAATAACTTGCTCCAAGCACAAGATGGTGACATGTTTAATATCTAATAAACACTGTTTCTCAGCATTTGTATATTTTATGTAAATACACCAGTTTCAGCCTCATGCAGAGCCAGTATCACAATATCATCCTGTATCCGACACTGTTACGGAGTAACACTCTGCAGTAAAGCTGGGTTGGTCAGCTTGCTGGAGTAAGATTTACAGTTTAAGACACATTTACATGAAAGTAGAAATTTTATTATCTTGAAAATAGTCTGTAGGGTTCGCAAACTACCCCAACACTTTTCATGCAGCTAAAGTTAGGTTTATCATGGAACAATACAAATTTACCATAAGATTTCTTCCATGACCAAGAGAGTATGAAAGCATGAGTATCACGCCAGATACTATGGTGCAGGACGGCCCAGACGGTAAAAAGGTGACAATCCGCTTACGGCTCCATGACAATATAAGGGGCTTATTAACAAACAGGATAAAAGGGGGAAAATACAAAATAAAAGGACCATCAAGGGTCAAAATGAAACAAACAAATGGGGAATACAACAATTAACCATATAATTCAACTCAACACAGTGAGCAGGACCAGACTTAGTAGAAAAAGTACTGACCACACAGCAACATAACACAATGACTGACTAAGGACCTGAGCAGATGCAGGCACTAAAATATACAGAAACAATGACTCTGCTATGTATTATTTTTTTTTAAACAAGGAACAGGTGCAAAGCATAATGAAATGAACAAATCAAGAAGGACTCGGGACAAGAAGGAACAGGTGAGGCAGGTTACAATTAAATGAGCCTGAAACTAAGGAACCTTAAACCAAAACTACAAACTAGGAGGAACAGCATAAAGGGCTGAGTAAACTACACAAAAACCAAAATCATACAGGACAAAAGCAGGGGAAACCATACAGAGAAGCAAAATAACTACAATACTAGGAACTACACAAATCAATAATTTAAAAACAGGTGAAGCTGGTTCCAAAACCCATGAGCAGGAGGTCTGCGATCTGAGCTGTATACTCAGCCTGTTGAGCTATGAAACAGGCTGGGAAATCGGGAGAACACACTGAGACTGAAGGACAAGAGACAGGGTGGAGAACAGGAAGGCCAGTGACACCTGCTGGCCAAACGGGGAGGAGACACGACGGGCAGGTTCAGATGGTACAGACCTTGACACCAGATGCGTGACAGTTGGTAGCCCTGAATAAAGGCAGTCCTTCTACATATTTCAGGACAGTATTTCTCATTCTCTGCTACCACCCCGGCGTACTAAATACGAAGACAATGATCACAATGCTGACTGAGCTCACACCAGATATGGAGGCACTGGGTAATTATATTTCCACTAACACGACCCACGGAAGCGTCTGCTTATCGCTCCTTTCCAGATAACACGCAGGGAACATTTTGTTCCCAGGGTCAATGACTCTGCTACAGTATGTATTATTTTAGGCAAGAAATCAAACCAAACCAAAACAAACCAATCCAGAACAGCCAAGATGATTATACACGTGTTTTTTAACTGAACATGTGAAAGTTTAATGCCTACCACAAGTGGGATGCCGGTGCCATATAAGTGGGTGAATAATCATGTTCGGCATGGACAGAAAACTGCTTAATCAGCACTTTCAAAAAGACATTGTTTCAAGCCCTTATTCTGCTCTGACTCCTTTTCCTCAATCGTTTCAAGCCCTTATTCTGCTCTGACTCCCTTTCCTCCATCGTTTTAGGCCCTTATTCCGCTCTGACATCCTGAACTGTTGCCTTACCACTGTGTCCTCAGTCGGGGAACCGCGACTGCTGGAGCTCAAAGGGCTGCCATGGTAACCAGAGTGTCAGGAGGAGGTGCAGCAGCAGTTCTGTGGCTCCTCGCCTGACATGTGCTACCACGTCTGCATCTCACCGGCAAATTCCACACGACAGTCTGCGTCTCGGTGGCCTTCCTGCACAAAACCAGAGAACAAAATAAACACTAGTCAGCTAAAAATAAAATATATCTAAAGGTTTTCTAACTACAGAAACTCCTCATCTCATTTTAGTCTGACACTGGGATTTATCAAGTTGGAAGAAATGTCCACCTGCTCTAGAGACTCCATCTCCTGAGTTTGTGGCTTAGAATGCAGAGATATATGGCAGTGATGGATACATGAAAATACATAAACACCAAAAATCTTTTTACATATGTGTATTACTAAAAAAAATATACAACGCTTATACCGTATTATGGGGAACGGATGTTTCCTGAAATCCCAAAGCAGTCGCAATGCAAATCATAACCAATAGAGGGAGCTACTCTATTGCTTATTGTAGTTCTGAATCCCACAAAGCCAGTTTTCTGCATTGACTATATACATTACACTCCGGCCGGCACGTTTTATCCCGCTTTCACCCAATTTAACGACGCTACCTCAGCAGTTCTGGTTAAATTCTCTCACAACAGAGTATCTTCAGAGAAACTGCAACTTTCCAGTGACACCAGTGCTGAAAACACCAGCTTGACCACCTCAAGCTGGTTGACCAATTTGTGAGAGTTGACCAGCTTAAAGTATGATGGTCTGACGGTTTAGCTGGCCACACTAGCACGACCAATTGGTCACTCACCCAGTTAAACCAATAAAGAGCAGCAAGATAAGGAACATGGAAATCTAAGACCAGCTACCAGCACAAGCTGGTTTTTAGCATAGACCAGCATAGCTGGTTACCAGCATGACCAGCATAGTGCATTCTGTTTATACCAGCATATGTTGTGTTTTGGTGCTGGTGGACCAGCATCATTAAAAAGATATTGCGGGTGGATATGCTGGTCCACCAGCACCATTAAAAAATCCTTACCTATGCTGTTCTTTTTCCAGCAGGATTTTCCTGCCTATATCCCGTCTTCACGACAATTGATGAAAGCCGCGAGTCTGCAAAGCTCGCTTCAGCGAAGGCCTGTTCACGTAGCAGGCCCACTGTGTGCCCGACGTTAGGCCTTATACTGCTTAGCAGTGACGGAGCTAATGAGCTGCGCTCCGGGGCGCGTACAGACGGGAAGGAGCGCTCGTTACTGCTATGCGGGGAGCGGGCAGAGCCGCCGCTTTCGGGGGCACTCCGTCAATTTAAAACAGCCTCAGCCGTCGTATGAACCTATAAAACTGCTTCCCCGGAACCACATCATTGATAATAATGAATTAATTTATATATCAACAAAGAGCATCTTGAAAGTACATCTCACGTGGGTTACACCCCAAAGAGTCCACAGCATTATAATATCCCGGGAAAGCGAGGAACGAAAATATGCTCTGATTAACTATAGCTCCGTAAATTAATCATATTTGTTACCTGCTATTAGTATTAATTTGGTGCTTACTAACATCGTATTAGTGCTATCCCAGGGGCCTGAAACTGGTTTGGGGTCCCCGGCATTACAGGGACGACCCTGTCTTTCCCCATTTTGCTTAGGAGACGTTAAAGGACGCAAACCCTCCAGCTGATTGGAAAAGATGCAAAGCAGAGCGACCGGCCCCGTTATGACGACACGGAGAAGCGGAGACCTGCAGGACACAGCGGCGATCGGAGAAACGCGGCCAGCGCCAGCCGCGCAATGCTGGGGAAGCAAGCTGGCGAAGGGCGGAGCCTCCAGCCCGCCTGCGGACCGGCGGCAGATTTACTGTCTTCTGATGCCACTATCTCCCTCCTTATCTTTGCTTGTCATCGCCTTCGCCTCAAGATGCAAATCGGATCTTCCCTACTGCAGAGCCGAGGCGCAGTGTCATCGCACCGGCCGGAACATAATAACCGTGCATCTGCAGGGCAAAATGCTTCCGTTGTTGGCAACATAACTTTATTTTTATTTTTTTGTATTGATTTTTTTTTGTTGTTGTTGTATAATTCATGAATTATATTTACACAAGCTCAATCTCCTCTAATCATCATTGACCTGCGCATAAAAACCAGGTGACTTATAATCATCGTCAGTAATAATTAATATGGGTTACGTTCATGCAAACTCACCTTTACCACGCTTTATACGGCACCTACGGCCAAGAGGCCAGACGCTATTAAACTCTGACATTTTGTCTTGCCTTCATTATAGTTCTCCGATAGCCTCCCTTTCATGTGTCGTATTGTTTTAAAGGTGCAGGACAAACAAGCCGGAGACTTTTGGCGGGAAATTGCTTTTTATCGCCGGCAAAGGCATCCTACTGCTCGGCGGTGTCAGATACTGTGATAATGTGTCTCGTGGGAGGCTTTTTTTGATAGTAGTGGAACTTTAGCTTTTCTATCAGATTCAGTGGCGAACACCTTGTCTATATCAGCTGATGAACTGTTGTAAGGAGAGAAGCTAATCTTAATATGGATCAGTGCTGGGGGTCTCGAGTATGAGCTCTCGACCGCCCGCCCTGTGACTGTGGCTCAGGAGTCGTGGTTTATTAACGGCTGGCACTGGAAACGGGCTACATGCCTGACAAATGGCAAAGTTATCAGAGCTGGCCTGAATTACATACTCCTCTTCAGCACTACATCCCCTACGTAAGGAAGAGCATCTTCTCACATCTGTAATGTCTGTCTGTAGCACTAACGGGGTACTCAGTACACCGCGTACAGGCGGCCAGTGGGGAACATGGCTGGCTTTAACCCTTTCTTCATTTTTCCATTCATATCTTACCATTCTTATTTTCCATCCTAATCCATCCATCCTCACCTATCCTTCCTCATCTTTCCATCCTCATCCATACATCCACCATCCTCATCTATCATTCTCATCCATCTATCCTCATCTGTCATTCTCATCCATCTATCCTCATCTACTGTATCATTCTCATCCATCTATCCTCATCCACCCATCCTCATCTCCTTTCATTGAATCTAGATGTAATCTAACTCTGAAATGAATCAGATCACCATCAGTGAGAGTATAATCATCTATCACAGATCCTTCTTAAATCCATTTCTGTTCTGCAGTAAAAAAATCCTACTTTTTATTGTACAATATATCACTTTTTGTGAATGTTCACAGGAGGCTAATGTTATAACATATGTTAAGTATTCCATAGATCCATCTTCCAGACACTTATTCAGTGCAGGTTCACGTGATGTAAAACATCCCATTCTGAATTTCATATTTTTCCATTTTAACTGCACATATTTGCTTCTGTGACAAAATGGAGATCTAAAATCTGTTTCCAATAACTTGTGAATAAATCTTTTATCTAATTTAAAATTTTTTGATATCTGAAAAGCCATTCCTTTAAGCTAGCTAGCATGGATTCCTGCTTTTATAAGCAGATTATGTTTATGGGTGAATAGTGCAGCACAATATATTTCTCACCACTAACAGGTAATGTAAATATTTTAAGTATTATTTTGTGTATTTCATTTTCCACCGTGGTGGTTGGGTAAATGAGAAGAAAATTCGACGAAGAGCCCTGCCAAAGTCCTTGACGGAGATCTCTCAAGCTTTTGAAAGATTCATGAATAATGAATACAGGAACACAAATAGCCTCGTCACTCTAGTGCAGAACTTAGAGCCATTGACCCAGAGTCTGTCTCATACTAGGTATACAAATATGGCCATAATGGTGCAAGAGTTTCACTGCAATTAAACTGATAAGTCTACAGATGAATGGGGAACACCAAAGGAGATATTAATAAACCATCATTGTGACTGAATGATTTTTGAATGCGATTCTTCTTTGAGAAGCAGAACGGCTGATTGGACAGTGCGTCGAGAGAGACTGCCATAGACAGGGCAGTGTTCTCTTACCAGCACCCCCCCCCCCCCAGGTCAACGAGGCACCGCAAGTGACAACAATATCCCCCTGATCCAGCCACCCAGAAGAATTGCAGTGCTTTAAACAAGCTCTGGCGTTATGGGATATGGGATGTTTTCGGCACCCTGCTCTGTGTATGAATCGCACCACGTTTCCCATAATGGCTGTCTGTGGCAACAGAGGTCTGCATGTAGACAGTACCAGCAAAGGAATGAGCAGACTGTGGCTCACGCCTGGTATCATGAACACAGACACGCACCTCCTGTGTCTTGACATGGGCTCCCAGACGTTCCCCTAATTGGTGTGGTGGCGGCCATATTTACTCTGCAGCATCTGGAAGAAGCCGGCAGAATATATAGAGCTAATAAGTAAGCTCCTGCCTGGCCGCCGGGGGGGCTGCTCGGCGAGTGTGGACTGGAATACCGTTCGGGCGCTCCTGGGATAGACTTCAGGCCTGACCCCGTGACCCCAAAACGCCTAAACCAGTTATAAGCCAGTAGTAAGCCTGTAATGTGGATCTTACCCTTAAATACTCCTGTAAGGGGGGGGGGGGATGACAGCACATGAGGTCTCTGCGCCTGTGAACAGAAGGTGACTGACTCGAATCCCACCCTTATCGGCCCTTAACCACCCCCCCAGATAATCAGCAGACCCTCCTGCACTCGGACCCCAAGTTTCGCTCTCAGCTGTATAAACAGAATATGGACAAACGTATTGGGACACACCACTTAATGACTGAATTCCGCTGTTTCATTCTGACCCATTGCTGCAGGTGTATAAAATCAAACACCAAGCCATGCAGTCGAGTTTATATGCAAAAAGCAATCAAGCACCAAGCCATGCAGTCAGGCAAACAAGGTCCATAAAGACAAGGTCGGGTGAATTTGGTGTGGAGGAACTTGACCGGCCCACACAGAGCCCTGACCTCAACCTGAACAAACACCTTTGGGATGAACTAGAACAGCGACTGCGAGCCAGACCTTCGTGTCCAACACCAGTGCCTGACCTCACAAATGCTCTCTGGGATGAATTGGCAAAAATTTCTACAGAAACACTGGGTGAAAGAAAGTGATGCTTAGATGCAGGTACTATTATACAGGGCCATCTGTCTACTTTTAAGTTACTTAGAAGATTCAAGCACAGTCCCACCTGCACTGAAGTGCGACAAAAGTGTGAGAAAATCTGTGTCTGCGATGGTAAGTAGCTCACAATACAGCGTAAAGCAAACTGCCACACATCCTTACGCTGTATTAATGTCCCGAAACTCACTGGCTCTGCATTCGGTGACTCACCCCTAAATTATTATCTAATTTCCTCGCTCATTTAGTTCATTAGGTCAGAGTCCATTTAACACCATTATGTGACCCGACCCAAAGAGGAATTAACCTCTACTGAGCATGTAGTCCTTCACCTCTAATTTATGGTAACCGAACAAATTATTTCAAAGTGAGATTTACCAGCCAAAAAAATGATTTTCTTTTAAGTGATTGATGGTAACAGTGATTTAGTGCATGAATCCCAGGCCAGAACCTGGTCCCGCATCAAAGAGCCACATCGTCTGGGCAATTCCATTAACTGAACGAGACCGGGCCCTTTTATCCAAAGCATCCTACGCTCTCGCCGAGGGGGGGCTGGCACCCTGGCTGCTGCCTCTTGGCCCCCCCCATTTATCTGAGCACTTTGGGATTAGCATGCGCGTATCGCCCAGGGACGTCCAGATTCAGAACTCAAGCTGGCTCCGTCCCCCCGGACCTCCAGGACGACTCTCAGCTCCCTGTGGGCTGTAGCCGTCACCTCTGTGCATCCTGGTGCATCACTACGTCACCATTAACACTCTTATGATTAACAGAATAATTACTAATAAAGCCTTAACGACCTACACAAAACTATTTCAATTCTTTTTCAAAATCATTATAAAGTGGATGCAAAACAATTTGATTAGTATCAAACAATTAACATTTTAAAGTGTTTATTTAATTACATACCTAAGAAAAATAATATTATTGTATTATTTTATTAAACGCAGTGGGGCTCAGTGGATTCGGACTCTGATGCTGCTTCGGGCCCATGGGCAAGGTCCCTAATTGTCCCAGGGGCAGCAGACAAATGCCTGACCCCAGGCCGTGACCCCCAGGCTCGTGCTAACGCCTGCGTCTGTGTGTCTCAGGAAGAGCAAGATGGGACAAGCGAAAAGACCATTTCCCCACAGGGATCAATATCATTATTCTATTCTATAACAAACAAAAGATGTGCTGTGTGGCTTGAGATATTTAATGTGTAAACATTTCAAACTACGCATCTGCATTCATGAAGCTGACTCACTATACACAGTTCAAAACACTTGGTTAAATTTGCAAAACAGCTAAATTTCCAATTAGGTTATTTTAGGTATCTCAGGTTATGGCAGGGTTCCTGCTCCCAAATTAAAACCACAGGTTAGATTAATGGAACTTGCTAAGATTTTAATCTTTAATACTAATTTAATTGGAAAAAGTGCATGTCTTTTTATAATTACTGTAGATATTACACAAACTGAATCGATGCCTTCTCTTGTCGGATATATTTGTATAATTCAATATTCCCCTCCAATTTCCTCTGTGTCCTTGATAATGTGTTTCTCCCAAACTAACAGTGATTTATTATGCATCTGGCTATTTATTCATTATTCATCAATGATGGCTAATGCTTCATGGTTGCCGTATTTTAATAGGGAAATTGTTCTAAATGTACATTAGGCATTCTATACATTTTCACGGTGTGATGTCATTTTTTTTTCTTTTTTGACACCTGTTATCTGCAGTTCTGAATCACATTATTGCAAAGCCGGGACGGAGAAATCATTAGACGTAATTACTTCAAATAAGAGTTATCAAACAATTCATTATACATTATGGGCCACATGAAATGGACTGGAAGATGTTGAAATTATAAATTAACTGTAACTTAGTAAGAGTTTCAAGTACAGTCCAGAATAGCATTTGCAGAAATACATTTTGCACTATCTTCTGGTTCTGCTCTGAATTACTGCTCTTTTCAAGTCTGTTTTTATTACTGGTTGACTGATACGCACCAGATGGGAAAACACATTCAAAGTAATATCATTTTATTCGGCGAATCATTTTGCATGGTTTGCGATTGTTTTTGCACATTTACACACTAGATATGAACATGTACATTAATTTTGCAGTAGTGACCAAACCATATATACACGGTAAAGCAGGAGCGAGCGAGCACCACGGCGAGCCGATAAATCGTACATCCAAAGGAATTTACAGTGGCAAAAATATCACTCAGAAGAATTCAAGCCATACGTTTAAACATTTGTAGCATTTAAGTTTTGGTCTTGTGACTCTGGCGGCCCTTTGGCATGGACTCTGCTGTGCGCCTCCTGCTGGACAGAGCGGAGTCTGCGCTCACATTTGAACACCGCTGTGAAAGCCGCCCTGTAGTTGTTGTTCATCCAGCCGTAAAGGATGGGGTTGGCGAAGGTGGAGCACATGGCTATGATGTGGAACATCGTGTAGAGCAGCTTGAAGTCCTTCATGTCCAGCACGCTGCTGTCGATGTCGGTGGCCAACTGGAAGGCGTGGAACGGCAGCCAGCTGACTGCAAAGACCACCACCATGGTGACCAGCATCTTGGTGGTCTTCTTCCGTCTGTGGTGGCGGTCGTTCCTCGCCCCCGGGCTGACGTGATTCTTGAGTTTGCTCCAGATGCGTACGTAGGCGAAGGAGATGATGGACAGGGGCAGCACGTACTGCAGGATGACCGCGGAGATGCTGTAGACGGTGCCGTCCCTGTTGCTCCCGGGCCACTTCTCCGTACACACCTGGATGGACTGATCCGGCGAGAAGTCAAACGTGGTGTATTCCCGGAAAATGGCCAGCGGACTGGCCAGCACGGCGCTGATGGTCCACGTTATGCCGATGACCACAAAGCACATCTCCTTGGACATCTTGGTCTCCAGGTGATACACTATGCACCTGTGTCGGTCTAAGGCTATGACGTTCAAGGTTACCGTGGAAACGTGCACTGCCAGACCCTGGGCGTAGGGCAGCATGAAGCACAGGACCTGTCCGAACTTCCATTCTTCCAGGAGGGTGTAAACCAGGGTGAACGGTAAACACAGCGTGTTCACCAGCAGATCGGCCACCGCCAGGTTGGCTATGAAAAAGTTAGTGACCGTGCGCAGCGTCTTGAACTTGTACACCACGTAGATGACCAGGGAGTTTCCGACGACCCCCAGCAGGATGATGGTGCTGTAGGCTAGAATGAGCACCACCTGCACCCCCACGAGCTTCGTGCTGTCCTCCAGGGCGCCCTCGCTCAGAACCGATGACGTGGACGAGCAGCACTTGCTGGAATTTGTGTCCGACCCAAAAAGGTCGTCTTGGGTGACGTTGGCCTGGCTCTCGGGGTCCATTGGCTGGCCTTAGGCACGCAGCCCACACAACCTGGAAACACAGGTGAGTCACCGCGCGTCTGATTACGTACAACTCTGCTCAATAATAAGTATGATAGCACCTCAATTCTTTGAGGATTTTTGTGACTATTATAACTTACAGCCCATTCTTATTTATTAGATTAAACTATGTTCGGGATTAAAATGAAACCTAAGTGATTTATTTATATTTATTTATTTAGAGAGAAACAGGCACTGCTTAAGATATGTGCCTCATTAATATACAATTTGAGCTGTCCTGATACACAACGTGAAAAAACTTAATAGCGCGCGTTTCGTTACTAATTATCGATCGTACATGCAAAGTGATAAAAGAGGACTTATGGCATTTATAAAGGTGATTTAGCATAGCTTTAATACGACCCATTGCGCGATCTTGTAATTACAAAATATTAAAGCAGAAATAAACTTGAGTCGTTGGATGTTGAACGGGCATAGAAATTTGAATAAAAACAGATTTCTGAGGAAGTCGTGTCTGTAAATTTGTGTATTTTAAATGTATAACAATCGTGCATGCCCCATAGAATTTTAAGCATCTATGTAAGAAGGATATTTGCATAAAATCTAAGAGCTGCTTTGTGAAATTCATTATTTATAATTAATAAATTATAATAAAGTTCAGGCTCAGATATGTCCATATCAACTTGCATTTAAAACTACTTCATTTACGTAGAGGGTAACACACGCCCCTCATCACGGTCAGCCGCCTCACGCTTTGAGCGCAGAAAGCAGAAAAAGCAGTTTAATATTTATACACCTGTTATTTATAAGTTAGGGTGAGATTTACCGGGATTTACTGTAACCTGTATTCCCCTACCTGCTTATACATTTGAAAAGGCGTCCATCGAAATAAACATTAATGATGATGAATAAGAAATTAATTTTGTTTTCAAAAACGATAACAATGACGGCACTGATGATGATGATGAGGAGGAATGCGCGTATCGATTGTTCATTGCATTATCATCGTTAATTTCAATCAGCGCGAACGCTCAGACGGACAAACTGGGAGGTATTTATACTCACCTATAGCCAGGGCTGTTTAGCAAAGCATGTTCCACTGTAGCTGGAGTTAAGAGCTACAAGGGCGTCTGATGGCGTTGCAATCCGCCCGAAATGCGCCTTTCCTCCGAGGCTCCCGCCACCAGCAGCCTGCATCCCCGCATCCCGGAGATACTGGCTGAGCAGCAAAAAGCCACCAAGTTTATGGAGAGCGGAGGCTGAGTGACAGGCGCGCCCACACCGCCTCTGAGCGCCCCAGTTAATGCACTGATGAAATGTCCACCGATCAAAAGCCTTTTTTTTTTTGCTATAATTATATAGAAGTGTCATATAAAGTGACAAGTGTGCTGTCCGTCACTCGATCGTAATTCAGCGGCTTGAATGCGTGTACTTCGCGATTAATCATTTGTTTCGCACAAGGAACAAAGTACAATGAATGAGTGCGATACTACTACTACTATTATTATTGTTAATTGTTATTGTTTTTAAACCAGATCCCTTGGTTTATCCGTTGCTCACAGTTAATGCAGCTGTTTTAATAATACTTGATAATTTCGTGTCGACGTGTTACTTACCTGGTGATGGATCACCGGCCAGCTCCCCGAGGGACTTGCATATGAGCGCAGCAGATTGGTGCTCCCTCCTGGGGATGACATTCTCCCAGCTGGTGGGGAGGCTGTCTTCATGAACGAGTACTAAAGAGTAGCCTGCACAAATCCATCAGAAGCTTTAAGGTGTGTCTGCATCTCCCATGATCCCTGGGAAGTCATGTTCATTTGTCCAGCCTGTTTGTCTAAAGGGGTATCAACACAATCAGTAGGAGACACCATGGACAGGATGTCACTCCATCACAAGACACACACACCTTAAGGACAGTTTAGAGTAAATCTAGCTGAACTGCTTGTCTTTCAGCTGTATGTGTCTATCAGAACGCATGAGAGACCCCCAGAGAAACATAGGAAGACATGGAAAAGCACCCACAAACCCACAGAGATGGGCACATCGTACATCCTTAACAGACAGAAACCCACATCGTACATCCCGAACAGACAGAAACCCACATCGTACATCCTGAACAGACAGAAACCCACATCGTACATCCTGAACAGACAGAAACCCACATCGTAGATTTATTACAGCTACTGTTTTTCTGCTCTGGTCCTAAATTATAGCCAGATCTGCATGCGATTTTGATGTCAGGCACCAAATCAGCAAACTCTGTTCATCGTTTTATTGTCCTGAACCAGTTACCATCGTTTATGGGTGAATCTGAATACTAAGAATGCGCAGATTGTGCTTGTGATCTTGGCAAGACCGGTCTTGCTAACTTGCCTCACATGAATGAACTTGGGGCGCAATGAATCATGGGATTGGTCTCGTTTGGCAAGGATGCAACTGATGTATAGTTGTTATTCGAAGCGGGGCAAGACTGACATCCAGGGATTTTTATTGTCCTCTGTACATCTGTTTTTGAGTATTGGAACCAGTCCTTTGCAATGGAAGATGGTGTAAAACGGGTATGAGAGAACACGAGAAAGTACGCATATTGAGAAACAGCTTATATTCTACGCACATGAGAAGAATTGCAGGAAATGATTTCCTTTATAGCAAAATCAATAAAGCAAAGACAAACAGCTAATGACAAAGTGACGGAAATTTATATATCTGCCCCTTGGATCATTTCAAACATTGTTTCACTGTATTATTGTCTTTTGGGCAGGTTGGAAAACCAGTTTATCCCTCCACTGGATATTGGGCTTCCATGCATGTGGACATCAGCCTGACTGTCAGGCCTGGATCACTGGGAGGCAGGACACTGCTCCCGTACTCCCTGGAAGCCTCACATCCTGGGAGGACTCTCGAAATAATCAAACATCTCTGCCCAGATACATACATGCAGGGTCAGCCAATCCCTTCAGGGTTAAGGGCCTTGCTCAAGGGCCCTACGGTGACAGGAACAGAATGGCACTAAACAGTGGCGCAGATAGGATTTTTGAATTGGGGGGGGACCAAGGATATTTTCTCCTTATGCAAAGACTGCAGATGCTGTTTTTTTGTCCTATAAGTCACTCTGAATCTGAAGGGGACCCATCCCATCCGTCCCTGGTGCTAACTGCGCGCCTGGCACCAAATCACAGTGCCGGCTGGACATGGACAGAGTGGTGCCTGGTGCAACGGTAATAACCTCCTACTCAGCACTACAGAAAGCCGAGAAATCATCGCTGACTTCAGGAAACCCCAATCCACCATCTGCATCACCGGCCTTAACGCTCCCATTCAGATTCCTAGGAAGACTCATTCACGGCACTCTGAAATGACACTCCAGCATGGATTACATCATCTGGAAGAAAAGTACTACAGACACTGTACTTCCTCAGACAGTTAAATTCAAAGCCAACCCTGCTGATCAGATTCTCCATCATCAAGAGCATCCATTATACTCTGTAAGGCAGCACAGAGCACCTGACCTGGGCCCATTATTTCCAAGGTCTCTGTGACTGTGGCGCTGACCTCCCCTCTATCTACATCCAGCTCACCTCCAATGAGATCGCTTCCATTGAGATTTCCTCCAATAAGATCGCCTCCAATGGGATCGCCTCCAGTGAGATCCCCTCCAATGAGATCCCCTCCAATGAGATCCCCTCCAATGATATTCCCTCCAATGAGATCCCCTCCAATGATATTCCCTCCAATGAGATCCCCTCCAATGAGATCCCCTCCATTGAGATCGCCTCCAACCCCTCACACACTGACCCTGACCAGCTCCAGCTGCTCCCACACGGCAGATGACTCAGATCCCTGCTATTAAAAGCCATTCAGGAACAGCTCCTTCCAGATCGCTATCAGGACACTGACCAGCTAAGACGTCACTGCACCTCCATACCTGTATTTCCATAATTGCCTCCTTAAATCTCACATGGTACTTTTATAAATACACCTCACTTAGTAGCACAAGCTCTTATCCACTAATTTCTACTAATTCCTGTTAATGTGTGATAGTTGCTCCTTCCTACCCATCTGCTTCTTTCTTTGTGTATCTCCACCATGAGTACGTACGTCCATGCAGATATACACTGAAGTATATGGCCATTGTAGACTACATGAACCTCAGCTCAAAGTATTTTATTGTAACCTTCAGCTATATGACGCATGGCTGTTACACTGAGATGGAATATCGATCTCGTTGGTTGTAGTGCATGAAGAAGGTAGTAAATAGAGATGAGTGTCTACAGCCAACACCAGCTCCTCACATGTCACTCTTAATATGAGTCACTTTTTATATGCAAAAATACTGGTCATTTTAGGTATAGTGGGTAACAATACGTTACTTTCATTGTGCAGTTGTTTCCTACCTATAAATCAGGCACCAGCTTGTGCTGAAAAGCATCTTCTCCCTGAGAAAGATCACAATCCAAAACCCTGTTGGACGCTAACCTTCACTGCAGTGTCCTGACATGCGTCGCCAAAGCTCCATTTGCTGCACAGCTTCCATTAATATGCTGCGTTTGGCTTTGATCTGACTGCACAGCGCAGTGGCTCACTGGGAACCTCCCTAATGGACATTAAATAAACCAACAGGAGTGGCAATTCGCTTAATGCGATGCACCGTGAGAAGTCAAAGATTTCCTTTAACACGAGACCTTTCGACAGGACCGGAGCCGTATAAAACCTCATTAGCCTGCTGGTGTGACATTTGGCTCGCTCACTGCACCACGCCGGGAACCCCTGTCTGCACGCAGTGTTGTCTTCTGCTCTGCACTGCACTTTCAGCATTTAGTGCTGTGTGCTGTGGCCACTTACATGCGGTATGTCGGCCCCGAGGCAGCAGAGAAGGAGCAGAAATTAGGCTAAAACAGGTGTTCAAACGTGGTCACTGTAAAGGAATTCCGAGATCACAGCTACAATATACATTTTCAGTGTCTCTGTGTATCTGCAGATGCTGGGAATTATTTTTTCAGTTGACTTTCTTTGTTACATAACCTTTAATATATTATAATTATTTATTTATGAGATTTATTGACATGCCACAGTTATACAATTTAAAAAAATACTGCATTTTATAATTCAGTCCGTTTGATGAATGGTGGGCTTCCCAGCCTTAAATATTCACAGTACTGCCCCGTTTTTCAGAAATGGAGGGATGACTTGTGTTATGCTAAATCCATTTGCTGGCCCACAGAGAGACCGAAGTGATCTGCGTGAAACAGCATTACACAGCACAGCGCGATTCCTCGAAGGGAAACCATGATCGCCGCATCACACCTGCTTTTACAGTTGAATTTTGATAGGCATTTCATGCATTTCTGGTGAGGAAAATGGACATTTTCCTGTTTTGATGAACAAAACCTGGAGCCTTGACCGGGAAGCCAGCAAACAGCTGTGCTTGGCACATTCATACGTCACAGAAGTCCTTCACTTATTATCTGCAAGAGGTGAATCATATCAGGTCAGTCTTTTGAAATATGAAGCTTCATTCAAAACAGTTCAAAACAGCCACCAGGTTTAGTTAACACACATCTTGATTTTTTTCCCACTCCAGTTCCCGAAAGGATGACACAGACTACCTTCACTGTCATGTAGGGCAAGGTCTGTAATAATATTCTATGTTCTTAAAAATCTGAGCACTTTCCATAAAAAATGTAACATTCGATTCTGTTTTCCAAATTATACAGGAAAATGTTTTTTTTTTTTTTTTAATTCTCAATACCGTTTTTCATTAAATAGGCCACCATTCATATTTTCCAAATAACATTTTTGCTTAGTTTAATCACGCACACAATATTTTCATAGCTGAATGACTTATGGATCGTCTCCCAGGAAAAGCTGAGTGATTTCAAAATGCAGCTCTTTCACACCATTTTACCTTCACAGTTAAATGGTCTCTCATTCTTATTTTAACTAGTTTTCTGTCATCTCCATAATACCAGGAGTGATTTATTTCAGTTTTATTGCCAAAGAATTAGACTTAATAGAACCATGAACCATGCAGGATTCAATAACCTTCTTTACTTAAAATGTGCAGGATAATCTAACTTCCATTAAACTGAAATCCAACTGCTGTGCATTTTTCCAAAACTCATTATTGCAAAGTCAAACCATAATTTTTGCACTAGAGTGGGTGGCTGGGTTAATTAGTGACTAAGAAAGGTGACCTAGGTCTGAAGAACTCTATTCAGGGGCAGTTTATAGGACAAAACAACCCTGCTATGGACTGCATGTCGTGCATCTCTTAACAATGTTCTGACAAATGCCTTTTTAGGCGGTTTCGTTGTTGGGGCGAATATCAGCAAGCACACTTACACATATGTAGTTGGTGTAGCCTTCTACACACCTAGGTTACAGTAAACATTTTTATCAATAGAAAGAGTACACTCTAAAGTAACAATTATAAGTACACCATAGTACATACATAAATCAGTAAGTTTAATTATCATTAAGAAGTATTATGCACTGTACATAATTGTATGTGCTGTACTTTTGACTAGCAGTCCAGCAGGTTTGTTTACAGGTTTGTTTGTGTACAAACCCATGATGCATTGTGCCATGCCATTGTGACGGCTATGATGTCATTAGGTGGTAGGAATTATTCAGCTCCATTATGATCTTAAGGGATGACCCTTGTGAATGCGGTGTGTTGGCTGAGACGTTATAATGTGGTGCTGACTGTACGGTATCCCACTGAACGTCAGCAGCCGGGCACGGCCCTGAGTGTGTGCCAGTCATGCCAAGGCCATACAGCAACGTGCCAGATGAAGGAGCTCCTACGCATCGTATCAAAATGAAAATGTGAAACCAAGCTTTACTGGCCAGTACACAGTGCATATCGGAGCCTGCTGAAGTAATCCGTGTGAGGCTAAGCAGGCCTGGCCAGGACTTGGATGGGGGACCAACTAGGAAAGCTGAGTTGCTGCTGGAAGAGGTGTGGGTGTGGCCAACAGGGGGAGCCCATCCTGTAGTCTGTGTGGATTCCAGTGCCCCAGTGTAGTGACAGGGACACTGTGGCCAACAGGGGGAGCCCATCCTGTGGTCTGTGTGGATTCCAGTGCCCCAGTGTAGTGACAGGGACACTGTGGCCAACAGGGGGAGCCCATCCTGTGGTTTGTGTGGATTCCAGTGCCCCAGTGTAGTGACAGGGACACTGTGGCCAACAGGGGGAGCCCATCTTGTAGTCTGTGTGGACTCCAGTGCCCCAGTGTAGTGACAGGGACACTGTGGCCAACAGGGGGAGCCCATCCTGTAGTCTGTGTGGACTCCAGTGCCCCAGTGTAGTGCCCCTGAAAAATGGCCCCTACAATGTCAAAATAACAGGTTTTTATTACCTAGTGGGGAACATTTGGTCCCAACAATGTAATATAAACATAATCCACACACGGCAGTATAGTCCATTTAGGGGTGAGTCCCAGTATGTGTATTTGACTGTGCTTGTGTTCTCGTGTACCCGCTTTACATCATCTTCCATCGCCAAAGACCAGTTTCAATACTAAGAACACGAGTACAGAGTCTTGCTCCACCCCAAATATAAAGTGTAAGGCCGCAGGCCCCGCCGGTCTGACCTCTGAAAAGCCTGCAATGTTCCACCCAGTGTCCTAAGGCAAAGGTCCACCGGCTCCGACAAGACTGGACCCAAATCACCCGATCACTACATCAAAAGGGACACCTCACCCCCACTGGGAGGCCAGAACCCTGCAGCCAAATTCCAGTGACAAGGTCTGGCTGCCTGGAGATGCATCCAACCCTCGCTAACTCACACTAACACAGGAGGTATTACCCAGAGTAACATTAGGGACACATACTCCCATGTTTGGTCTCGTTTGAATGGTAACAGTATGACGGACACAATACTCTCAACCTTAAAGCAGTATGTTCTCACATAAGAGAAATATAGATAGTAAGACTAAATCCACCAAAGTGGAGGATCTTATTACCTGGTAGAACAAAGGAATTCTCCTGTTCCTCCTAAAGCGATTCAGTTGGCTGAGGGTCTGAGAATTGATCAGCAGTTCTCCAGGACACACACGCACAAGATCAAAACGGTCCCTAAAATAATCAATGGCCATCGGGCCAGTGGACGGTTCCCTACAAAGATACATTGGTTCCATCTTCGTCAAACGAGATCAATCCCATGATTCACTGCGCTCCAAGGCCATTCTTGGAAGGCAAGTTAGCAAGAGCGGTTTTGCCAAAAGCACAAGTACAATCTTTGTGTTCTTCGTATTGAGATTCATCCTCAGTAGGCAGGTGCCTACCCAATATTTTGTAAAAATGTGACATTTAAATTAATCATTCAATCAACTAATAATGTGCCTACACTGACTATGAATAACATATGTGTTCATAAATATGAATAAAACTTGCAGTAAACTTGCAGTCAAGGAAATCTGCATATTGAGTGAGTTTTCACGCGTCTGGTCGCATCTCGGAATCTCCTCCCCATCCTTCATCACTCCCGTATTCTACCAATAACTCTACAGATCATCCACGAGTTGTCGCGTTGTGACTTACACGACTCGCATTTCAGCAGCAGTAAACAAGCTTCGCTAATCTTTAGCTGTTTACTGTTGCCAGCCAAGCAAATGAGCAAGTAGCTTTACCTGTACATATTACATTGACCTTCAGTGTTTGCTAGCTAGCCACAAACACAAACACGGCACAGCCTGCTTCGTCTCCATGTCATGTATTTTGAAAACAGCTAGCAAACTATTTTCTGCCTGATGTTAAGTAGCTAGTCATCCAGCTAAATGTAACACTGGCTCCGCTAACATCATTTCTAGATCACGGCACAAGGCACCCAGCCATCTGTAAATATGTGTACTTACGTGGAGCATTTTTGACAATTAATTTACAAGCCGGCTGTTTTTTGTGCATGTGTGACTCAGCAAATCTCGAAAGTGTTGGAGATGCTTTGTGGGGAATAGCTGATAGGCATTAAGTAGCGGTTGTCATTTGCTGGAGATGTTTGAATGTAACATCGTTACATAAAGGTTGAACAACACTAATATCTCTGTGTATTTTTTATGTCTTGTGTGTGGCACTGAAATGGCACATACCCACCCCTGTGCAGGTTTGGGTGAAGCTTGGGCTTCACCCATTTATCCAGCAGCCCTGGGGTATTTGGTACTGAGACGGGGAGAGTCACACACACCATGCCCAATGGAGAGGGGGCTCCTCCGCCGACCCCAGGACCAACCAATCATAGCCACCGTCCAGACCCGCTGAACCACACAGCATCAAGGGAGGTTTATGGCATATACAGGCTCACATAAGAGGCTCAATGCGGCCTAGCAGTAGAGGACGTCACATTCACCTGCGACTCCATCGGGTCTCACGCAGAGTCACTCAGGAGTCCTGTGCGATGCATCTACAGCCGTAAATCAATGAGGATGAATGGTGTCCTGGCCTGTCCCAAAAACCAAGCTGAGAATTATACCCAAACACTCTCCAAAGGATATTACATGATTTTTTTTTAAAAATCTGGAAATATAACTTAGTAACTTATAATATATCTTATAACCTATATTTTAACTTGGAGTTAAACTATAAGGGACTGATTGAAGATAACATGTCAACAATCTGAACCCTCACTCCAGCAGCAGAATGCTGTCCTCCATGTGGAAGCAGGTGGGGGGGGGGGGCAGGACTAACCAACAACACAGACTATATTTGCTTGACTGTGAATAGATCATTCTAGAAAACGCCATTAATCTATTCATTTGTCTATAGAGCAACATAAAGGCTCTCAAACGGAATTTGTGCAGATGAATTTGCTGTGACCCGTCGTATTCCTCATCCTCTTTAACGAGTCCCTGTTCGGGGGCTATCAGAAGCTAATTACGAGAGTCCGGCACCCTTCTGTTATACAAGCAAACTAGCGGCCTTGAATCCATTCACAGCAGAGGACAGTCAAACCTTGAAGAGCAGTAGCTATGAGCGGCTCGCAGTATTTTTTCGGCTCAGCCATGCTGCTCTGTTGATAAATCAAACGCAGCACTTTTCGGCTTAAACAGGTTATGTTTCTCCCTCACTGGGGCACAAAAACTCAGTGAACAATGAGGTTTATTCCTGAGAAGCTGGTATGAAATATTAAATATTCTGAATCGCCAGCCGCAGCCCCCAAACTTCCCATATGGACGTCACAAGCCTTTCTGCTGAGGTACGCCGCATTTTCAGAGAGCGACATGTGGGCCAAAACTGCATCCTTTCCCTTTAAGAGACTGAAGTGCCACCACATTCCTACTCTGGATCTATAACATTTCTCAGAGTTTGCCACTTGGGAAGCTGACGTGTCCTCCTGACTGAAAAGAGGCCAGGTGTTTAAACTCCCCGTCACCGAATCGCTTTAAAATGGCCGAGCTTATGATGCCAGACTTCACTGCCTCTATCGAGTGAGTTTCGTGGATAAAGTGGGCTGGGAAATGTTTTTAGAGAGGGAAGTGGAAAGAGGAGAAGGGCCAAGGTGAAGAATATGTGCTATTACGCTTTTATGATGCATTTAACATGCATGGCCACTGGGATGCTCCAATTGGCTTTAAATACAAATTCATGCGATCTACGCTGGAAATCCCAGAGGAGCTCACCTTTTCTTACGGTCTATCTGTTTACTTAAATGGACACGAAATGACGGTACCATCCAAAGACGCCTTCATTTCCTCTTTTACCTTCAGAAAGAGTAGCTGTCCTCGTCTCTGGGTTACATTAGGCTTTGATTTTGATTCATTATGACAGCACCTATTTGGATTTGATTTGAAGAGAAATAATTCAAGTATGATGCCCTTAGTCTAGAGTACTCCGCACAAAATGTATGTGCATTTGGGCCGTGTGTTTAATGTAATTCTCATAGGAGAAGGTCAGCCCCTGTGGCATTTTATATTTACGACATGTTCTTAAATAACGGGGCCTGTCTCTAACGTCATTGAGGCAAGGTGATTTGCTAAACCAGCACAGTCCAAGCATGGTGGACGTATCCCGTCCGACCACACAGACGCGCTTCAGGAAGGCATGATGGACCCCAGCAGCTTAAACCAGGAACAAATACCAGAGACTCCCTCCGGACCGACGGATGCTCTTTGAAATTCCTCTGTATTTACATTCCCGCCACTGCTGTGCTTTTTCATAGCTTATTGCAAGCGGGGAAACCTGCCGGTGTCCCCGAAAAAGGGCATTTCGGACAGCAGCTCAGAAATCAGCACCTCAGATCTTTGACTAATGCACCATCCAAACGGCCTTGTATAAATCTGCCATCCATCCAACTTTAATTCGTTTATTATTTTTTGAGTGCAAGAAAATGTGTGCGATGTTCCTGCCAACCGTAACAAATCTCACATGATTCCGTTGTCAGATATATGTATCATTTTAATAAAGCTCCAACAATGTAAACATAAGAACATAAGAAATTTACAAACGAGAGGAGGCCATTCGGCCCATCAAGCTCGTTTGGGGAGAACTTA
>JAODJU010000014.1:4781880-4810819 GCA_026776725.1 Gnathonemus echidnorhynchus
ACAGAGAGTCCATAACGGAGTCACACAGTGAAGATCAGGCACAGAGAGTCCATAACGGAGTCACACAGTGAAGATCAGGCACAGAGAGTCCATAACGGAGTCACACAGTGAAGATCATGCACAGAGTGCCCATAACAGCAACCGGCTGCTTATCACTCACCTACAGACTACAAGCATGAGTGGAAACAACCTTCCCAGTGATTCCAAGTCAAGCAGAAGAAATCAAGGGCCAATGTAACCTCCAGCAACACAGCCATTGAATTTCTCATTTAAAAAGAGGCATTTTCCTAAAACCCGCGTTAATATTTTAGGATCAGCCTCGAGATGCATGACTACCACAAGAAAGGAGCCAACGGAACCCTGAAGATCCAGCAGGAGACAATATTCTGGAAGAATGACACCTACATGGTAACCAAGAGTCAGTATCTACTTTACAATACATAATGACAATGATCTGAATTGTCAAGTCAAAACATGATGATTCATGCCTATATTTTAATAAACTACAATAAAGATACATTTACAAAATGCTGAAACACAGGTTTTAAAAAATGGTTAAATTTAATTACATTTGGTTGCAGCTTCAGGACTAAATTCCAGAAATGACAAATTATAGGAGGCTGTGAGATGGTGTCAGTTACCTTGTAATTTAATAAGGTTTTTTGTAATTTAATAACATTTCCAGCTTCAGATTTAAGAACCAGTTCAACCACACACAAGGAACTACTGCTGTATGTGCAGTACAAAATGACATAGGAACAAAATGACAAATTTACTATTACAAACTCCAAAATGTCTCAATATAACACTTTCAAAAATATTCAAAGAGAAATTCCTTGCACTTAAAACATCAATGTCTATTTCCTCCTGAATTAAGTTTATGTAAAACATACATACACTTACCTTCCTAGACTGAAACATTAAAAACTGAAATGTTTCTAGGATACGATAAAGATTTTAGCTGAGATTTTAGGTGCCGTTAGAGACAGAGATTCACTTTACTCAGTTACTGATAATACTTTTTCCACCAGAAAAAAATTCTGACAGCTTTTAAATGTTTCAAAACAAAACAGCAAGGACAAAAAAATGCATGAAAATAGTCAGACTTAGCATAAGGTTTCTCTTAATAAATAAGTATTTTTATCCATTACTTTTATGTGAAATTTTTCTGTTATGATTTTTTTTTTCGTCTGATTGTATTGACTCAAGTTTATGCTTGTTCACTTCATAATATAAAAATTTCAGATTCTGTTACATTTTCTTAACATCCGCACACCTTTGAATTCAATACTGAGGGCATTATATATTATATATATATATAATTTTTTTTCCCCGCAGCACTAAGCAAACATACACAAACAGATGCAAATCAGCGACTGAACAATTACATAAGAAAATTTGTTACAGATCACATGGAACAGTTCAGAGTTAGGTCTGTCAAAAATGATTACATTTTGTTGGAAAAATAAACAAATGAAAACGAAACCAAAATCTTTCAAATAAATTCACAGTTAAACTGCTGTTTTGCTTTTAACATAAACTGCAGTTTATAACCATTAAACAGTGTGCTTTTCTTTCTAGGGGATAAAAATAAATAATTCATCTTTTGTTTTTTTTTGGAAATATAAATATTCTCCAATGGCACATAGAAATAGTTAGTAAAAATAAAAAAACGTAACTGGTTAACCTTCACATATTTACTGACTGACTGGCTGGGCTAACAAAAATTAGACTGGTTAGAAATGTAAATCCTGTGTCCATTGCCACTGGCCAGTGGAAGGGCCCGCGAGAGGGAATAGCCTGGATAAGGGAGGGAACAGCAGCGGTAGGGCATCAGGCCGTTGCCAGAAGTCATGGCCTGGGGAGACAGACTGGATGGGGACGCTGATCCAAGGAAGGAGCAGTCTACACAGAAACAACACAAGCATGAAAACTACACTGCAAGTTTACCCTTTTAACTGATTCAGAACATGTCCCAAACACTAAATAAGGCCAATTTAGGTTCACTCGCACTAAAGAAACAATCTTGGGACTGGACTATACCATCCCGGTCTATACCATCTTCCATACACATAATACAGTAGTGAAAGATGGTGTCTTTAAATTTTATGTATCAGATTATATAAACATAAAAACAACCTATGTTATGAACTTGGTGTTACACTGCACTTGATACTGTATTCACTGCAGTTTCCAAAGTCTTTAAAAAGTTCTCTAACATCATAACTTTTATAATGTTATAAAAACATTAAACGTGCAGCAATAAAAATTCAGAAGTTCCTGAAAGCTTTCAAAACAAAACAGATGCATCATATATTTTGCAAAAATATTACGCTTTAACCTAATTATGTACTGGGGCTATTTTATGCAGAACTTGAAATTACTTTGAAGCACTTTGCTTTTCAGGATCGTCCAATACTGCCTAGCTAATAATAGACAATAGGTTTTGAAAAAAGGCCAAAGCTTACAGTATTTTTGAAATTTACTGAAGGAATTACTTGCCCTAATGCTCACTCAAAAAAAAAAATACTTCTCTTGGGAAGTGCAGTACCACTTGTAGGACAATGCAGTCTTCTGAGACACCAGGTTGGAGAAACTTAAGTGATTTTAGTACTTCTCTACACACTATTCATTCTAAACCCAAAGATCCTATTCAATTTTTCAATCAGATCAAAGATCAAACTTTTAGTGACTTCAGTGCGGATTTTCCATAAATATTCATTTAGTTCAAGAGCAGTTTACAACTGCAGTCAATTTTCTGTCATAAGCACTCAATCTCAAAATGGCTGCCACGGTGCAGGTATTAAGGTGAATATCAACCCTGTACACTACTTTGAAAAGAAACTACGCCATTAAATCTGGAAGGGATGACACACTAACCTAAACTCCACAGTGCGTTCTGTGCAGCCAATTCTTTGGCATCTTCAAGGATGGTGCAGAGTTTATCTGGCATGAAACTACGGCACGTGCTCGTGATAACCACTTTATAGATGAGCAGAAGTGTCCCATCCTGGCTGTTGGTAGAGTACAGATAATACTCGGGGAGAGACCAGCTATTTTTGTGGCAGTAGTACTCAAGATGGGTGATGGCAGAGCAGAACTGCCTAGGTTTTAAGGAGTACATGCTGATGGGTATGAGGCTGTTCCCAGGGTAGAAGGGATACAGGCACCTCTGTATGTCGGGGGTGTACCGGCTGCTGAGCCTGGCTGGTATGTTGAGAGTCCTTCCTGGGGGCATGTCATAGTTATTATCATCCTTGGTCTGCATAAACACACCATCCCCAGAAGATCCCACATACCCCCTCTGACTGAACCTGCGGCCGCCATCTTTGCCGACTGGCTTAGCCAAGGTCACCTCTATGACTGAGCCATCGATGGCCTTTCCGTTCATGGTGTGCAGGGCCTCGATGGCGTCCTCGCGGTTGTGGAAATGCACAAAGGCGTAGTCTGTGAGCTTCTTCACTCTCTCCACAGCGCCAGGCCTGAACTTACTGAATTCACTCCGGATGGTTTCCTCGCATGTAGATATCATGAGGTTTCGGACATACAGCACCCTGACACGCTGCATCGTCTCGTCGTCTACATCCTTTTCTGGTTCGGCCCAGTCCACCTGGATGGTGTGACCCCACAACTGGAAAGTGCCTGGAAAAAGAAACAGCAATTGCCGTGCAGAAATGAAGCATCAACAGTGATAGAAGCGGCAAGTATTATTTGCGGAAGCATTCTTAACACAGGCAGGTGGTCAGGCCGAGCAGCTCTGACTGGTTCAGTACCTGGGATGAGCTTCCGTCTGCCCATTGCAGCGGCTTTGTGGGACTCATACTCCACAAACGCAAATCCCCGGTTTTTGCTCTTGTCTGCGGCACTCGGATACACGATGACATCGACCACCCCTTCGGTCACCTTCCTCATCTCCTCCAGGATCTCCTCCTTCGTCTTCTCTTTGGGAACGGAACCGATGAAGAGCCGGCAGTTGTCCAGACTGACACACACGCCGATGAATTTTCCAGGACGGATCTCGAAGTTGTCCAGGAAATGGATGGCTCTCTGGGCTGCCTCTTTCGTGGTGTACATGACAAAAGCGTAACCTCTATTCTCCCCGCTAAACTCCATCATCAGCCTGAATTCATAGATGCGGCCAGCTCTCTCGAACACAGGGACGAGCTCATCCTCATACATGTCACGAGGGATTTTACCCACAAATATCTCACAGCCACGAGGAGGTGGGGGCCCCTCCCAATCTGGAATCAGCAGACATTTTCAAAATATGAATAAATAACCGGTTCTTCCTACATACTCTGTCCTTTTTCTTTGTGCCAAAAAAATCTGCTCTGATGGAATGCAAAATGTGAATAAAAATAAATCACCTATACAGTCCTGATCGATTTCAATATTTAAAATACGTTTTACAATGAAGTACTTTTGATATTTTTTTAAATCAGATTTTTAAAATCTGTTTCTTTTAAATCAGAAGAATTTTATAACGTAATTTTCACGCAGCGGCTAACCCCCATGGGGTACTGTGTCGGTACCTGGAGGAGGTCCCCCAAACTTGCGCTGCCCATTCTCCTGCACCATACTGTAGCCGGTTTTCTCCATCAGGGCCAGAAGAGCGGCCTCATTTGGGGTGTCCGTCTGGTCGTCACCTGGCATGGCCTTTGAGATTTCCTCATTCGTCACTTTGATGGGGGATTAGAAATAATTAACAAATATTAATAATCGTGGACCACACAAAATACAAAGCTAATATCTTATGTGTTATGTGATTACTGAATGTTGTAAGGTGTCCTTCAGTGTCCTGACCGTCACCTATAAATACAATGCATTATCATAATCAAAAATACACTTTGCGCACATTAAACACGAATGTTAAATTAGCTTCATGTGTTTTAAAGATTACTCCACAAAATATTTGATTTTCTATCTCTCTTCGCTAAACACTGAAGTCATATGAAGAGACAGCTAAAATTAACTGATAATCCCAACTGACTGAGAGGCCGGCGTTACTTCGTGCGTATGAAAATACATGCACTAATTTATGGCACTAATTTTATTACACTTTTAGTGATCAAAGCATACTTTTAATACACTTTACTACGCTATTTTTTCAGAAGGGTTCTCCCATTAAAGTTACAACCATTATAGCTAGTAGCGGGTAAGCTAAGAAACGGCCCTTTTCAACAAGGAAAGAAGTTTTGTAAGACATTTACTTGAGAGCCGTGTGTATACTGATATCATGTTATATTTATGTTGATTGTTGTTTAGCCACATATTGCGTAAATAAACAGCAGTAAACGCCGATCTTGCGTTTAGCTACTATGACTAACTGCTAGTCATCGTGTCCCTCTACCTGGCTAACTGCTAAAAGGCTAACTCTGCCGTCGGGTTAACTTTACTATAAAACTTAACAAACCTGGGTAGTTTGTCGAGGGCATAGATGAACAAATAAACAGCGAACGAGTGTGATTTGTGTTTTCTAAGCTGGTAAAAAGCACCGTGGGTATTATTCGTGACTGGTTTCCCTGGAGTGGATACAATGGGCCAAAAGGCCGTCGTACGGTGAGGCGTGAAATGTTTAAACTGCAAAAATTGCTTTTTAAGAACGGTGGCAGGTTTGAAAAATGTCCTCTGCTCTGCCTTCGTTTTATGAATTCTTACCTTTAAAAGTTTGACTAACGGGCATATTTGTCGTCGACAACCGTCGTCCTTCCTCTCCCCCAGCGCCGACTTGGCCTCGGCACGAACCAATCAGAAACCGCTGATCATGCTCGCGCGGGACAGCCGTCACGCTAGTGCCCAGTTGTGCCAAAGGAATAACTGCGTGTCAAGGCGAGAAACATCGCGCGGAGCGACATGCGGGTTAGTGCTGGGCTGCTGTCATCGGCACTGTACATGGGTGAGGATTAATGTCGCATAATACTTACTGATCCCCAAAGACTGATTGCATATTTGCTATACCGTGACTTCATTTGCAAACACTACAGTGTAACTATGGAATTATGGCCATCTCCCATCTATCTCGTTCTCTTTTTATTAGAAGTTTTCAAATTGGTAGCGTGCAAGTGGGATGAAAACGGAGAGGTAAAATATATCATATTCTATCCTCAAGAAAGATCTGGTATACAATTATTAATATGCCGTGCAGTCCACGAATATGGAAAAAAAATACGCTGACCTTGACCTTGCAGTTTCTCTCACTGTCCTGCTCCAGACAAAGCAGCCTGGAACCTCGGCCGGAGTTGAGTACTTAGATTTACTAACCCCGCGTAGTTGTATAGTGTTGAATGTATGTAGTTTATAGAATCAAGATTGCTAATCGGGGTCCTGAAGAGCGGAACGAGATAAAAACGAGTCAAACGAGAATGATTTATGTAAGTTACAACAAACATTGGCTTGTACATTTGATGCACGATGTGATATAGCAATAGTATAAATGTACGCTCCCCTTGAAAAGATTGTCTGTCTCTCTGAATCCACCTCATCTTTAACTGGCATACTAATCTGTGCTTTCATAAACCATGAATTTAAATTCAATTGTGAAATAGATGTCAGAATAAACTTCAGTGTGATTCAATTGAGTTATGCGCTGTATTATATATTGTACGTATCTCACATTAAAACGTACAACTAATATTGAAATGTTGCAAATGTATATGAGCACAATGGAATGGTGAAGCTATATGTTTGAATCAGGACCCCCCTGCGCAGTGTGGGAACTGGAGACCCAGCTGTACATAAACTACTACGAGTCCTTCCCCATCTGCCATTTCTGCAGCAAAATTAAACGTATATGCGGTGCCAAACTTACATTAAATACATAAATATGCTGCATTGCTGAGGCTGTAGCCTATATTTTATTACCTTTAACCAGTTGAATAGATATTAATATTAACAGAAGTAAAGATACCGGTGGGAATGAACTCACCCCGTCACGATCGGATAATAAGCTGTTTGGTATGAGTAACTGTGCTGCTCGCCCAAGCATGATTGACATCACCCAATATATTCTTTTCTTTCATTTCTTTGCACCGAAATACTTATGAAAAAAACATGGCTTCTGAATATACTGTTATGTATTTTTATGTTTGCATGATATAAATTTACTATCTATAAAGGCCTAGGTCTATGTTTCCTTGTACAGATGTATTGTTCTAAATATAATCGATTAAATGGATGCTTATTAAAGTTGCCATATGCACATCGTTAAAATAACATTTATATTTATTAATACCAATCTAATCGGTTTTATTTAGAATTATGTCAATGATGCCATATACAACAATATTATGTGTGATATACAGTAGGGCTAACAATAAGAGAAAATATTAAGTGTCATGCATTTAACCGCAGTTTATGTGTCCTATTTTTAACATTTACTTTGTACGTATCTGACGGTGGAAACGGAACAAAGGAAAAACTTTTGTTGTGACGATAAACTGCTTTTCACATGCAGTAAACGTTTTTGGTGCCACTTCGGCCGCGTTGGAGCAGGCTGTAAGTGCAGGCAGCCATCAGAAAAGGCAAGACAGGCGGCATTAAGTTAAAACCCCGTGAAACGTGACTGTCTGGCGGCGCCGGGGGGGCTGCAGTCTGGGCGGCGCTGCGCTCTCTTGTGTCCCTGCAGGGGGCGCTTCTCCGTCGGGGAAACATCTTCTGTTCTATTCGGTTTATTACTCTCCCACAATATCAGTAATCGCTGTCTTTGGCATCATTTGTACTTATTTAAATACCTGCTGATCGGCATTGTTAACAGGCCTGTCTCCACGTAAAGTGAGCCTCCGTTTGGGATGTTTGCCTGCGGCCGGGCAGAGACAGAGGGTGCAGATTGGCAGCTGGACACCAGAAAGCGCACGATTATGGTACATGATTCGGATTGTTTGTCGGAGAGAGTTCACCTTTTCACGCTATGCAGAGATCTGCATGTACAGAAAAGTAATTCTGGCATATTAATGTACTTCAAGCATAAATAAAAAGCTGAATACTGTAATGTTTTTTATAGGGCAGTCCTCCCACCCCTTTTCAGCCAATCTCGGGGGGTTTGGGGATAGCGGGAATGTGGGGTACCTGCAGAGTGGGTAAAAGGAGAAGTGGTGGGCTCCGCACAACCATATATATACTGGGGAACATTAATTGTTGCTTATTTTTGCTTTCTTGGTTCTGTTGCATCCTGTTAATTTTTGTGAGTTTGGCGTGGGCTCCGGCCGTAGAGGGTCCATTAAAGTGCTCTTTTGTGTTACGCCTGTTGCATGGTCATTACAATACAAAAGCCGAGTCCGTCTTAAAAAAATAGTCTGTATGTTATAAGGGGCAGTTAATGTCTCTGACGCTATGCATTTTAACGGAACCTTAACTTTAGGAAATAACGGCAGATGACAACTGCGTGCAGCATCTTAATGTCAAAATGGGTAAAAAAAAAAAAAGATGAGCCCAGGGAACATCTAATATGTTGCGCCTCATTCAGGCTCTAATCCACTTCTTCTGCTCGTCACTATAAAAAGCTGGTGTAAAACCAAAAATTTGGAGATACTGTGAATTGTTAGGCTGGCATTCTGTCTAGGGTGTGGCCCTGCCTTTGCCCCCCCAGCGCCAGACACCTGCCTAAAAACTAGGTTAATACTTATGCTACGCCGGCAACGTTCTGATAATCAACAAATCCACATTTAGTACATCCAACAATTTACGTTTCTTTGTATTTCAATTGAAATGTGTCATATTATGCAAGAAAGCATACTTATGCATTATTTCAAAATAAGCACGCTTCAAATTAATATTGTACACGCGCAAGTCGTAAGTAGCCGTCGTACCCGTCAGTCCTTTAGACGAGAAACAGCTCCCTCTGCGGGCGAAACGTCCTTTGCGCGGCCAAAAAGCGATTTGAATACTGCTCTTTCCCACCGCTGAAATGTCGATAACAGCTTTAAATTACAATTTGTTTTCTAACTGAATGACCAAGTAATTAGCTGAGTAATGAGTTGTTCTTTAAACGATCTTTCCTATTGTATATACCTTTTTGAATGTAGATTATCCCCTAAACCAACTGCATGCCGATTAACCTCATTAAAGACAATTGGGCAGTTACAGAATGGATGTCTTACACTCGCCTTGTAATATAGAGAGAAGGATATACTTAAAGTTGTATATTTAAAGCAGCACTAGTCCAGGCGTATTTTCAGTCATACAAGAAACTTGCTGACAGTCTGGCATGCAGGGTTATAAGTTTCTGAAGGACCGTGATTCCAAAATCTCCTTATTCATTACCCCTAAATTACGGGATAATGTTGTATATAGAAATGCAAATGTTTCCTTCTGTCTTATTCTCTATGCGATACCGTGATGTTGCTGAGGGAATAAAGCCAGACGCAAGTAATTTTTTAATGTATCTGTGGTTGACATTTAAAACAAATGATTTTTAAAAGTCAAATGATAACCTATGACTGCTGCAGTGCTGAATTATTGTGTAGCACAGAAGTGAGCATACATCAGTACAAACTATAGTTTTCCTCCAGTAAATATTTAATTCATAGTCTTCGATAATTAAAATTTAAGAAGACATATAGATATAGATACATTACACATTGAGACAGTTGTGCTACAAAAATCTATTGTGAAACACAAATTGTCACAATTGTATAAAAATTATTAATTTCTATGTCAATACTCTTGGAGTGTAACAGAGAAGATACAGATGTCTTATGTGCAGTACCTAATTTATTTCCGATAAAAGATTATTTCAGATTAACATTGGTAACAGCCAGACCATTTGGACTTACACAGTAAGCTTAAATGTGTATAAAACACTCATGAAAGCTTGTACAAGCATATACTAAACTCGCAAGCCAGCATTTATGTTACATATATACATATGTTCATGGCAAAAGTGGTTCTGCCATGTGACTGCTGTCCATCAGCCTGCCATCCAAAGAAGGAATGGCACGAGGATTGTGGGTAACGTTGTGGAAGGAGCAATGCCCAGGTAGATAATGGACATCACTCCGACGAGAGCGGACAGGAAGATGCTTCTTTGGTCCCGTATTACAGACTTCAGACTTTCACAGAACTGTAGGCGAATGGCAGGATTAGAAAAACAGCAAATGCAATATTTGTTCTCAGGTTTGAATGGGAATTCTGCCGTTATATTAATATATATTGCTATTCAAAAATATGTTAAAAAACTTTTTAGATCATTGTAGGTAATTATTTCATAATCAAACAGGGAATGACTACATCAGCGTGCCCTCATGCACCCCGAACGTGGATCTCTGTCAGACATGCATGTGCACCAGAAAATCAACTACGAGTATTCATATCATCAATATAGCAGAATATAATACACAACTCAATTCGTGACAAATATCACATTGCAAAAGGTGCAGCATCAGTACCACGGACGGCACCAAGAGAGAGATACACTATATTTGGAATCCCATGTTCCGGTCCTGGGGGGGCAGGACACAACAGTTTGCAGGTTCCCCTTGCTCAAACATGCCGCGATCAGATAACTACCAGGTTTAGTAAGTGCGTTTGAAGATTCTAGCCCTGCGGAAGCCTGCAGTATATGTATAGTGTAGCATATTCTTATCCTTAACATGCTAAAAAAAAAATGAAGGAGCACAATTACCAAACCTGGATGCATTAGCTGAATACACTTGTTTGGCACAATCCAAACACAATATGGAGGAAATGGTGCCTGATAAGTTCAGGGAAACATTTCCCAGAAGAACTTCTTTGTCTAAACTTAAGCCACGGGGCTACACCTTCTACACTCATTACGCTTGAAGGAGAACGATTCGATTGTTAGGGATTTAATGCGGTCAAGAGACACGTTGCCTGCTGGTGGTCTGGGACACCCCCATAATTATGATACAGGGTTTCTGGTATGCCCAGATACCCAAAGCGATTTGGGGGGCAAAGTAGAGATCTTTCATGTATTTAAAACAAAGCACGAATATCACGCCCACAAAGAACCATTAGAGAAATCTATAGAAATGAATCAAATACGCCCCCCGCTCCACGAGGGTGCCAGTGTGATTAATTTAGACAAAGAGCTCACGGCAGAGAAACGCATTTACTCCAAAGTCCCAGTGATCAGACTTGATCTTTTCATAATTTCCTAAAATGAAGAATAAAAAAACTAGGACATCCGGTTTAAGAAGCGTTTAAAATCTAATTAAACCGATTAGACCGTCTAGTGAACAATTCGCCGTTCCAGTATTTAAGATAATGTAATGTATGTAACATTTTGAATTATAGGCCTATACAGTTTACCTTAATAATAAAAAAACGAACTTAAGAAAATATTATTTTCATCTTTCGGAAATGTTCAGAGATTTGACATTCGGACGGTAAAATACCCCGTAACGCGGTAATGCCCGGTAATACCTTCTCGGTCTGGAAGCTGGAGGCTGCGCCGTATCTGCAGTAAGTAGCGAAATGCTCGCAGTTGCTCCACAGCAGACTGTAAGCTATGGCCCCCACCAGCTTCTCTGCCCGCCGCGCAACCTCTTCGTTAGGCAGCGGCGGCGTCTTGAGCGCATCGTCCATGGCGTTTAATAAGACAGGCGATCCGTAAGCAAAGTCCTCCACCGTGTCAACCCGTATGGTGGCATTCTTAGCCAGCACCCCCAAGAGTAACCGCTTATTCGTGACGGTCTTCTGGATCTGACTCTTGTCGTTTGTGATCAGCGGCATAATATCGGGCATTAAATGCGCAACTTTGTTGTCCCCAAGGTAGATGCCAAAGTGGATAAAAAGCGTGCGGGGTACCTCCAGCAGATCCCCTCTGCGGAGCTTAGATCCTTCGCAGCGGATGGCGGTACGCGCGTCATCGCCGGACGAAATGCTATGAAAAGCACTCAGTCTGGCAAACAGAAGTACCTTCTCAAGCAGAAATGTCAGCGGATCTAACATGTTGGGAGTCAGATAAAAGCGAGTTGTACTTAATTGAAAGCTTTTATTCCGGCGTCCGCGCGGAGGAGACGCGATTACGTCATAGGGTTTCCCGAAAGCCCATTGGCTGCATCTATTTCTTTAGAAGGACAACGGGGTAAACCTCCTAGCCGCGATTAAGAGCTTTTATAATTGCCTTAAGGCTTAAGTCCTAAGATCTGCGAAGCTTCTTGAAAAAGCACACATTTTTAATTTTTTCCGTTTACAAATAATCGCCTTTACTATAATAGTCAAATATTAAGCATGAAAAATCAACTTCGTGCGTAAATGTTTATATGTTGCCTCACATTGCAATTCTGTGTAGCAGTTCTCAGTATCTTAGGGGTGGCAAACTTCAGTCAGCTGGCTGGACAGATTTTCGTTTCGAGACAGTCTGCACAAACCTGCACACACATGTACATTTATGTAACAGTTTAATTACCTTGTAAATAGTCTGTAGGGTTTGCAATCCAACGCTAACTTTAGTAGCAAATTTTGGGTTTATAATGGAAAAATATAGATTTATCGTAAGATTTCTTGCGTGAGTGTCACGCCAGATGCGTGAGAGTTGGCGACCCTGTATCATGATGCATTTTTAAGTAATTCCAGTTAACGTAACCTACATCAATCAATAAGCCTTTCTGGGCATAACTGATTGTTGTTAATAGCGCAGCATTTGTGAAGCGGATTTTTTAAGGCTGAAAACGCGCCGCAGACATGAAGTGAAAGGTCAAGTCGGTTGGGTCTCATTAAAGGGGGTTTCAGAGAAGAGAAGCCCCTTTTCAATATGGAAATAATTAACTCTCTGCAGGCAACGTGCCCATTATAAGGGACCTGGCAGGAAAAATTGGACGGAAACCCTGGAAGTGCAAATTTGTTTCACAACCTTGTACAAACAGGCAAACAAAAAATCCTGCAGCGTAGATGGACATCTCTAAAACAATAAGTATGTTTACATTATGGGAGATACATAAAACTTAACAGATAAGATACTATTCAAATGGATGTACAAACGAGGACAAGAAACATTTCCATTTAAACCTGGAATCCATAATGGAACCAGCTGAAACTGGTTTATGAGATTTAAAGAAAAATACACCTTGATGTATTTGGTGTATGGAGTGTAAACACTGGCTGCTTTTCATGCTGTGTCATTAAGTCGTCGTTAACTTGCAACTCAGCTGTCATCATCTAAAAGCTTCGGTGTGTGTGGAGGAGAAGGGGATTAGCAGATTAGTGAAACCGATCCCATATTTCTCTGTCATCTTCCTTGGTACATGTGAATAGAGCACGGGTGATGACAGGGGGAGGCCAGCCCAGTCCGAGAAACAATGGCCCCCAGCATGGGGTTACTGCTCTCTGGCAGCCTGGGGGGGGTCCCCCCTGACCTCTGCAAGGCCCCACACGCTGGAAGCCGTCAGCAAGATGACTGATGACCTGCAGCTCCTCTTTGTTCAGAAGACAACGTTGCTGTATGATCTTCACCTTTACGCGTCACACAGACAGACAAGATCCCATTCCCATGCCTGCGGCTGTTTCCTAAAATAATTCTAAAATAATAGTTTTTTTTTTTTTGCTTCCATGGTGTCACAGACCACATGGTGTTTTACAGACCACTACCTGAAAAGCCAAACCTCAAATATCAGTGTTATATCCTGCAGTAACTACCCATAGTTTTTTTTCAGATGCTAACACCAAAAGTATTTCTGCTTTTTAAAGTTGATTCCAACAACAAGCAAAACTCAGATTTAGAATCTAACATCACTAGACTTCTGCTGAAGAATTTTACTCTTCATAGTGTTCCAGTGGTCTAGTAATAAGTTCAGCACTTTGGTTTCACTCTGAGGGTGAATGTCACCGCCTCCTGCCTCCCTCAGGCCCCCAGCGGCGCTTCTGCGCCTCCTAGCGCCTCCTCGCGTCTTCAGCGGTACTCCAGCCTTTTGCTTGTTTACTTCCTGTGTCAATGGCATTTCGCAGAGCCTGACAGGAGGCGGATGCAGCACTTCAAGGCTTTATGGTAATGTCCGCGGAAAGTAGGCGCTGGAAATAGGACTCAATAAACCCTTGTGAGCAGCTCCCAGGAAAAGCCCTTTGTCTGCGCTTTTACAGCTAGGTGGCGAGGTCTTGCCTCCATACTGCCACAGAGGTGATGGAGAGGACAGACTGGGATTCCTTGACCTCGGTCACATTGGTGGAAAGCAGCTCACTTCCTCATCCACCGAATCGCGCCGAAAGTGATGAAGAACTGATGGCTGATCAACAGGGCTACATCTGACAGACTTTATCTTTCAACTGTTCCTCCGGCTGGTGCCAGTGGACATTAGACTCACAATTCTCCACTTCAGCGCCACAATCCACACACTCAGTACTTCGCCCACATAAATATAGTAGCAATGTGCTGCATGTATCTAAGACGAAGCCACCATACACTCAATGCATTTTTATTTAGAAAAACCTTATTGAGCCATTAGATTCTCCGTATCAGCCAGTTAGAAATACACTTAGTTGTATTTACTGCACAAAGATTTAACACAGCATTAATTCTCACATCCTGCTGCACCACTGCCCTGGTTGACTTGTCCAGTCTGTAGCGAGTTTTTTCCCAGCTCCCTTTACATATAATCCTTGAGCACAGCCTAGACATGTCATCAGTTCGATGCTGCTGGCTACACAGGCGAACAGAAATGTGCATTGTCCAGACTAGTGGTGAAAATATTGTTTTTGTTTATTCAACGCCTTTTACTTTTCTAAGATAAACAGATGTCCAAGCCCGGTACACATGGCTACACAGGCGAACAGAAATGTGCATTGTCCAGACTAGTGGTGAAAATATCGCTTTTTGTTTATTCAACGCCTTTTACTTTTCTAAGATAAACAGAGGTCCAAGCCCGGTACACAACATGTGACGAAAATAATCTTTTAAAAGACGCTTTCAGGGTCTTCTCAGGTTTCTCGCAAAATTTTAGCTCCACTGAAAGGAAAACAATCATATAAAAGCAGAGAAAGCTGCCCCTTCGTTTGCAAGGCTCTAAAATTACAATTCCCAGGCGAACATGAAGGAGAAATGTCACTCCTGGCCCTTTAAGGTCAACGGTCAAGGTCAGGGCAAGCTGACCCCATGCAGGTAAAGCAGAAGAAAGACGGCAAATGTTTTCCCCACCGGCTGGGAAGAAATTATGCAAAATGCATGGAACAAGATGGATCCAAAAAATGTAATGCAATTTTGTAATTTTATTGCATTTATAAAAGGGCATCTGATAATGAAAACTGTTAAGAGTCGTAATGTATGTGCAGAAATCAGCTACATAAACAATGTAAATTCAGCTATATGGCAGCACGACTTCTGTCCGTGGGTCAAACGCGGCCTCCGTGAAGAGCGACGTGCGCAGCCTGATTCCCGCTAACAGCAGCCGGGGTTCTGCGTGACAGCTGCATGCCGCCCGGAATGCAAGGCACCGTGGAGACACGTCAGCACCCTGTCGCTCGTCTGCCAGCGGTTCCGGTCAATCCACAAGAGACTTCAGGTCCGGCAGTCCCTTCATTTCATAATCCAGCAGCATCTGACCGTAGGCTTTGCCCTGTAAGACACGGGGGGGAGGAGGCAGGGGCTATGGTCAACCAACTTACGGCCAACCGACTTACGGCCAACCGACTTATCCCCATCCCCATTGTTTCCAGCACTGTCCTGTAACCAATTAGCGCTGTGAGCCGATATCCTAGGATATTTTACTAGAGGCTCGGAAGGGGGTGTGTCACTTCAGTAAGATATTTACACAGTCAGTTCAGTCAAGAAACAGTGAGCCCTTTCATCTGATCCGGGGCTGTCTGGCTTGTAAACCTGTAGGGGGCGCTAAGGGGCCATCTGGGGATTCTCACCTGAGGGTCACTGCGGAGGGAGGCCACCCCTCCCCCACCCAAAGAGCTCCGCAGGAGAAAGTTCAGGCCATGGATCCCAGGCAGCTCGTACCTGGGGGGTAAAAAATGCCCCATTGTGAAGCAACAACAAACCTTTGTGTAATCAACCCTAAAGCAGTCCATACATCAGACATGGTGTTGCAGTAGCTGGAAAGTGACCAATCTGGTATTTATTTTAATTCCAGTTAAAACCAAGTAAAGTACTAACATACCATTCTGATGCTAAATGTGAATTTACATTCAGTATTTCTGTTGTTTACAACCAAATCATCCACCAAGAGACTCTTTATAATTCTAAAGCTGCATTTCATTTGCAGGCTTATTTGTTCCAGAACTTGTTCCAGAATTCTGTCTGGATGATGTGTGAAATGCTTACATTCAGCCAGCCATCTCTGATCAAAGATGGTTCCAGGGGAAAAAAGTGCTTGTTAGTGCGGCGTCAGCTTTCGGCAGGAGTCCCCATAAACACGGGTACCGCAGAGGCTCCAGCAAAGCGTGAGCGTGGAAATAGGTGTGGCAGCCATGTGTATGTAATGTGCCATTTGCCTAACAAGAACGTATGGCAAGTCGTTTTGGCCCTAATTCATTTCTGGAGGATACTTCCTCATGGTGTGGAGCTAGTTGAGTATGAAGAGCCACATCCACAGAGTACTCAGCTGGTTGGTTGGAAAAAAAAATCAGCCTGGATTTTTGCTTTCTGGACCTGAACTATCCACCTCTGTGAATAACATTTCTTACTGAGTCTCCTTTATGAAATGATGCTCTATTTGCTATTTTACTACTGCAGGTACAAATTCAGCTCTAACCATCTGTCATGCCAATTGCTGACACTGGAAATTAGCCACTGTTTTAACCAGTGAGATTCAAAATGTTTGTTTCTCTATTTCAATGGGAGTTAGAATTTGAACTAGTTAAAATTCCAGTTTCTGATATCAGGAATTCAGTTATAACTAATTAAAATGAATTAAAATTGAATTACAAGTAGATACAACTGAACTCATGATATTAGAAATTGGATTTTGAACTAGCTAAAATTTAATTTCTGATATCCACAACTGGCATTTCAGCTTATTAAAACTGAATTCCTGGTATAAGAAACTGGAATTTTAAGTAGCTCAAATTCCCAACTGAAATTAATGACAAATATGTTTTGAATCTCACTGGCTAAAATAAAATTTCCAATGTCAGGAACTGTTATGTTAACCAGTTAAAATTCAATTTCTGATATCAATAATATGCATTTTAAAGTCAAATTTATGAAATCAGAAATGCACATTATCACCAGTCACAACTGAATTTCTCATATCAAGATTTTGCATTCTAACTAGTTAGAACTGAATTTGAGATCCTCCAGAAATGAATCAAAGCTAAACACAGCCGGCTAAACACAGCCGGCTAAACACAGCCATAAGTAGGTGGCATTGGACCAAAGCATCTGCTAAGTCAAGCAGAAATGGGGAGAACCAGGAGATCCTCCGTCACTATGCCCCACCCTCTCTGAAGAGAGAGTGCTCACCATCCCCCCCCATAAGCGACCCACTGCCTACCGCACGACCGGGGGGGCGCCACCATCCTGGTTGATGAGGTGCCGGAAGTACTGCTCGACGACACCAGCCGTCAGGAACTTCTTCAGGTAAGGATAGTAGAGGGGGTGTCGCGCTATGACACCTGGGGGCATTTACACGCAGAGACACACTCTTAAAGTCAGCAAAGGGACCCGTGTCAGTCCATGACTATGCACCAGACATAGACACTTAAAAGTTCGTGATTCGGTGTCTGTTGGGTTCAGAGGTCACTTTGTAAACAAACAAACAAAGCTAAGAGCAGCGGCATGCAAACCAACCTGACCGCTGGGTCTCTCAGGGGTAACAGTCAGGGATGAACTAATACAGAGGCTATCCTAGGCTATAGCTTAGGGCCCTGGCAAAATCAGGGGCAGCGGCCGGCAAAATCAGGGGCCGTGCCAGGCTAAATCAGAGTCCCGCCTGGCAAAATCAGGGGTCACGGCCAGCAAAATCATGGCCCCTGGAAGTAACTCAGTCACTAAGGATCTGGTAGACTCACCGATATTGGCCGTGTCGCCCTTGTCCCCGCTCCGGGTATAAGCCAGCTCCTCCACTCTATAACTGTGCTGTCCACTTGGCAAGTCTAAAATCGGGGCAGAGAGCTCTGTTAGTACCAGCCTGCTGCATCCTGAGGTCCTCACAACACTCTTCTGTCTTCCATTTCCATAAAATTGGTTTTGTGGTGATGTCACTGCAGGAAGGACTGGACTGGACTGGGTTTCAGGGAAACTCGTAAAATGGAGAGACTCCAGCTGTTTGTGTTGTTGGCCTCTGGCTCCGACTCTCGCTTGCAGATTTTCTCATGACTACTAATCGTCATTAAGGTGCTCAGTAAGTAGCAGGAAATGGTTGAGGGACTGACTTCCTGTTGAGTGGAGCCCCATTCGCTTTCATGTGCTTTGCTCAAACCTGTTTATTTTCCAGCTGTGCCTGTTCTAGAGACACAATCCTGAACAAAGACAGTCTTGTTTGAGATTCCTGTGTTTTATTCGACTTGCGTTACACGACGGCTACATGAGGTACGTAAGCCTAAGCAAAGCAGAGCAGGGGATGCCCTGACAGTGCAAAACCATGAAAAATACACATTACATGCTATATGCTAAAGGTCAGACTGATCAAGCATTTATTACCAACTTTTACACATTTGCAATACTGAAGAATAAGTGTATATTAGCTATGGTGTACACTTTCCATTGGTTAAATCAACTTCATAAATGTCACTGGAATACCGCCTGAACGTTAGGAGTTTCCAGGTGGAAGACCACTTACAAATCCACAGGAGCACAACATCCCGATTGTTCCATGACTGCTTTACAGGATTTAATCGAGCTTGTACAGCTGAGCTCTGCACTATGTAAACTAAATTAAGCACCGCCGTTTCAAATGATGCGGATAAAAGGGGCTTTCATTACGAGAGCCGAGCTAGTTTGTGTTGCCATGGCGAGCGACCATCAGCCCACAGCCGACGGAAGCCCTTGTTAATGAATTCAAGCTGGCCCTGATTGGATAAGCTACATTCTTGTGGTAAAACACAGCCAGCTGGGCCAGTGTAAGGGAGGTACTTAGTGTTCGTGTGCTTTGGTTACATTTTCTGTGCAGCCTGTGCTGTCTGTAGTATTTCTTTGGGTCTTGGGTATGCCTACTTGGCTTTTAGTCTCATCTGACTCCTTGCCCTGTCCCAGCCTGACAGTGCCCCCACGCCCTGTACCGTGCCTGAGCATGACTGCGCCCTCCCCACCTCACTCCACCCGCAGGTCTGCGCTCACATTACGCTTAATGATCTGGGGGAGGAGCACGATTTCATCGTCACTGTGCAACTTTTTGTGTTGAAGAAAACATAGGAAAGAAAGTGCTATCACACTGCAGAATGGAGTTTATAATTAATGTCCTTATTCTGTGGTTTATTTGGAGTCGTTTTGGCCGCTCTGACACACGTCCCTCTGACAGATCTATCGATTATGCAGCACAGCGATTCTCATTCAGTCGTGCTGCATGTATAAGGTGAGTCCCGTATTTAATTCAGAGTTTTTGTGTGTTGCTTCCAGCTGGTCCTGGAAACTCTCATCAGCCCAAATTTCCAGCAAACACCGCACCTCTGCTGTAGACCAAATCCAGACCCTTTGCCACAATATCTGTTAAATATTTGTTGCTACCCGATCGGTACAGCCTACCCAACCCGTTCCACCTGGGTCCAGTTCACGAATAGTGTACATGTGCTCGTGCGTGTGTGTGTGTCAGTCTCGTCACTGACGTCGTGTCTGTCTTCCGTGCTTGGGTATGGTTAGCTATCACACTATGCATACTGTGACGGAAAAAATTTCATGGCATGACAGTTTGAGCATCAGTGTCTCAGAAGCCACTATGTCGTTTGAGGAAATGCACCCACAGCAGTGATTGGCTATAGGAGGATTCATAAACAGCCAATGACTGACAGTCTATTCCAAGATCGACTGTAAGCTCATTTACTCCCATTTTTCCCAGTATGCTATGTCACTTTCTTCACCTGGTCCATTACAGCTAGCGAAGGCGTCCCCTGGAACATGATCAACCTGTCGTTTTGTTGTTAGATGCTCATTTTTCATTTTTTTTTCCACTGAGACATTCTGGGAATGTATAACTTAAACCACTCTACTTTATATTAGGCGGACAAATCTGATTTCGCTAATAAGTGAATGCAGGTTTGCGACCCGACCTCTGACCTCCGAGCCGTACCTTTAAGTGCGTCTCCGGCCTCCTCCGCATCAGGAGGGGAAGCACACACATCTCGCTGGGAAACGTCATCGTGCTTCATCTCTCCCACAAATTCCCCGTCCAGGTAAATATCTACCTGGAACAGAAGGCAGACGACGACAAACTGGCTTGGGTGCAAACAAACCAAACAGCCCCCAGAGAGCTGACATCACAGACTCGTCAACACAGCACCTCCTCAGGGCCCAGCTCTGATATGAAAGCCAGAGGTGGAACGCTCTGGTCCAGAAAGGAAAAATCCAGACCAAGCCTTTCAACCAACCAGCTGAGTATAAAAAGTCACAGAGTCCTCAGTTTCACTCTGGACCTGATCTACCCACCTGAGGCGAAAGCTCACGTCACAGAGCACGGGAAGCTACGTTAAGCTGCTTTACTCAACAGCACCATCTCTGCATTTGCACCCAGCTGCTAAAGTTAATCTACCTGGAGCTGTAAGCCTGGACTACAGCCCTGCTGCCACCCCTGAGCGGAGAAGCCGCTGGTCGTGGGAAAAGGCTCCGTGGCATATAGGCGTCTCCATCCCAGCTCCTGGAAACGGCTTCCTTACAGCCCTGAGCACCGGGGCAGGAAATCACCTACACTCCATTTACCGTCACTCAAACATGCATCTCCACAAGGCCCCCTGTTGGCCATAAATAGTCACTGCGGGGGGGGGGGGGGGGGGCCCCTGGAAACAAACCTCCCCCTGCATACAATTACATTAATCCCTGCTCCCAATGGCCTATGTTCAAAGAAGCTCCTATTATTATTATTATTATTATTCATATTATTATTATTATTATTATTATTATTATTAATAAAGGAACGGTTACCTTTAACTCTGACTTGGGGTGGAGGATGAAGAACGGTCTCAGAACTGGGGAGCTGAAGCGGTGGAGAGGGACATCAGCACATTCTGAACAGAACTTCTGCTGTCGAATTTTAAGGCACAAAGTCGCACGCCGGTAACAGGTGATGAACTTACACTCTGGGCCGCCCCCCCACTATCGCCGTGAGTCCTGGGGCTGTGGGGAGATTTTCCAGAAAGAAAACCATTGGTGTCATACCCAAACATTCCGGCAAAACACGTCCAGCGTAGTAGAATTCCAGCAAATGAGGAAGTGATTCACTCCACTCAGCCCAAAAACTGCAAACACTACTTACTAAGAACTGACCCAGCGGAGACCAGGAATATGAATCATCCAGGCAAAACCCTTCAAAGCAGACAGGGCCTCTTTCTGCCGTTCAACCCAAAACAGTCTCTACCCCTTATAATAAAAATCCCTAATTTAAAGGCACGTAGCCAAAGACGCCAATAAAATATAAAACTGTACCCAACGGCGGTTGGGCCATTGTAAGATACTAGTAATTAAAAACACACCAGAATAGCTCACGAAGGATTTTCAGCTGCAAACGATCTTCGGCCGCACTAGTCTAATTAATCAAAAGTTGCCTGGAACCATGATCTGTGACAGTCAAGGACCCAGATTACAGAACCGCCTTTGCACTTTGCCGGGTTACCGGACCCAGAAATGAGCATAACGACGGACCAGGAAGAAAACTCAGTGCTCCAGCACTAAAGAAAGCTTACGTCTTATCGGACCACCATCGAAGGTTCCCTGTGAACACAGAGGGACTCGTCCCAATGAAGTTCTTTACTCTTTTAGAAGAGCCAATCTTTTAAACATGTTCTATTTTCTGATGTCCTAAAGCATGGGTCCTAAAGCAGTACCAGCTCAGGGGCCAAATCCTGCCTCTGACGTTTTTAATTCGGCTCGCAGATCCAAGTTTTATTTTCCAAAAAGAGTAAAACAGATTTAACGCCTGCTTTCAGCTAATCAGCCCCCTTCTGCTTTACTGCTGCCATTGCACACACGCTAATTAAGGCTACTGACGTTACATCGTATTTTTCTTGCCCTGGAGAGGACCTTACAGCCAGCAGCCTCTGGGATATTTGCGTTTGTGACTCCTGTCCTAAGGACGTGAAGCCAAAGCGCTGAGCAGACGCTCAGGTCACACGGCGCTCAGCCTGAAGGACGTCACAGGCCGTGACCACAGTCAGTCATAACCTCGATGCTCCGAGTGAAAACATCGGAACCATCCACGATTCACTGACCCCATTTTGACTCCTCCCATTTTCAGGATTCACAGACTGGCGTTCCCTACCCATCCCCGTTCCCGCCGGAGCCACTTCTCTGGAGAACAGCTCCAGGGCCTTTTTCTGCTGATGCTGGACGGCCATCCACAGAACAACCTCCCGAGGTCCCTGGTGGACAGAAGATAGGGGCAGCAAAACAAAAAAAACGTGCCAGGCGCCTTTCACAGAGATCACGGCACTTCAATCCAAATCCTGATTATTTAAATCAATCTGACTCAAATAGGACTGGAAACCATGAGTGAAACGGACAGATAGAAGACGACTGGAGAACTAAGGGCATCGGCAGGCTTAAATATTGTAAAATTTCATGCCTTTTTAAAATGACTTTTTATTAAATTAGTACTTTCTGCTTGTGACGTCTTCTATGGGTTCAGAAATGAGCAAAAATCCTGAATAAGTCAACAATGTGCAGAGTTCTGTACCTTGGATTTAGTAGTTAATTCACCAGTTTTCACCTCATGTAATATCTGCATTTTCCTCTCTTGCTTCCCTGGAACCTTAACTGAAAGGCTGCCCACAGCTGGATGATGGATGTGCGTTGATATGCCAGCAGAACATACCTTCCAGTTGGTGGCGTGAGGGCCATAGGTGTCCTCGGAACCAAGTACCTGCACGTTGACAGAGGTGTAGTCTGCAAAGCCGAGATGCCTGAACATGGTCTGTGTCCTGAGCACACAAAGCAAGAGGGGAGTCTACAGCTGAGCTAAGACTGGAGATTAACACCGGAGATTAACACTGAACAAGTCAGTAACACCTGATGAATTACAACAGGAAGAATCAAGCATGAAGTATCAACACGGTCAATGTAACACTCATCAATGACATGCCACAGCTTTGCTGTACTGTTTCCATCCCGCGTACATATTAAACATCACGAGTGAGCAGACGGGCTGACCTTTTAATGATGCTCTCCGCGGTCCTTCTGGCTTTCTCCGCAGCTCGGGGGCCCCCAACGGGACACACAGCTATAGCCCGGAACCCATCCATGTAAGTGGCGCACACCTGGGGAGGGGGGCACAGGTGAGGTGTGTCTGCACCTATGCTGAAGTGCTTGAGTACTTCCTGTCATGGGGGGGGGGGGGGGTCACCTTGTAGTCACTGGATGGGGGTGTTCCTTTTGCACCCTCGACCCTGACAGCCCCGCCATCCACACCTTGCGAAACACACAGAAGAAGGTCAACAATGCGACGCAGAACTGCTGCGACGACGTCATCAGGATCCCTTCACACTTCAAATGACAACTCCGGTGACACTGGAGAAAGCTTCGGTTTCAAATTCAGTGCTGAGAACATTTAAAGATTTGCTTTCACTTCTTTGCTCTGTCAATACTGACAAGATAAAGATCACTTATCATGCAACCGAACAGCCAATCACGGCTGTGGCTTTGGGTTAAACGTAGCGATACAAGTTGATTGGGTGTTACAACAATGGCGGGTGCCATGCCGAAGGTAAATAAAACAGCTACTGACCGTCACCACTGTGGGAATAACAATGTCAGAGCCTGCCGGTGTAAATATGAGCTATGCTGTGCTGAACAGACTGAACCACCCCAGAAAGTCGATTCCCCTCTAATTCCCCTAGACGAATTGCTACTAATCGCCACTCCGGACTGGCAACATAAACACAGCGGTCAACATGCGCTGACTGAAATCACATGCAGGTCATTGACAGCTAAGGTCACTGAGACCAGGTCAGGGAGAGCTGATCTGAAGGACCCTCGAGTTCACTCTCAGGATGGCGTTTCGGGCCATTCGGGGACAGCCCTGTCACATGTTGGGGTCCTGAGACCGAGAAATGACTGGGCCTAAGGTCCTTAACCTGCAATGCTACCAACCGGGTGGCCAAGAGCACCACCTACAGTCATCCAAGAGAAAGACAGTAGATCTTCCTCAGCAAACCTCACTGTGTGAGTATATCTAAAAGTGACCAAAGGGGACACACAGGCCTGTCTTCCTGTTACGGGTTTTGTCTATCTTCTTAGCCACAGTCTTGCTCACACATTCTTTACCGATTCCTGCAGTACCCATGACCTATGACAAGCTGGGGGGTGACTGGGGGGGGGGGGGCGACCTGGGATCTCGGTGATGGTGACATGTGAGAAGTCACAGGTGACGTCTGGTAGCAGGTAGCGCGTGGGGTCGCCGATCTCATACACCAGCTGCTCGGTGACGGTGCCAAAGGAGACGAGCCCACCGGTGCGCGGGGGCTTGGACAGAACGAAGGTGCCGTCGGCACGACACTCTGCCACCGGGAAGCCCATGTTATCCCTGGGGAGACACCAATTATGGCTCAACAAGAATACAGAATAGCTGTGATGTGCAAAAACGTTGGCTGGTAGGGTACATCAGGTCACACGGAGTAAGGGGATGGGTAGGGAAGGGGGCTCACCAGTCAGGCACCGTGTGCCAGTCCGTGAAAATGCCCCCTGTACTCTGAGCCCCGCACTCCACCAGGTGCCCTGCAAGGCTGAGAGGGAAATGCCTAAATCAGAGGGGCCTCTTTAAAGGGGTGTGGCGGTTAAACCCCATCAAACGGGCATCGCCATGGTTACAGAGTCACCTCGGCTTACCTCCCGGCCGCCAGCAGATCGTAGTTTGACTGCTCCCATCCAAACTGCCGGGAAAAAGAGGAGAGGCTCTGTCACACAAACTCGCCGTGGTATCAGAAGAGGCTGATCAGCTACGGGGGTTGAAATTCGGCTACAGGACCCATTGACCCCTAGAGAGGTGGACTGCGGCAAAAATAAAAGGTTTGCCGAGTCTGCCCTTAAGCGGAACGCTAACCCCAGACTGTACCGTGTGCAGGAGGGGCCCGAGGACCACGGCGCTGTCCACGCAGCGGCCTGTGACCACTATCTCCGCCCCCAGGTCCAGGCACCTCCGGATGGGCTGCGCGCTGCAAAAGCAAGACAGGCATTCAGTAGGGTCCGCGAGGGAGGGGCACGGCCAGGACAAGTCCGATTGGCCCAGGTGACGGTCACACGGCGTTACTCGGGCCAATCACAAGGCGACACTGTGAATTCCCAGGTTAAAAAGGATGTTGAAAAACAACAAAGTAAACATGGTGTTAGAGAATGATAACAAAGATAACTCCAATTAACTACAGCATGTTTTTGGGGGGAAACTGGAGCACCCAGACAATGATCAAATCAAATCAGTTTATTTATCAAATGCATATCAGTATCGCAAACAGCGGTCGATGCAGGCAATGAAACAAGCTTCTCGAGAGATCCTTGCAGTAACTGTCAGAAATATATGAAGAAAATAAATGAGTAAAATGGTTAAAATATTTTTTAAAAAATAATGAAATAAAATTGAATGGAAATGTGCAAACTGTCCATACTAATACCTCATTTACTACTGAAATGTCCGTCTTTTGGGATTAAATCAGCGTAAGATGCCTTTCCCTGGTCGAGACCCAGGAAGTATTTACCCCAGGTATGCATTCATGCTGTGGGTGCCTTTAGGAAGAGGTCGAGTGATTCCGCTGTCCGCCATCCTGACTTCTGTCAGTAAGTCTTTCTGGAAAAGATAAAACGACAGAACTAAGCACAAGCACCCCAAATGAGCACGACCACAGGTTATTTAGAAACAACAAACGAGTGAATCTATCACTTCGGGCTAATGAGCCTTTAACCTTGCCTGGGCCATGAGGTCATCCCCAGTTACCACGGCAACCTTCATGTCCAGGCCAGCTTTCCGAACAGTCTCCTGTAAGGCCCTTCCGCAGGCCAGCGGGTTCACCCCCCCCGCATTGCTGACCACGCGTATGCCTGTGGCGATGAGGCACACTTCATCACTTTCACGCAGGCACTCATGCAGTAACCCTCTTCGGAAATGTAAATAGCATCTTTCTAAGTTACTGATGGCTAATGGAAAAAAACAAAGCCAGATGATTTAAAGGAAATTTCTCTGCCTTCAATAGTAAAGGGAGAAAGGGCTTCAGAGGTAAATGAACCATTTAATGGAATACTGCAAAGTTTTCTGCAGTCTCTTCTATGAGTGTAGTTACCTCTTTTATGAAGCTCCTTGATGAATGGAGATAAAACTTGCACAAAGTCAGGGACAAACCCCAGGTTCTGCAGGAGAAAATGCAGACACCACAGTAAGTACAAGCCTTTGATCAGCGACATCTCTCAGATGTGACTTTCGTATCCTTTATGAAAAACCACCCTAAACATTGATTATCTCTGCTGTATTGTCTTCCCATTCAGAATCAGAATCACTTCATTAATCCCCGTGGGGAAATTCTCTTACATTACGAAAACAAACTCCTGATGAAAATAAAGATTTAGGAATCAAGTAAAGATTTTAAATCAAGTATAATACTCTAACCAGAATGATAAGAACAATTTTGAAAGACATACTTTATTGTTCATGTAATTTATATTATTCTCATAATCAGTCATAGACATTTTCCATTTTGTATTAATTACTATTTTAATATAGCGAGGACAAAACATTTTTCATTGCTACAGTCGCAAAACAGGTGTAAATCTTTGAAAATCAAAATACATCGGATTATCTGTTAAAACCACTAAAAAATAATGAAGTCTGGCTTACAGGGTCCTTTGCTTTGGCAGCTGTAAGAAGCGACATGGTGATCTCTGAGAGGTAATCAAACACCAAGAAGTCCAGGTTCCCTCCATGTATCAGCTGTGGAACTGCGACAGGAACCACTCAGTGTGAAACTTTCACACCAAAAACTGCACGTCAAGTCAGACGCCATCTACAGGTACTACAGCAACTCCTGCACTACCCGGTAAATTTTGGTAAACATGAACACTCACATCAAACCTGGCTACGCTAGGCAACCTAATAACCTAACACAAAATTTAACAGAGAGAATGAACACAGTGGAAAGCCTTTTCCACAATTTCCTTCAGGTACTACCCGTAAAGGACTGGCACCCCACCCAGGGTCTTCTCATATTTGTCCCCTATGCTGCGTAAAAGAGGCTTCAGCTTCCAAAACCCTGTACTAAGTGAATGGAAGACAAATATACTGATTAATGGATGGAACGACTTGCAACGTGTGATACAGATGGATCAAACTCACTCAACACTTGGAAAATGTTAAGTAAGCAAAACGCTTGTTCTCCCACATTTAACACTACAGCAGAACACTGACCAGTGTAAACCTGAATATAAAGTATTCCGAGTTTTTAAAAGATTCATAAAAAGCTCTTAAATAGGATAATAAAGCAAATAACTTTAAGTAAGTTTTAGTACAAATAAGTTAGAATTCATCACTATAACACATAGGTGTTAAGCGATCGACATACAGCACTCTTCGCAATGTCATCACATTTGCACTTGTGCATATATTCAGGCGTTAATGTGCAAGTGAAAGGAAAGTTTACTAAAGCTGGTAAATGGAGTGTGAGTAAGCAGTGTCCGCTCAGGTCACGTCAAGTGTCCGTCTTTACCCGCGGTGGCCGTATCTCCCCAGAAACCCGAAGCACACCCTATTCTGACATTCTCCCTGGAGGCTGAGTGAGTTACACGGCGATGACACTCCCAGCCATCGGGCTCCGATTTCGGGCTTTTTCTCATTAAGGAGCTGATGCCCCCGGGGTGAAAGATACGCCGTGCATCTCCGCAGCGTGTAAATAAGGAGGCCTTTGAGCTGCTGCACGTCCACCGATGCAGGGCCAAGGCATGCACGGCGCAGCGAGAGCTGCACAACTTCAGCATCATCAAAAATATATGCGGTATAAAGACCGAGCTGCTAGCTCAATATCAACTTGCAAAGTTCAAGGTACACATACAATATGTGCTGCAAAAAACTGTCGCCGTCTAGAAACAGCATATATGTACATTGGTTCCGAAGATGCATTTTCTCATTAGGGCACTAGGTGGCGACAGCTGCTCACATTTGTTTTCATAAGGTAATAGACTGCAATAGATATTTTAGATAGGAGATATTTTCCAAAAAGAATTTCTATTATTTACAATTTTAACGTTGTACGATGTAATGAAACAGGAAATACCAAACAAAAATCAATAAACCGACTGTTTAAAAAAATCACCAGTTTTTCCATAAAATCCAGTGAACCTATAGCATATCAGAAGCAGCACAAGGCACAAAGCTTATGGAAACCCTAGATACGATGCCAGTCTGTTTCGGGTCAGACAAACAGAGATTTAAACCCCAGGAGGTGTGAGGCATGAACCTATCCACCCAATAAGTTAAAATGAGATTATTTTTAACTACAAATTAACAAAAATAAATAAAGTTAGAAAGAATGGTAGAAAATATTACTAAGATATTCTTTTGGTGAATAGAATCATAGGACTTGTCACCTGTAAGATGTTTTTAGAAAAATAAACAATATAATCAGATAATGAACCTGAGGAAGCACAGGGCATATGCCAGGCAGCAGGCAGACATTGCAGCATTGTTGTTGCTGAAAGCTGTGTTGGTGTGGCCAACAGGTCAGTCTATCCTGAGGTCTGTGTGGATCCCAGTGTAGTGACAGGGACACTGTGGCCAACAGGTCAGTCTACCATGAGGTCTGTGTGGATCCCAGTGTAGTGACAGGGACACTGTGGCCAACAGGTCAGTCTACCATGAGGTCTGTGTGGATCCCAGTGTAGTGACAGGGACATTGTGGCCAACAGGTCAGTCTATCCTGAGGTCTGTGTGGA
>JAODJU010000014.1:4838169-4850453 GCA_026776725.1 Gnathonemus echidnorhynchus
TCAGTTGCTGATTGCGCTTTCAGACTATCCTGAAAAAGTCAGCCTTATATATAATGGCTCATGCACCCCCCCCCCCCCCAAAGGGCACGCACTGAGCTTGTGTTTGGCTGTTTGTGTTGTCCAATGGCAGTGCGGCATAACAGTCTGTTCCTCCATGTCGTGGCAATTATACCGTGACGATGGCCCGGTCTCGGAAACATCGAGTCAGTGTGCTGTCCAGGACTCACCTAAATGTGCCAAACAGACATACACGCGGTACGTATCCATGGAAACGTGCGGGGGGGCAGGACCTAACAAGCACACTAGACCTCCGCTCCGTGTGCAGTCTGCTCCCTTCGCTTAAGCCAAGTAAAGCCAGTCCCTCCTTCCGGGGGGGGGGGGGCTGATTCTCACCATGTGCCCCCACCCCGGCTGAAATAAGAGGTTGGGCTTCTAGACTCCTGGAACTACATTAGACTTTATTTATCTAACAGGCACCTTTATCCAAAGTAACACACATTCTTCAGAATGCAGAGTCAGATGGTCTCTTGGGGGCCTTTGCTCATGGGCCCAACGGCAAAATTACTTTGCCAATCCTGGGATCTGAACTAGTAACCTTCCGCTCACAGGAACAGCATCCTAATTCACTCAGCCACCCACCAACCTGCCAGAAATAGTGAATTTTATTCTCATCTCTTCTTATAATGTACTATCTGCTAAATAAAAGTGGAAATTCCCAGCAGAAGATGCATGTTTGATATATAAGACTTAATGGTTAATGATCACGGTCCCTCAGAATAGAGGGAATACCAACCTGGTCCTTTTCACTCAGCTCAGGCTACAACTGACATTCATTTTCTGATCAAGCGCATCAAATCAAAATGTCATCGTTGATATTATCTTCCCCTTAACAGAGACTGGGCAAAATAAGCAATAAAAACTGCCAAGTCAGTAACAAAGCGACCTCTAAATTTGGGATTTGATCACATAACAGTGGTGCCTATAGAAAATTTTGATTGCCACATATATTTCTGGGGGTGGCCGCTCCGCATCGTCTCCTCAATGGTCTCTTCAATGCTCCCACTTCTGTGGTCCTCCATAGATTTTCTTTTGTGACATGAAGTCGTACTCATACAACATACAATGAAATGCTTGTATTTTGGCAGATTCATGGGCTGTGCTACATAAAACAGGGAATATATAGTACATTATAACAGATAGAGTATATCTAAAAATATACATAATGTAATAAAATGTATTACATTTAAAAATAGGAAAACGGAAAAAAAACATTTTGGGGTAGTCTTTGAGCGGGTCGCTGTCTTGGGGGGATTGTGCCTGCAAATGAACCATCACCCACCAAAAGCCACGCACCCGAGGCGCTCATGCTGAAACAAGCAAATAAAAATAAGTTGGGTATTTAATGCTACAGTTTGGTTTGGTGTCAGATTTTATGACAGAGCTGTGCGAGTTGCCACCCGTCCCGGGATCGTCTCGTCCAGCGCCTTCGCGGCTTTGAGAAGGTTTCTAACCAGCGCTGATCACGCGGCGATCCTGCTTCGAGAGAGCGGGCTGAACACATGGACTTAATAATGTGTGTGTAAGTGGGCAGCCTTCCTCCCGGGGGGCGCGGCCGGGGCGCGTATCGCGGGACCGGCGCTTCAGAGCCGCGCAGACACTCACGCTGCGCCGCTGACACAAACCATGCGCGGTCCCTCGGACCCCGGCCTCTGCGCGCTTTCATCACTGTTACTTCATTACAGTCGCTGGGTCACGCGTCCTCTCAGGTTACCGCCTAAGGGCTGCGCTGGCAGACTGACCCCCCCACGCTCTATATCACCCTGTATCACGCTTTACCATTTAGCCCCGCGGGGCTCGGACGCCGTCGCTCGTAAGCTGCAGTTTGTTCTGACATTACGGCGTTATACTTAAGCATGTGTGCGCTTTTCTCTCCACAAAACAACACATAATTGACTTGCTTATGTTGTTTGCAAAGACTTAAAAACACAAAGCACTTAATAATTCATTCTTTTATAGTATTTCATTCTGTCCCGAATAGCCCACATATATAATACCTTAGATGTGCTTTACGTCGTGAAAACAATGAAAGAAATCAACATCAGGGAAGACTTAAATTAGTTTGTTACAAAAAAGGAGATGCTTTATGAATCTTGCCATTAAGAGATTAAAACGTGAATGTTGTTGGAGTTTTAGTGAGATAATGGATTGCCAGTACATTGGCAATAAAACTATACAATACAATAGTTTGTTATATTTATTTGATCCACCAATCCATCCATTACTGTCTCCCGTGTCACACCTGCCAACACTCCCGTTTTTCCGGGTTTTTCCGTATTCCAAGACTAACTTCCTCCTGTTTTGTTGTTTCTCCTGGGAAACTCCCGTAATTTGCATGGCCCTCAAACTTTATGATCGTCATACACGGATCCATGAGTTTTGTATGCTTGTCTGACGTTACCCAAGTTGCCAGATCATCTATGAAACACAATTCAGACCAGGGCATCTCAGGCTATTTGGTCAAAGGTCCACCTTAGATCTTAGGTCAAAGTCAGAGGCCTGGAACAATTTTCAATATTAAACATTTCATGAACTTTAATGAGTTAACAATGACCTTCGCTGCAGACATCAATAACAAGAAACGGGAACTTCTGACACTTGCTGATTGTTTTAAGAACCACTGATCTAGACACACAATCCACACGCTGCATAAAATTTCGACCCATCTGTCCCCACCCCCCCACAGCCCGATCCAAGGGGCTGTGCCCCGCTGATTTAGGTGAATTAGCTGGTGTCACGATGTCAGGACAGGATGGCGCTCCGCCAAAAACAACCAAACACACCCACAAATGGAGCACCGATGGATTGATCAGTTCCCGCTTACACCAGGACCAGGACAGTGCGCATGGCCTCCTGGGGAGTCTGTAGGACTGACTGTAACGTCGGGCACAGTGGGGAAAATGACGCAAGCCAACATACGAGGTCCCAGCAGTCACTGTCATAAATGAATGTTGATGTTCTCTCATGACATAAATAGAAATAGAAATCTGGTACCTTATTTACTTGCTTACCCCCCCCCCCCCCCCGGAACCGAAACCTAAACATTGGCAGGTATGTCCAACTCAGGGTCACAGGGGGTCCGCAGCCTCTCAGAAGCTGTGGACGCCCGGCAGGGAATATCTCAGGGTGGGGCCCCAACTCATCACCAGGCTACTTTATTTCATATTTTATTTAATGACATTTAGTCAGGAGTATAAGTGCAACCATCCAGCTCCTCATCTCCCAGTGATTGAGGGACCGATTTGCACATTTCATTGTTCAAAAGCACTAATAAAAACCACGGCGTGTAAATATTTGAGTCCCGCGTCCTGAAGGGCTGACAAGGGAAAGTGCTGCTCTGTGATCTGCAGACCATAACAAAGCCTCCAGCTGGTCACCTGGGCCAGGAGATGGTCGCTCTTCCAGTTTAGTGAGAAATGGCAGCATTAAAACCAAATACACAATCTGGCCTTATTTTTAACACAAGGGAAGGAGGCCAGTCAGCGTCTCTGACAAGAAACCTGGACCTGATTATAAGCTCTGGATGGGACCCAGACTGACAGAACGCTGAGTGCAGAGTGCAGGGAATGACTGTTTATTTCCAAGGACCCCTGAGAGCGGAGAACTCGCTTTGTCACCAAGACCATATTTCACTGCACACCGGCTCCTGAAGGGATGGCCTCTGGTGACGGACATAAGCATGATCTTGATAAATGAGTAAAACATATGAACCCTTTAAGCTGGCTGTTACCAACAATTACCCTGCCCATACATTTGCACTATGGCTGAAAGATTTCCCATGTGAAACTGACCGGGAAAGCAAACTGAACCCAGCCAGGCATGATAAGTACAGAAATGCTTTTAATAAAATGAACAGCACCGGTAAGGGTTGTAACTTCACACCTCCAGGGTTAGGGGTTTGAATCTGTGTGGGTGGAGGTTGTGTGTTCTCCCCATGTTGAGTTGCATGTTCTCCCCGTGTTGAGTTGCATGTTCACTCCGTGTTGAGTTGCATGCTCTCCCTGTGTTGAGTTGCATGTTCTCCCTGTGTTGAGTTGCATGTTCACTCCGTGTTGAGTTGCATGCTCTCCCTGTGTTGAGTTGCATGTTCTCCCTGTGTTGAGTTGCATGTTCTCCCTGTGTTGAGTTTACATGTGTTCCCCTGTTCTGAGTTTAAATGTTGCCCTGTTTTGAGTTTGCTTATTCTCCCCACATTGCGTTGCATGTTTTCCCCGTGTTATAGAATCCAAAGACCTGAAGTCAGGATGATTGGTGTTTCTAAATTGCCCACGGTATGACTGTGCGCAGTAGTGGTGTTTATCACCACTCAAACCATGCACTTATGTGGGGCTCTCAAGGTTTGGGGGCCCCCTATTGGCTACAAACAGAACAAAGTGATTTTTGTGTGGGGCCCGAATAACAACAAACCTGACCCTGATTGTGACCCATGGAGAACTGGCATCCCGTCCAGGGTGTACCCCAGCCCCGTGCCCTGTGCTGGACTGGCACCCTATCTTGTACCCCTATCTTGTGCCCTTTGCTGAGGTATGATACATAAAACTCACACCTGAATTGTGCTTCCTTGAACTGAACCGTTTATCTAGTATTTCAACACTATCTTAAGTAATCGCGTTATCTATTAAACGATAATATTTTATATGACTAGTAGCATGCCGGGCAATGGACGTGTGAAAGTAATGAAGAGTTTAAGTTAAATATCTACAGATTATACTGCACACTGAATGAAAAATAACGAGCGTGGGAAATAATGGGAGTCGAGAGTGTCTTTTATTAAAAATATTTTTTTCAGTTTTCTTAGTTAATTGTTTCTACCTGTAGTGTGACATCATACATGGGTATCTACCTCTAACATAAATAACCGGAAAAGCAAGAAAATATGTCAAAATAGAATTTAATTTCTCAAGTTGCTTTGTTGAAATACGCTGAAACCAGTTTAACTGCATACCTATCCGACTTTTCTAAGTTGCTTGATCGGATCAATTTAAGTATGAAATATGAATAATATAATGATGTTGCTCATGTCTTTAACCGCCTGAATATGAATTATTGTATGCATCCAGGGGTTGCAGATAAAAGGGGATTAACTTAAATATTATTACATTTACGTACCAATCAATAAGTACACTATAGAATTCAGCTCCTCCCTGATTCATTTACATGAGGGACCGCTTCTAACCTCTGCCACACGTACCGAAAGCGCAGTATCTGTTAAGTCCATGCATGGATGTAGTTAAGACATTTCGGTAAAGACATTTTAAAGCGAGACGCATGTTTTAGTAAAGTACTCAAAGTAGCGCACGACATGCATTTCACGCTGATCGTCACCGCCCTGCTGGGCTCAGCGGGATCCCTGGACGCCGTTCACGGGATATACGCTTTCGGTCAATCTGATCTGTTTCAGAAGAAGAGCAACTGCAAAGCGATCCCGGCCTCCCTGCTGCTCTGTCACGACATCGAGTACGCCGACATGCGGCTGCCCAACTTGCTCGGCCACGAAACCATGAAGGAGGTCCTGCAGCAGGCATCGTCCTGGATCCCCCTGGTCCAAAAGCAGTGCCACCCGGACACCAGAAAGTTCCTGTGCTCTCTCTTTGCCCCGGTGTGCCTTGATGACCTGGACGAGTCTATCCAGCCATGCAGGTCCCTCTGTGAGGGGGTTCGGCAGGGATGCGCCCCCGTCATGTCTGCTTTCGGTTTCCCATGGCCAGACATGCTGGACTGCAATCGCTTTCCGCCAGATAACGATCTGTGCATCCCCCCTGCCAGTACCGACAGCTTCGCACCTGTCACTAAAGGTAAAAACGCTGTTATTCGTTATCGTTCCAAACGATAAACTAAGGTTTAATCACACAGGGATCGACCACCTGTCCGTACCCAGACAAACAGGTCCGCGGCCTATTGTTTTAATTGCGAAAAACAGAAACAATGTAGACTACTTCTTTTTTTAATAGGTCTATCATGTTCATGAAAAAAATAATTTTGATTAAAATATCCATCAGAATTCTCCGTGGTGTTTGTTGACTCCTACTATACATGAACTCTGCTTGTCAAAATCTTTACAAAAATCAATTGAATTTTAAAACTGAATTATAGAATAAGACGTATTAAAATCTATCTAAAGTTAATCTAAAGACGTAAGATGCAAACATTCACGAGGTGGCATCTTAGAATTATGGAATAATGTGCTTTGTCCTTACATTTTTTGCTATTTTGTTTTCGGTAAATGCAGTTTTGGTCGATTTATTTACTGATGTGTGTTTTCACTTTTAAGTTCCAAAAGTTTGTGACGCTTGCCAAGAAAAAGAGGAGAATGACAATGAGATCGTTGACAGCCTCTGCAAGAATGACTTTGGTACGAAAAACATCATGACTCTAATTGCTCAATTTTTCATTTTGATAGGGGAAAACAGTAAAATACCATTCCAATTAATTTCAATTTTTGTATTTGTGACATAAACATAACTGGTGATCTTTGTGGCAAATCTTCTGCCAGTTATCTATTATTCAGAATTAGCTAATTTAAAAATCTACGCTGGTTTAATTGAAGAGTAACTTCAATGGAAACCAGTTGTTTGATAATTCTGTATTTTGATTTTAATATCTCTGAAAGGTTAGTTGGTAAAAGCTGCCCATTCAATGAATTAAGACTTTAAAAATGTGCTAATTTTCCAGATTGATTGGTTATTTGCCGTTGGCCCCACCCTCAAAAGAAGAACCACCCCCTAGTCTGAACTCAGTGTCGGATGCTTGATGTGTTTTTGTGTCCACGGCACAGCACTGAAAATCAAGGTGAAGGAGATCTCCTACATGAACGGGGACACCAAGATTATCCCAGAGAGCAGGAGCAGGACCATCTACAAGCTGACGGGTGTGACGGACCGGGACATGAGGAGGACCGCCCTGTGGCTGAGGGACGGCCTGTACTGCACCTGCGATGAGATGAACGACATCAACGCCCCGTACCTGGTGATGGGCCAGAAGATGGACGGGCACCTGGTCATCACCTCGCTGAAGAGGTGGCAGCGTGGCCAGAGGGAGTTCAAGAGGATCTCGCGCAGCATCCGCAAGCTGCAGTGCTGATCACGCACGCGATGTCTGTCAGCAACGCCGCCACCCGTCAAGCGGGGACGCCCGAGTGCTGTGTTCCTACAGACACAAATGGATGTAGAGCTTCACTCTGACTGATTAGGCTGCAATTCTGTTTAGAGACGAACAACCGTCTGTTAGTTCAAAGTAAAAAAGACAATTACAGTACCTCTGAATTCAATATCTAGTACATTTTCACTGAGTTTTCATAAAAAAAATGTTTTCTATGGAATTATTTTACATTTTTTTTCCTTGTTCTTTGCAGGAATCTTGAATTGTCCTATACTTTGTATATATATATTTTTTTTATGACAGGGCTCTTGTAATCAATTTAAATATGTTTTATAGTTTTTTTTTTATCTCAACATGTTTTCAAATACTTTCATGGTTTTTGATGTTTTAAGCTGAAGTAGATGTAGGATGTCCCGCCTGTTGGTTTATTGACGTACTGAGGTTTATGATAATGACATTAAAATTTGTACTTTGTGAATGTCTCAGCAAACAAACGATTTTTGCACATTTGTGAACATCAGTCACTCTGAATACCATACAGTCGTTGAGGCTTTACGGCCCTTTTACAGTCCCCTTGCGTATATGGTGTCTGACTGAATGGTAATTTACTCTGCATCGAAAATCAATATGCAGCTTTATCCCAGGTGCCCTTAATCCAAGGCAATGCAGTTATAATCTTGTATATCCTTGATATATTGATATGTATTTTTAAATTAACAATCCATTGTACAATAAAATTGCATGACTTTAATAATATTAATGCCAATGCTTTCATTTTCAGAATGCCTTCTTAATTTAGCCAGTTGCTTGGGAAGTCATACATATTGAACTATAGGCCTAATGATTGACCACACAAGAGCAAACTTTGCAGTTCTTGCCATAAGTGGCAAAAAAAAATCCACATTGGCCAAACAACCATACATAGCAAACGTAAAATATTCATTCATACAACAATCAGTCCAGCAAAATATATAAAGTGATCAGTTCAATTTATTTTTATATAGCGCCTTTCACAACAGCCACGCCAAGGTGCTTTACATGGGTGTTGTGGTATATTACATTATCAAGACTGAATAATACAAAAACAGGGAAAGGGAGGACAAAGAAATGAAAAGAAGGAAGGAAAGCCAGATGCCACTGGAGGAGAGGAACCTGAAACCCCCAAGTAGGAAGAAAAAAAATTCTAGGGGTCCAAAGTCAACTCCTCCCCCCCACCCCGGCCAGGCTTGGCAACATTATAGAAAGAGAAGGCTTGGGCTGCCTCACTAAAAGCAGGGTGCAGACTGTGGTCAAGGTCAAAGCCAAAACCAATCAGTGAGTCAGTTTTCCGCGCCAGCCTGAGAGAGTCGACAGACTGAAGGTCGCACCCACGATGTTAAAGGTCACGAGTCACACCCACAATGTCACCCCTTCATGGGACTGAAGCAGGACTCCAGCTCAGATGGGGGCCATTATCCAGAAAAGAAACAAAAATCAGCAAAGCATCACGAAAGGTTGAAACACTGGACATCTAAGTAATATGCAGCGTCCCCCCCCCCCATCACTACAGAGATACTGCTTAGTTAAGTGCAAGTGCAAAGGAATGTGAAACATACTGTAAATTACGGCACACTGTAACCGTAAATGTTATAATACAATGATACTAAAAATACTATAAATACGATAAACTCTATAGCACTATGAATTTTAGTTAAATATACATTCACCTCTGTCTGGTCAATGTACCGTGCAGAGGGTGGTTGACATTGTCCGTGATGGAGGGTGCACACCTCGATGTGGTTTATCCCGGTTATACCACAGCTAACCAGCAAATAATAATAATAATAATAGTCACAGTTCATTTTTCAGAGAAAAATTATTTCAGTTAGCAAAAATATAGCCCCAATAAAAGAATAGAACGTCTTATCAGGCTACCCACTGGAAGCGTTAAGTTACCATAACTGCTTATTTATGAGTAAAATGTCACACAGGTTGTTATATTGACATGTTTAATAAAACATTAAATCGCAAAAACGTAGAGCTGATATTCGGCTCCCGGTTCTACCGGCGCACTTAATGGAAAATTGACACCCACGTGACATCTCTGGACTAATAAGAACTTAGCATTTCCCAAAGCCGTGGTGTATTAAAAGACATCATGTGTTCGCCGATGCATATGAGCATTTATCAAGTAAAGTAAAACTTTTCTAAATGGATATTATTACCATAATTTTGTCAATGAAAAGAAGCAAGTACATGAACAATTAGTTAATATTAAAAACTTCTTATTAGTAACGTTATGTAATAAACATAACACTTAAATCAGTAACAAGACTATTCCAGCCCCGTTTGCCGAGTGAGCTCTCTGTGGGAAACTATACCGCCCGTTACGCAAATAGCGCAGCGGTGCTCCGTGAATAGCGGCCGCAGCCGAAGGATGGCGGAGTGCCGCAGGGCGGAGGCATGGCTGCAGCTGTTGGGCAGGTAGGTACCCCCGCCGAGGATGCAATACGATCTGCCGATACGACCTGAAAACGGAGTGCAGTGCAAATAGCCATTCCTCTGTCTGCACAAGCAGCTTTCAATTACGCATTTTATTCCGGATTATTTTATTTTATCGTGCTTGCAGACCTGCAACATGCCCCTGTCAGTCTCTAAATGATCATCGTGATGTGCAAAACCTGATCGCATGTACTGATTTAAGGATGCATGTATGGTCTGATATCCAGAAGCTCCCGGTGCTGTACTTTTCAGGGGTTCCGTTTTCAGTGCCACGTTTGCCCATGCATGATGTTTCGGGAAGGCACTTGTGCATTAGACTTGTAATTTGATTTCTGCGCTTGCCGGTCGCTGTTAGCAGCGCAGGTTGCTGGACCTGCAAGCGGGGTCGAGTCCAGCCGACAAGGAGTGGAGCGCCTTGTCAGAAGTAATATACTATTATTTTAAAAGGATGCGTTAATTATTTTGATCGGACGTTTGACATAAACACGTGATAACTTACTGCTATTTATTTGCTGTCGATATTGCAATACATTTGTTTGCAGGTAACTTGTATATTCGTGGTTGTTTTACCTATGTAAATAATTATTTTATCTGAAGTGGTAGTTTAAAATGTTCTCCTACAATGTACAATGTGTCCTGCTAGAACCAGTTTCGTTGTGCATGTGTGTGTAGGTGGGAGGGGCCGGTCTAAAATGGTTTAATATCTGTGTGTTCATTTAATAGGTTTAATCCCAGGGTAATCGTAAGAAAGTGGGCAGTTTAAAAATGACACAGTATATCACATCATGGAGAGAAGTTCCAGTCAAGAGGAAGAAAACCTGTGTGTTTGTGTGTGTGTGTGTGTAACAATTACGGCTGTAGTGTTAATAAATGTTTAACATTTGTATTTCTCTTCCAGGGAGATATTCTGAAAATGACCCATAGAGAAAATTGGAAGTAAGTGGCATTTAAACCAATTGGAGTTCAAAGACCTTCTAAGATTCTTGCCATGTCAGAGTAGCTGTGAGTCAGCTGCTTCCTGAGCTGCTGTGGGCTCTGCCGGGGTGTGTTAAGGTTACTCATAGCCACACTCAAAGACCCCTCAGAGTACGATAGACTGACCACCCTGTTCATCACCACCATCATCCTCTGGAGTAGTGTGGCGCCTCTCACAGGCCCTCATTCCACATTGCACAACGTGATACTGTTTTCCGTCATAAAGCTCTCGTCTCCTTCAATTTAACCCATCGTCATCCTGCACAGGATACAGCATGAGAAGCTGCACGTCAAGCACCGTGGTCATGAGGCCATGCACGCCGAGATGGTCCTCATCCTGATCGCCGCCCTGCTGGTGGCTCAGGTCGTGCTGGTGCAGTGGAAGCAGAGGCACTGTCGGTCCTACAGCGTGAGTCCGGCCGTCTCTGCACAGACCCCACTGCGTGTTTTTGTGCTGGTGATGAGGGCTTTTCGCCGCTGCTTATAGCCTGACCACCCTCTTCCACTCGCCTACCTTTCTGTCATAGGCTGATAGGATCTGACTCTCGCTTGGGTGCCTTTCCTTCTCTGCTGTCCAACTTGACATTGGTCCTTTGTACATAAACTTTCCACTTGTACCACAAAAAGACCATGGAATGGGCAGCTGAATTACTCTGTTGAAAATTAAATTAAACTACGATAGCTTACAAAATATTCCGTTACTGCTATTGGGTTAAGGGAACTTTGTAAAGTTGCATTAACAATTTAAAAATATAAATCTGTACCAGGCCATTCTGTAACTCTTCCTTCTGATGGAAAATCCTCAGGGTCGTTGAGTGACAGACTAATTCAACTAAATTTCAATTCAGATTTATTTGTATAGCGCATTTTCGCAACATTACATCGTCTCAAAGCGCTTTACAGCATCACCGCCCAAAGCCCCTAGTGAGTAAGACATAGGCGACAGTGGCAAGGAAAATCCCTTCCCTAGAAGGAAGAAACTTTGGGAGGAACCAGACTAAGAGGGAAAGCAGAGGGGGCAAAATCCTAATTTACACAGTACAAATTAAAAAAGATTTGAGTCTAAATGCAGAGGGTAGGCAGGTGATACTGATAATATCTCCTTCAGGTTTTCTCCCTGTGCATTCTGGGAGATGTCCTGGAACATGCTGCTCATTGCAGCTCTTGCAGGCGTAGCTCCCTTCAGGGCGTAGCTTTAACACGCCTGATGCAGATAATCAGGTCCTTCAGGGCGTAGCTTTAACACGCCTGATGCAGATAATCAGGTCCTTCAGGGCGTAGCTTTAACACGCCTGATGCAGATAATCAGGTTCTTCTGTAGCGCCTCAGTGTTAGAAACAGCTATGCTGAAGCTAAGCTCTGCAGGATGCTAAATGTCCAGGAGTGTGGATGAGCAGTGATGTTCTAGAAGAAGTTATTAGAAAGGCATGGATGGATGGATGGATGGATGGGTTTGCTCTTCTTGCCTGGTGACGCCTGTTCCTGTGACAGCTGGTGACCCTGCTCCAGATGTGGGTGGATGGATGGATGGGTTTGCTCTTCTTGCCTGGTGACGCCTGTTCCTGTGACAGCTGGTGACCCTGCTCCAGATGTGGGTGGATGGATGGATGGGTTTGCTCTTCTTGCCTGGTGACGCCTGTTCCTGTGACAGCTGGTGACCCTGCTCCAGATGT
>JAODJU010000014.1:4859600-4887744 GCA_026776725.1 Gnathonemus echidnorhynchus
CCAGCGACTGACCTGATTGCTGCCCCACCACTGGCAGCGATTCACCTGATTGCTGCCCCACCGCCGCCAGTGACTGACTTGCCTGCTGCCCCACGGCCGGCAGCGACTGACCTGATTGCTGACCCACCATCGGCAGCGACTGACCTGCCTGCTGCCCCACCGCTGCCAGCGACTGACCTGCCTGCTGCCCCACCGCTGCCAGCGACTGACCTGATTGCTGACCCACCGCCGCCAGCGACTGACCTGATTGCTACCCCACCGCCGCCAGCAACTGACCTGCCTCCAGAGCCCAACCTAGGCCCCAAGGAACTCCTGTCCATGTCTCCAGTCTCTGGCCCAAAAGAAACCACTTTTCCAGTGCTTGTTTCACCAGCCGCCTCACTAGTGCCTGTTCCAGCAGTCGCTTCTCCAGTGCCTGTTCCGCCAGCCGCTTCTCCAGTGCCTCTTCCGCCAGCCCCTTCTCCAGTGCTTGTTTCACCAGCCGCCTCACTAGTGCCTGTTCCAGCAGTCGCTTCTCCAGTGCCTGTTCCGCCAGCCGCTTCTCCAGTGCCTCTTCCGCCAGCCGCTTCTCCAGTGCCTCTTCCGCCAGCCCCTTCTCCAGTGCCTGTTTCGCCAGCCGCCTCTCCAGTGCCTGTTGCGCCAGCCACTTCCATGGTGCCGCTTCTGCAGTGCCCGCTCCAGGACCCTAGGAGGCCAGGTTTGCAGCACATGTTCCAGGCCCCCAAGGATGTTACTTCGCCCGAGTCTCCAGTGCCCGGCCCAGAGGAGGCTGCTTTGCTATGCTGGAATCATTTGTCTCCCTGTCAGCTCTGTTGATTCCCAGACCGCCATGATCCCTTACCTGCTGCTTACTTCTTTCAGGTGCTTAATCCTTCGCTTGCTGGTACCCACCGTTCCTGCTGTCAGGTTGGTGTTCCCCTCTCATTCAGCCTATTGTGGCTGCCTCTTCAGGAGCCTGGTTCCCCTGCAGCATCTGCAGCACCTAACTCTTCTGAATGCTGACGGTGGATCCATCCATCCATCCATCAATCCATTTTCTGTAACCGCATGTCTTATCCAGGGTCACAGAGGTCCACAGCCTATCCTGAAGCCTATGGGTGCAAGGCAGGGAACAACCCAGGGTGGGGCGTCAATCCATCACAGCTGATGGTGGATCATTTAGGTTAATTACCAGATTTAACTGGTCTAGCTTATTTCGTTATTGCATTAGTTATCGATGACTCAGTTCAGAACACTTACTTATCCTGTTTTCTCCCGATTGCCTGCATCTCCTGCTGTGTGTGTGTCCTAACATCACTCTGTGAGAGTGCCTGGGTCCCTCAACACCTGCACGTGTATTTGCCTTACCCTGTACCTCTAGGATAGATATTTTGTTTTTTTTTTACTTTGGTCTTGCCTTTCTACTATGATATCTGTTTAGAACCCTGTTTATCATATGACATACTTGAATCATCCTTGCATCAAACCAGTACCAGCCACTCTCTGATTTGCCATTTCAAATAAACGAAAGTTTGAAATTCTGTTTTTTTTTCCCCTTTTACTAGTTTGTGTTAACTGACATGTTTATTGCATTGTGGAAATTATAGTTATGCAATTCCTTTGGACATGGAACCTTGGATACGATCTTTCTGTGTGGCGTCACCACAGGAGTGCCAAGGACATTCCAAGAAGTGACTAATGTAGCTGACTATGCCACCCTGGGACAACACCCTGCGAACAAGGCTTACCAAAAGGTTAGCTGTGAGTAAGAGAATTCTACAAAAATGGCCAAATACTTTATGAAAAATAAAGATAGATAAACAAAAACAAGAAAATCAAATAAAACTTCACCCCCAGAACACAAAAGAAACCCCCCCCCCCCCCCCACCACCACAGCATGAAAATCTTGACACACGTTCTAAAAAAGGAGAATATAACGTTAGCAGGTATTCGGCAGCGGGAGGCACGCTGGCCAGCACATGTACACACACACACACACACACACACTAAGGTCGTCCATCACCAGATGACCTACCTCCCAATGGGACCACAATACACCAAAAACACATAAAAAGCTCACAGGGAATTCAAGTGCCACCCCTCTATGTGGGCCGGTAATCTTCAAGGTGCCGCCTGATATTCCCCAGAGCAGACCTGATCAATAAGCCACCGCCCCCAATAAAAAGACGGCAACTGGACACACGCTAGTCACACTCCTAACGGAGCAAGGAGACCAGAGGCCCCAGCTTGGAAATCCAAATGGAGGCGAACGGCTCCGGTGAGAGGCAACACAAATCCTTCAGCAGGGAATGTGCTGTAAAATTAAGCCGGCCAACTTGCGGGACACCAGCCACAGACAGATGGGCGACGCATTTCAGTACACTTGCAATCTAAAATAAAATTAGTGCCTGTTTAAATATTGCATCAACAGCTTTGTACTATGGGACAGGGCATCAAACATTAAAGATCAAATACCTTCCATCACGATGATCCAGGGGACCAGGGCTACAAGTGGCAGGGGTAAGGTACCGGAAAATAGATAAAGGCACACATCCTATTGAAATGCACCCAACCACACCTGCCAATTACCCTCCAATCACCACTACAAACGATCAATGCCCCTCCCACAGTACACGGGTAGATGATTCAGCCAGGCAACCGTCCTTGGCATGCCGTCTGGAAATAATGCTGCACATTCTGTAATACTGCTCAGTCTTTCCACGTTTACATTAATGTCTTTCTAATTGCTTGAGAAAGTGACAGTTGAAAATTGTAGTGCGTTTTCTTGTATTACCCTGAGAGTAATTAAGTGCATTGGCACTAGGTGGCACTGTTAACCTAGTGGTAATATGGTAATGACATGGAACATGGAGTAGCTGACGAGAGCATGTTTTGGAGGTCGCGTGTGAAGGAAGTACCGTAATTACATTCATAAAATAAAAGATTTTATTTTAATCAATTATAAGTTCAAGACAGCAGACAAATTACCGAAAAGCTGCTTAACTTTCTTACAGAAATCACAAAACCATGTTAGATACAACCAGTGATGTGTGATCAATAAGAAAATGCTATTTGTATCAAAGAAACTCATTAGGAAACCAATCTAATACACACAAATTTGTTTGTGACAGGGCCTGATATTTTAGGAGTTGAAATGTCTTTAAAATGTACTTTATTCAAGCATAAAAACATACTGGGATGGCATGATATGTGCTTCTCATAATTTAAAATATCCTCCAAATGACAGAATGTACCGCTGCAAGAAAAATATCTTTTTTTTCCCTCCAGTGGAAATATATGCTTCTGGTAGAATGTGCCAAAGGTGTAACTGAGGGGGGAGTTAAACATGAGATGGTTCGTCTTTGTCATTGTAATTTCATCATGAAGCTTGTTTCAGTTCCTCAGCCTGTCCTCACGCCGATCTCTCACTCCATATCGGTGTGGCAGTATATAGCGCATGCCATGCATTTCTCGGCCAGTCCCATTTGGTGGATCCTTCCAGACTGACTGATCAGAGCGAGGAAAAAATACACATTTACGTTACTACTTAAATTATGAGGAATGTTACAACTGCCAGGCATTTAAAAAGAATATATTTTGACACAACAGCCTAAACAACAATTAATGCTCACCGTGTCTTTTGCCATCTTTAAATCTTGTAACCCTAACCTTAATCCTAAACCTAACTCTAATCCTAACCCTAACCCTAATCGGCCTGCGGTACCATTAACGTCATTGGACCTATATATGGTAATTATATGGGCGAGTAATTATATGCGGCGAGTGACACCTCGCCCCACCACATCCAGAATGCTGCAGCAAGGTGTACTTGGGGTGATCCTGGGCGGGTGTTTAGCTCCAGGCGTCATCGGGAAGTCCTGTGTAGGTGGTTGTACAATGAAACTGGCATTTAGGTCGCCGTAGGAGGGGGTATGGAGAGGGGAGACGCCGTCAACAAACCAGTGATGCAGTGAGCATCAATGTCTGGTTGAATCTAATCGTGAAATATGTCCGCTTTTCTAATGAGTGCTTTGCTGATACACTGCTTTTTTATCTTGGCGAAGCTCTGTACTTTGCGGGATTGCTCAGTAAAGGTAAAATGCACAGTTTTCCTCTTTGTTTAACATGGACCGTGTAGACTGGCACCAGCATGCTGCTTTATCGCGTTATAGAAAACTAAGGACGCACTGGCGTCTCGAAATAAGCTTCGGTGCCGAAGCGTAAAACTCTTTCTAGTAGCGTTAAGTGACACAGCGCGACTGTTCAGAAAGGTGAATAGCAGCAGCGGTAACTTCAGGCTGTTTAAATCCCCCACTAGTGTTGGCTACTTTTTGCAAGGTACGCGTGTTGCAATTTATTTACAGAAGAGTGTGAGACACGGCGGATTCTTCTTGCGCCATTGCCAGCGCTTTAAAGATGTTTGGATTCAATACTGTATCCTAAGGTAATTTCTTCTGAACATTGTATTGAAAACATAATGAATCTGCATGGGCATGGTTTACCTTGAAGAACTGACAAAATCTATTTAATGTTTAAATCGAAAGTATTTTTTATCTCTAATCAAATTCTCTGTCCGGATTCCGATTATAATGCTTCAATTTCCTTGGGCTTATGTCAAAGCAAAATTCGCCAGAACTATTCGAGTAAAAGAGTAGTGAAGGCGTGGGTTAGACAAGCTGGTGGTTCTGCCGAACTTCTACTGGTTAATCTGATTCTTCTCCTTCAGCTGTCTGGGTGAATGTTTGGGAGTTACGGTGGCAACCGAATTTGCAGAAATAAACATACGTCTGAAGAAGCAGCGTGCGACGTTTCAAGTAAGATTATAAAGTATTCAAGTCGTTATCCGATTTCTCACATTGGTTTTGGAAACCAGTATTTTACAAAACATTTTTTTAAACTTTCGGTTTTATACAGAAAAACGAATGATGCACGGATTCAGATTGTAATGTTTATTGAAATTAGTTGCTCCTAATCACCTTTAGTTTCACGTTCAGAAACATGGAAATCTGTTACACTTTTAAGAATATTAATAGCAAATGGTAAACACTGCTTGCGAGGTCACAAATAACGTAGTATTATGCCAGGAGTTATTTATTAATTAACTACAAACTTCTTAGTTATATACTGATCTCATGTTCGTGGGTAATTAGTGAATAGTGACACATCTATTACTTCAAGTCATTACTGAATTGCTTACTACTGTATATCTGTTAATTCTGTCAACCTTTTTGAACTATTGAAGGAACAAATATCGAATGACCTGACGTACTGATCTCGTGTTTGTTCATCATTAATGAATCATGATGCATCTTTTATCTCAAGCAGTTACATTATTTTACCTCAAGCAGTAAAATAGTAAAAAAAATAAATAAATAAATCTGTTAATTCTGTAAAGGTTTGTGAACTACTTAAGGAACAAGTAATGAATAACACAAGTGAAATGTTTGTTCATCATTATTTGTGATGCATCTTTTATCTCAAGCTGCTATATTTGTTCATGATATGTTGATGATTTGTACTTCAGTAGCAACCGAGTTACTGCTAAGTTTTTGTACCCCCGTCAAGTGAAGTGTTACCGAGCAAATTAATGATCAGCATGATTTGTATCATGTAGCTTTCATGGGAGGCAGTTGCAGGACAGCAAGCTGTCACCTCGATTCATTACAGGAAGTTGTTAGTAATAGTTCCTAATTAATCTGGGATGTTAGCCTACATCAAAATCCTTTAATAGTCCTTTAATGCGTTTTTTTTTTTTTTTTGCAGAACACTATGGCATTTCTCCCCAATGGGACTTATTATACTCCAGTAATATGTAACGGTAATGTAAGCATTTTCATTCCACCATTCATCTGTCTATCAGTTTCTGTGCATCAGTTTATTTCAGTGAACTACTGTTCATTGGCTTGTTCTGCAGTGTCACCATTTCCAGTGTTGTTATATACTGCTGTTTTTGCAGTGCACCAGGCACATGATCCGCTGTTTTGTTGTGGAACTGCAAGTAATTATGCATGAGGCAGATGTTGAGATAGATTCTTTCTGGGAGGACCTCAAAAATAATTTATCCGAGGTAAGAACTAAAGACCAAAAAGCTTAACAGAATATCAACGACAAGCATGAACATAGTGAATATCAATTGTGAGATATTTCTGCCTGTTTTTCCAGGACAGTGCCTGTCCACGATGCGAAGAATATGAAGATTCAAATGCTTTAGCGTTTTTAGATGGATTTGACATATTTATGAAGAGTTTTCATAGCTGAGTATGTGTAAAATAACACTGTATAATCTTGTCTTTGTTTCTGTCAAGTAAAAGTTGATTTTCTGTAGTCGTGTTGTGTGTTTCACACGGTGATCCTTGTCAGTTTTAGAGCAAAGCCGGTCTAATCACTACCTATTTTTGGGAGCCTTTTGCAGTTAAACTGTCTTTTTAAATGGATGCAAGAAGTTGTTGCTGTATTGTGATGCATGAACCAGTTTGTCTTTTTAGAAGTGCTTTGGGGACTGGGGAAGGAGTACGACTTCACCCTGGTGGGGGGCGGTGTTTGTGGCAGCGGGGGCAGCCGGACCAGGCACAGCAATCCCGCCCCCACAAGATGGCTGCCTACTTACGACATCACAGAGTCCCGCTGCCTTTTATGGCTTTTCTCCAAGCAAATGGGAAAAGATGGTGAAAGAGGATAAAATGTTACACTGTACTGCTGTTTACCCCACAGTATCTGAAAAATTGTCTGAGTCAAGCTAATGTGTCTTAAAATGTCTTCATAAAATATGAAAAGGAACAAGGCTCAAAAATATCAAGGTTTCTTGATCATCGAGGGAAGACCGTATACTGATTCAGTTCTCCGAGAGGGAGCAAAACGGTGGACTGTCTAGGAGGGAGCAAAAAGGTGGACTGTCTAGGAGGGAGCAAAAAGGTGGACTGTTTAGGAGGGAGCAAAAAGGTGGACTGTTTAGGAGGGAGCAAAAAGGTGGACTGTCTAGGAGGGAGCAAAAAGGTGGGCCGACGGGGTCCCCGAGGACCGGGTTGGGAAACATTGTTCTAAGAAGGCTGGGGGCACTGAGCTGCTGTTGGTTTCATACACACAGACCTTTTGTCCAGTGTGGAAAAATCCCCTCTGCACAGCCCTCTGCCTGGAACATTCCCTCAGGTGCCTGAGGTCTTTCATCATGGGGAATTCCAGAGTAAGAGAGACTCCACCTTCAATCGAGAGTCTAACTTATCAAAGATTCCATACTATGCATAGTACTGATCAACCAATTAGAGGACATAGGTGCAAGCATCACCACCTCCAGATCAAAATAGGGTGTTGAGGTGTGCTGGGGAAGGGGGTCATTGATGGTGAAGCTTGCTCGGGGGCTTGTCTCTGGCCAATATCTGCCCCAAAGCCAATGCCCAAAATGTGATGATCCATGTTCGAGATGGCACGGTTTACAGACCTCCAGTAACCAAACACCTGCACCAGGCAGAGGTCACCATCCTCAAGGCTGTGTGTTTGCAGTGATGTGAAAACCCAGTCTTTATTTTTGTGTCCTTAGGTTCTGTTTTATGCTCGACCACAATGCAGGGTCACAGCAAAATGTAGGGGAAATCAGAGTTTAGTGTGGAATGGTGGCATTTTCCAGACATGAAATACAGTAAAACTGGTCTAAGTCGCCGGCTTGTAACTCACAACAACAACAAATGTGCACAAGTCGACGCTCAAGCAAAAGTCCCGATTTTTCCTAATGATGTTTCCTTTAAAATTCCTTGTGTAAATCGCCGCTTGTAAGTCGTCAAATTCCCTTAGTCATCACCTAAATCCTGGTCCCGAACAACAAAAATGACTGGATTTTCCTACCTGTAAGTCGACACCCCAATCGCTGCATTCCCGCCGCCTGCATTCCCGCCGCCTGCATTCCCGCCGCCTGCATTCCCACCGCCTGCATTCCCGCCGCTTGCTTGTCACCACGGCAATGTAGAGACGGGGAATCCCCACCTACACTAGTTGCTCCCTGCTCTTAAGTCCCGCGTGTGCAGTGCGGTGTAGTGTCACAGTCGGCCAGTGCGTGCAGCTGACCTGTCAGTTCTTCCGTTAGCAATCCATGACAGAGCACAATAGATTGTTTTGAGGGTTCAACATTCTGCTGAAATTGGACAGACCGGGGGGCAATAACATCATGACAGTCTGTAAAAGACTTGGATGGCTTTATAGGAACCCATACTGCATGTACTGACTGGTCAAGGAAGGATGCCGAGGCCGTGATGAGTAGAGGTATGGTGTTATAGTTACTAGTCGGCAAAACGGCGAGATAGACATAAGTCGCCGAAGTGTCTACTTTATAAGTCGGCAAAACGGTGAGTTATATTTACTAGTCGGCAAAACGGCGAGATAGACATAAGTCGGTGTATCTCATCAATTCTCTAAGTCGTCACTTTTAAGCTGGTCCCGTGAGTGTCAACTTTAACCGGTTTTACTGTACATTCCTCTGCGGTTTGGTGCTGAATCTTATACACGATAAGAGAAACAGTCATATTCAGGACTAGGTATAGTTTTTCTTCTCCCTGAACACATATGTATACAAACACCAGTAGGTACCCTGGATCAACCTCATTTTAAGTGACATGGTTCTGAAGAACCAGAGTTGATCATCTAAACCAGGGGTGGCCGGTCTTACCCACAAAGGGCCAGTGTGTATGGAGGTTTTCTGGGTATCCTTTAGGTCAGCTGTTCAAAACCAGTGGCCTGTACTACGAAGTGGGGTTACTGGCTTATCGGGGTAACTTTTTGGCTTTAAAGTACCACAGTTCAAATGGACTTCATATTTGCTCACTTTCATTTTGCCCAGACTACCTTAAATCCGACAAGTTACCCCGATAAGCCGGTAACCCCACTTCGTAGTACAGGCCGCAGGTGTGAGGACTCTTCAGCCAGTCAGTCCTCTGATTAGTAATCTAATTAGGGAGTTTCAGTGAAAACCCGCATACAGAGTGAGCCTTTCTGTCCACCTCTGATCTAGACAGAGAATCATGTAAAAATTGACATACAAGGCGGTATAAACAGCACTGCCAATGTTTACTTCAAGCTTCTCCAAGGAAAAATGTACACGATAACACATTATGTACACAACAGTATAGTTATACAGAAGACGTGTAGCAACACACACAATATATACAATACTCAGTCTAACAAGTAATTCAGTACTACAGTATTAAAAAAGGGCATTTGTCTGTCGATATATTTAATGAAGGGATGCTTCAAATTTGGCATTCAGCATTTTTCAGAGGAGTGTGACATAAAACATGTACATATGAAATGAATGGAAGAAAATATGGCCTCTTGCACAATCACAATGGTCACTTTGTTCTCAGTGGGTGTGTCTGTATGTCAAGTTTCAGCTTTTCCATATGTCCCATCTGGAGGTCTGTAGCACTTGGGAAAAGCCATCAGCTGAAGTGTGTTGAAAGCATACTTCCTGCACTTAATGTTCTTTTGCACGTTCTCAATTCGACATCCTTCTCTGGTGGGGAAAACACGACTGAAATGAATTCACAAAAGTTCTGGCCATTTTGGTGAACATCATCTATATGTAATCAAATGTGGAAATTGAAAGCACAAATAGTACTAAAATTTTGTTTCAACCAAAAAGCTGAGTACTCTGTGACTGTGACTATACTCAACTGGTTGGTTGAAACAAAATCTCGGTCTGGATTTCTACTTCCTGAACCTGAACTTTCCACGTCTGTATGTAAATAAGTTTTGTGCAAAGTTTCGGTCTCTCATTCCATCATAAAACAATTGACTGCTGAAGCCCAGGAAAAAAATGCTTGTATATTTTAGGTTATTGAGAAGTAAACTTTGGAAAGATTTACAGGAAAGCATGCAATCACTTGTGGGCAAGCTGCAGAAAAAAGATTGAATTGTACTTCTATTTATTATCCAGAATTCTCTTTTTGGTTTAGTAACAAAATGTGATTAAGTGTTAAGGTTAAGATATTACTGGTTAAACTTAACATTTATGAAGCCCAGAAACCTTATTGTGAAAGAAGGGGATTATGTCTTTTATTTTGGACATTGGTCATAGAGGTCTTTAATGGGAATTTAGTTTATGTTATATATATATATACATATACATATATATACAGTTTATCTATATAAAGACCATAGCATTCAATAAACCACACAGTAAACTCTAATTATTGCATGATTCGCAGTTTATTGATATTTTGCAAGCAGAAAAACGAGACTTAATATGAGCCACACAACCAGCAAGTGTGAGCTGACAAGGAGGAGGGCTACAGGGTAGAAATGGCGGGAGGCGGGTTTGGGTTCTGCTATGGAGCCCGTTTCAGGGACGGCCCAGTGAGCAGTTTCCGCCCGGGACAGCCGACTGCTGAGCAAGTCAAGAACAGAGAGAGCAGCGGTGGGTTAGTGAAGGAGACAGACATCGACCGGCAGAGCGTCAGGTGGTAGGCTTGGGCAGATAATCCATATGATCCATAAATGTTTTTTATTCCTTATTGATTTTGTCACAGTTATATGGACATATTCAAAAATTGTATTAAAAACCCTTTTTTCCCCACTGCCCTCCACCAAAAAGATGAGATTATCAATAATCTAGATATTTTCTGCAGCAATAATCAATAATACAAATTCATATATATATCGGCCCAACCCTATTAGACAGGAAAGAAGCCCGCTGGCAGACGGCGGTGGAGAGTGAGCCCACTGCTGTGAGTGAGGGCTTATCGGCGATAAAGAGGCGTGTGTAAACATGCAGGCTGATAAGAGGCTGCCTGTTTCCAGTGGCCCAACAATGTCGTCTGATCCTAGCGAGCTGCTGAATTAGCCGGCCTTGCCAGAGAATTCCCACACCCTGTGATTTCTGCAGCAGAGTTTCTGGTCTGTCCCAGACGCCTGATTATATCATACGGCAGGGACTGGAATGTGGCGACAATACACCGGCAGCCATGAAATCCACTTTCCGATACTTATGGAGAAAAAAGACGTATCCTGGCCAGCTCACCACTGCCTGTCTTAGACTCCTGCTCCCCTTTATTGTCTTTAGCTTTGCATCAAACCCCACTGTCCGCAATTTTTCTGGCTACCACATCTGAAAATCTTTGTGACAGAGGGTTTTTTACTGCGTCAAACAACTGTCCCAAATATCAAAGTAACTAATCTGGCTTGTGTGACGTTCTATGTAAAACATTTAAAACTGCTTGCAAATAAACTGGATGCATCTGGGGGCCATATGATAGACTTAGGAGCAGATTTATACATTCCTGGGCTGCAGCCTACAACCACAGCAAAATGAAGTGCCCCATCTGGCAAAATAAGGGGCCCCATCGGGCAAAATAAGGGGCCCTATCTGGCAAAATCAGGGGCCCCGTCTCTGTAAGCTTCTGGCCAATTGATTTTCTCTGGAGTGGCAGGCCTGGAGGGGGCTTCCAAGCCAAATCAGCCTGGAACCCCCCCAGAAAAGTTAATCTGGCCCTGCATGGACTGGATGAAAATGAGCACATGCACTGGGAATCATGGGAAATGCGACGCTGCGTCACAATGAGCCGCACCTTGCAGCGAGAGGGAAGGATGGCCTACCTGCGCATGCAGTCCAGGGCCCGGCTGAAGTGCTCGCTGTCCAGCTGGTGCTCGTCCCTCAGAAGCGAGCACTGCTCCAGTGTGACCGACATCGACGTCCGGTCTTTGGCACTTTTACAGCACGTGAACCGAATGCCATTGAGCCTCCTGCAGATCTGCATTTAAAAGCGCGACATGAGTATTAGTGACTCGTGTATTAGCTGAGCATTTGTTCTCACTGCTTTTCCCAGTGTTTCATTACCCTCCCGTGTGGATTGCCAGCCCGGAAAGTGTGTGATCCTTTCCCCTCTTGGAGCAAGTGTGCGTTCCGCTTTCTCTGTGTCTACACATGTGGCTCCCCCAAGATCGCCCTGCTGGATTTCTGACCCATCAAGGGAAGACCACATATTGATTCAGCTCTCTGGGAGGGAGCAAAAATGTGGACTGTCTGGGAGGGAGCAAACAGGTGGGCCAACTGGGGGTCCCCAAGGACCGGGTTGGGAAACATTGTTCTAAGAAGGCTGGGCTGCTGTTGGTTTCATACACACAGACCTTTTGTCCAGTGTGGAAAAATCCCCTCTGCACAGCCCTCTGCCTGGAACATTGCTTCAGCCATCAGAGGTCTTTCATTACGGGGAATTCCAGAGAAGGAGAACCTCCACCTTCAATCAAGAGCTCAACTGTTCTCCCCCAGGATCGCTCTACGGAATTTCTGACCCCTGCATTTCCACTTCAGTCTTTCGTATTTGCTGCCTGTTTGCTCGTGTCATTACACTGCGCACTCGTAACTGAAAGATTGCAGGTTCGAATCCCCGTCCAGCAAGGCACCACTGAGCAAGTACTGCTGAATTAGCTGCCCCCTGCTATGTCACATTGTCACATATGGGTTAAATGCAGAGAATGCATTTGTTATTGTGTGCTGTGGTGTGTCAACAATCCTCACCACTCCCGCCACCCACAGGATCTCCACATTCTTTTTCTTCCGAGTTGCGATGTGCTGACTGAGAGTTCCCAGTAACTCCTTCAGGTTGGTCTGCATCTGGAAAGAAGGCAGACCTGCAGGAAGGGACGGCATCGGTGAGCCGTTTATGGGATGGGACAGGATGGTGACACTGTGTGCCTTGGAGAGGATGGCGCCCTGCTTCAATTCTTAGGAGCTGCTCCTCCCAGCAGTAATATGAAGGCTAAATACATACCAATAACTCGCACTGCAATCCCCATATTATTTTTTGCTATTTCTTGTTCTTCACAGATATATTTTGTTTAAGTCTGCTGGCAGGCAAGCAAGAATTTCACTGTAGTGGTACTTGTATAAATGACAAAGGTTTCAAATCCTGTTTTTGAAGCCAGTCTCCGACACACACAAACGCACACCCATTTAGTCTGAAAACAAGCAACTTTCTTAGACTTACATTCTGATGGAACGTTATCGCTTAATGACTTGTAATAGTTTTCCAAGTTCTCAAAGTTTTTCTGATTTATCTTCTCCTGTAAGGATATGTCACCGAACCTAAAAAAACAGTGATGAAAAGATTAACCTAAACAATTGAAAAGGGGCATATAAAATCTAGTCTACAAAGATAGCAAACAGTGAGCCATCAAAAGCATAATACTATACCACACATAGGAGCTGCACAACTTAAAAATTTTAAAAGTTGACAGTCATGGCATGAAAGACGAGTTGATGTTCATTAGTCAGTGATGACGTCACAGGAAGGGAGAGCTTTGGAACACATTGACAATCTGTAACACTGTCGCCTCACACCTCTGGGACCTGGGTTTGATTCTCCACCAGGATTCCATGTGTGTGGAGTTCCATGTTCTCCCTGTGTCATTGTAGGGTTTCCTCCAGGGGGTCCAGTTTCCCCCCACAGTCCAAAAACATGCTGGGGCTGATTGGACTTGCCAAATTGCCCATAGGTGTGCTTGTGTGAGTGACGGGTGTGTGAATGACTGGTACAGTATGTGAGTGACTGGTGTGTGACTGTGCCCTGCCATGGGGGGGCGCCTCACCCTAGGTTTTTCCCTGCCTTGAGCCCATAGGCTCTGGACCCTCCACAACCCTTAACAAGATATGCGGTTTTAGAAAATGTATGGATGGACATAATTCATTATTAAAGCCGGCCAGGAGATGTTTCATTTTCCACAGAATAAAAAAACAACGTAAAGTTATTCCACTCTTAAGCGCTGGCAAGTGTCACCCCCAGCACCAATGACATTAGACAAAAGTTTATCAGTTATCGATCATATTTTCTGATGCAGAGACATAAAGATGCACATAAACGCATTAACGGCGTACAAAAATAGTTTCATCTGCTCAGTTTTTGCTCTCGTACTTCTATCTCTTTTCGGGATGGAATGGGACTTGTCGACTTGTCCTCTAGTCGACTAGTCTGTGCAGCCCCTAATCACAGAGTCATTTTTCATGGTATTTGTGCAGAATTTGCTTTTCTTTGCTTTCAGGAAAAAAACTGACAGCTTCTCAGTTATGAAAACAATGATTAACTATGAGAGAATTCCATCTTAGATGTTCAAAGAAATTTTTTTAATCGGTTGCCATTGCAAAGCTTATCTATTATTACTACTGAATTGGGGAGAATGTTATGTGCAAATTAAAGGCTTTAATTTATGTCTCATATATATTTATAATAAACATTCCATGCTAAAACATTTTGGAAGAAATTCCTAGTATATGCAAAATGAGCCTGTAAGCTGCTAATGGGAGCTGGGCGGAAATGAACGCCCATGTCAGCTGTAACCATGGAAACCTGAGAGTGTCTGACAGTACCTCTCAGCCAGTGTCTGCTGCTGGTTGATTCCCACATTGAACAGGACGGGGTAAACGTGCAGCAGCTGACCCCTGACCTCAGCGGGGAGGAGCTGGAACACGCAGCATGGCAGAGGTACCTCCACGGTGTAGCGTTCCCTGGAAGACAGGAAACACACTCAAGCACCTTTCGCCTGTGGGGTGTCTGCAGTGGCTTTCTGGAGAACGTTTTAGCTTTGGTAGATCAAATGATCATTTTTAATCTTTGTACTGTTTTCTCAGGTTGTCTTTTGTGTTAAATTAAATGTGTGTAAAGATACAATTAAGTGTTATGAATAACCAAAAACTGAAGAAATTCTGACTTCCTTTATTGTAATTTTTTGGTGTATTTGCATACATAAACTAAATGCTGTTCCACCTAGACCAGGGGTGGCCAATCTTATCTGCAAAGGGCCGCTGTGTATGCGAGTTTTTGCTGCAACTCCCTAATTACATTACTAACTGAAGAACTGATTGGCTGAAGAGTCCTCACACCTGGATTTGAACAGCTGACCTGCAGGTTACCCAGAATACCCACATACACGCCGGCCCTTTGCGGGTACGACTGCCCTAGACCAAACGGTGTCATAATTGACGATAGACAATTATCACAATGAACAGACAAATATCGGAATGACAAGAAGGGTACAAATTATTTTTAAAAATTGCGCTGAATAATATATTCAAAAAGGATAGCTGGCAAAGTGTCCAGAGACAGGAATAAATATAAAGGGAGGTTAAGGGAGCATGTCTGCTTGCGAGGAGGTTTTGGGAGTTCAGGAGTCTGATTGCTTGGGAAAGAAGCTGTTTAACATCCCGATGGTCCAGGTTTAGATCTTAGAACCTTTATCCAGATGGCAGGAGAGAAAACAACTGGTGTGAGGGGTAGGAGGGATCTCTGACAAGGCTGGAGGCTCTGCAAGCACAGTGTTGGGGGGGGGGAGGTAAATCTCTAGCAGAGAGGGGAGAAGAGGACCAATAATCTTTTCAACTGTCTTCACCGTCCTGTTCAGTTGGTGGTGTTCAGTCACTTCGCAGTTACTGAACCAGGAAGTCAAGCAGTAGGTCAATACACTTTCAGTGGTGCCCCTGTAAAAGTCACCGAGGGCTGGGGAGGGGAGGCTTGCCCTCGTTAGTCTCCAAAAGGGAAGGAGTCGCTGTTGGGCCTTGATGATGGGCATGGTGTTAAGGGTGCAAGCAGGCCCTTGGTCTTCCTGACTTTGTGGACAAGACTGTGGTTCTTGCACCATATCCTCAGCTGCTCCACTGCCACTCTGCTGTGACTCGTCTCTGTCTCTTTTGAGACCCCCCCCCCACTGACTTAACCCTTAGAACCCGACAAACACAAATGCGTTGACGTTTGCGCCCATTAATCTCAGGCTCGTAATTTTGGATAGGTATAACGCACAGATATGAATCGCATACGTTGGAATCGAGAGAACTTACTTGAGCGGTCATCCAGGTGCAACATTGTGTGCTAAAGTATTTCAGAGTAATCCTGTTCACAATAAGGCATATATTATAAACATTTTCCACTAAAATACGACATAAAACCACCAATCAAATCCACCACTAATCCATGAAACATCAATATCATTCACATTTGACAGAAAACAAAGCGCATGTTCACTTCCGCAATCATCCATGAACTACCGATACCAGTAGAACACAAAAGACAAATATTTACTTTATAATCTATTTATTATAAGCAGGGAAGGATATAACTGGTACACAAGTACGTGTAGGCGGGGATTTTAATTGTTACTGATGAGAGCTGTCCAGGCCCTTTCATTGTATACATGTGAACTCTAGCAGTGTGTTTTAGCTGATTGTGAAATATTCTAATGAATGTTTTAGAGATTGCTGTGATAAGATCATTGTGTGGGGGTTGCAGTGATGCCTGGGCGCTCCACTTACTTATTGGGGCAGGGACACTGAACTGTGGAATCCTGGTAATAAATGCTTATTTCTATACTTCTGTTGTGAGCTGTTTCTTATATCTGGTGCCCAGTTTAGCCAAGTGACGAACGTGCATAATTGTGAAAAGTTACCCCTCTTACAACTTGGCGTAGTCTCGGCAGTCTTGGCTTCCGGGCACAGGTTTAGGAAATGTCTCAAGAACAGCCCTCCATCTCGAGTTCAGAGGAAAGACAAATGTCAAATGCTAACGTGGTTATGCTTCCTTCTATGCTGGGGGCACCATGGAGCCCAAAATTTGCAGGAGAACCTGCAAACCAGGGGATATGATTTCAGGAATGGGTGAGAAATCAAAAGATATTGGATATGCAACCCCTATCTGAAAATCAGAAAGTGGCTATCATTATAAGTAATTTAGAAAAGATGTGAGTTATTGGCTCTAGAAAGTGCGGAACGTGAAACAGCAGTGCAGATCTTAACCTTTTTGGAAGGTGTTTATGGGGACAATGTGTCTGTTGCTGTAATGCTCTCTGAGTTTTTCTCTTGTAAGCAGAAACCAGGAGAAAGCGTAAGCAGTTTGCTTTGGCACTACGGGAGCTTAGCAACCGACTGTCAAGGAGAGAAGATTCCACAAATACGGGACATGTGTTGTGGGATCAGTTTATTGGAGGGTTGCAGGATTCAGGTCTGTATAGGGATCTTAGAGGAAGAGTAAGACTGGAACCAAATATGTCTTTTTCGGAAATAAAGCAGGAAGCGGTTTTACGGGCTGAAGAGTGGGAAGGTTCTGCACAGGCCGTAGTAGCAGCAGTCCAAGTTAGTAATGTAAAGCCCACGTTGGATTTTGCTAAATTACAGGAAGAGATTAAACAGGATGTACTTACTCAGGTTAGAGGTGAAATGAAAGATATGGTATCTGGATTAATACAGGAAATTAGAGAGGGTTTGCAATTAAAGGGAGGACAGCGTGAAGGTTCCACAAGCGTTACAAGAGTAAGAGAAAGTGGTAGACAAAGGGTAAATGTGTTTGCTGATTCTGGGAGACCAATTTGTCGCCGTTGTAAAAGGGTGGGACATATTGAGAGAAGATGTTGGGCAGTAGTATCTATGGAGGAGCCTTTAAGGCTGTTAAGGCCCAAACAGTGGGGAATGGGGCTAGCAGCCAGGAGATTCATAGCAGTAATATAATTGGTCAATGTCCAGTGGCCGAAGTGTTAATAAATGGTATTAAAACGCAGTGTTTAATTGATACGGGGTCACAAGTTACTACATTGACAGAAAGCTGTCGTACGGGGCCCACAAGTGCAGCAGCCCATTCAAAAGCTCAATTTAATTGCAGCTAATGGATTAAGCATCCCATATATAGGATATACTGAGGTAAATCTTTCTATTTGTGGCTAAGTCATACATAATAAAGGAGTTTTATTGTGAAAGATACAGGGTTTCCGTCCTGTCCAGGGCTAATTGGTATGAATGTCATAGAACAGTGCCATGATTTGTTACTTACCATGTAGAGGCAGTTAGCGAGGCTCCAGAAGCAAGAGTGTGGCAACAAACCTTTGCTATGTATGATAACCTGAGAAAATATTCAAGAGAAACTGGGATTTTAGGAGCACTTTACTGGCCAAAGGGCAGGTGCATTAATGTGCCGGCCATGTCTGAAGTGGTTTTGGAGGCTTGGACTTGATGGGAGCCTGATGGGAAGGATTACGTGGCTCTAGAGTTGGTTAAATTGGGAGTGATTCATGAGGTGGAAGCTTGTCAAAGAAGGGGTCAAGGAGAGTTGGAGTTACGGCCAGTGGATGAGGTAACTGTAGAGGTGAGTGTTAGACAATGTACAGCTCAAGGGGAAGCGAGAGAAGGGACTTTGTGGCCTGTGGGATTGCCCCTTGATCCAGGTCAGTTCTCAGTAGAGCAGCAGGGAAAGATTAGGGACCTACTGGTTAAACATTGTGGTGTGTTTTCACAGCATGAGGAGGATTATGGGTATACAGATAAAGTATTACATGTGATTCCAACAGGCATGACAGTTCCTATTAAGGAGCGATATAGGCGGATTCCTCCTAAGCTCTACCAGGAAGTGAAAAGTCTTTTGAAAAAGCTATTGGATGGGGGAGTAATAAGTGAAAGCTGTAGTCCTTGGGCAGCGCCGATTGTGTTGGTAAAGAAAAAGGACGGTACCCTTTGATTTTGTGTTGATTATAGAAAGCTTAATATGGTCACTCATAAGGATGCATATCCATTTCCGAGGGTAGAAGAATCCCCGGCCTCATTGAAAAAGTCAGCAGTTTTCTCAACATTAGATCTTGCGCATGGGTATTGGCAGGTTGGTGTTCACCCAGCTGATAAAGAGAAAACCGCTTTCATTACACCAATGGGTTTATTTCAATTTAATCGGATGCCAATGGGGCTGTGTAACTCACCCGGGACATTTCGGAGGTTAGTGGAGACTTGTTTGGGAGATCAACATGTTGAAATGCTGCTGTTGTATTTGAACGACATCATAGTATTTTCTCCAACATTTGATGCACATCTTGCTCATTTGGACTTGGTATTTACTCGCCTGGTGAGTTATGGACTTGGAGTGAAACCATCAAAGTGCTCATTATTTCAGGACTGAGTTAGATACCTGGGACATGTGGTTTCTGAAGGAGGAGTGTCCAGACCCAGAGAAGTTGCTGGTGGTGGAAGCATGGCAAGCCCCAACCAATAGCCTCCAGCTTCAAGCATTTTTGGGCTTTACTGGGTATCTACAGTCGTAGATGTGGGGAGAAGCACAGGAAATGGCTTTTCAGAGGCTGAAGAAGCACCAGTATTGACTTATGCCGATTTCCAGTATCCTTTTAGGGTATATACAGATGCCAGTTTTGCTGGATTGGGTGCAGTGTTGGTTCAAGTGCAAGAAGGAAAGGAGCGTGTGATCGCCTATGCCAGCCAGAGTCTGCGACCAGCAGAGACGAACGATAGGAATTACAGTTCATTCAAGTTAGAGTTGCTGGCATTAAAATGGGCTATTGTTGAAATGTTCAGGGAGTACTTAATTGCCTCCCCGTTTGTGGTGTTTACAGACAACAGCCCCCTGGCTCATCTGGATACGGCAACTCTGGGAGTGGTGGAACAGCGCTGGGTGGCACAGTTGGCTGGATTCCAGTTCGAAGTTTGTTATCGACCAGGTCGGATTTTGGAAATGCTGATGCCCTCTCCCGATGGCCAGTGGGAGCTGTGGCGAGAGAGCGGGAGGATGAAGAGGACGGTATCCTGCCAATTATGTCCATCTGTCACGGTTTGGGAATGATTGGAGGTGAAGGCAGGTATCGGGGAAAACGAAAGGAGCTTAATTCCAACCAAAAACACAACACAAAGGAAACAGACCGCGAGGGGTCAAAACAAGGCTGGGAGAGCAGGGGAGGAACGTATGGGCGCAGGGTAACCAGAGGGGGAGGAACGTAGGGGCGCAGGGTAACCAGAGGGGGAGGAACGTAGGGGCGCAGGGTAACCAGAGGGGGAGGAACGTAGAGGCGCAGGGTAACCAGAGGGGTAGCACAATACATACTTTTCTGCAGCTGCTCTGTCAGCAATGGCTGCCTCCCCATGCCTTACAACACTATGAATTTCACTTCTTTTCCTAAACCTACTAAACCAACCCCTACTAGCCAGAAACTCATGTTTGTTAGCACTTGATCCAGGTCTGTCTTTCAGATCAGCATGCAAGCTTCGAGCCTTAGCACAAATAATTGCCTCAGAAACACTATGACCAGCTTTGTTTTTCGTTTATCCACACTAACAATAATTTTTCTGCTTCATCTATAATTGGAGGCCTCTGTTTGTCAAACTCGTAACCCCTTTAGTAACACCAGCACTTTTTATTGCCTCTTTATGCCTTATAAATGTACTTACAGTGGTTCTGGGCAGCTTTTACTGAGCAGCTACATCAGTCACACTTATACTGCTGCTTTCCAACTTTTCAGTTATCTCCTTTCCAAGTTCAATTGTGGTTCTTACTGATTTCCTTTTCTCCTTCTCTGCACTGGCTTTCTTTGGACCCCTGTTTATTAGCAAAAAAGCTTATAAAAGCCACAAGAACTATAAAATGCGATCACAACACTCAGAGCAACGTGTGAACAACGCGTACGACTGACGCCAGCTGAGCGTAAACGTTTGTTTGCAAAGGAAATCACGCGGTTTTTCAGGACGAACTCCGAATTTTCCAACGAACTCCGGCTCAAAATTTTCTCGTCATTTCGCGACGAAGACCGAATATGACGAGTTCAGAAGCCGACGACTTCCGGGGTTCTACTGTATATATAAAAAACACGCATTGTTGTCTATCACATAACTTCAACAAGTTTCTAAATGGATGCAATATCAAAGGTGTTCATTTCCGCCTGACACTAACCATGCATTCCTTCACAGTACTAAGCCATAGACCATTAAGCACATATGGCTAGCACATGCACAAAAACTGTAATAAATCTAAAATCAAAGGGATAGAAAAATGCTCAAAATTGGACAGGGTTCAAAGGGTTAAGCAGAAGGGTGACTGTGCCAAATCTTTGGAACAACCTCCCATTTAACATGAGGTACAGCCCTTACCTGTTTTCAGACCTCACCTGAAAACCCACTTGTTCATACTGGCATTGAGCCCAGATTAATGACATTTTAATTTCTGTTGTTTTTCTCTCTCTCCTTAGGTATTGTCGTTGGACTCGCAACTTTGCTCAGAGTGAGATTTTCAATTCAAGACAAGTCTGCATACACCCGGACACGCATTTACATGTAACTGTCATGCCCGTCTCCGTACAATCCTCGTGTGTGCCACGCCCCCTCATTATCCACGTGCGCTTCCCCGATTGTGCCCAGCTGTTCCTTGTTATTTTGGCTTGTCTTATGTATTTAGTCCGTGTCTGAGTACGTTACCCCAGATCCGTCATTGATGTTTGTTGGTGTCTTGGTTCTGTCCACCCAAATAAACCCCGTTTGCCTGCATTCTCAGCTTGCCTCGCCTGCTTCCCGGCTCGCTCGCACGCCCGATACAACGGTAACTAAGTTTTATTACCTTGTAAATAGTTCGCAAACTACCCCAGTGCTTTTGATGTAGCTAATTTCAGGTTTATAATGGAACAATATATATTTGCCATAAGGCTTCCTGCCTTGCGCAACAGTCTGACAACATGAGCGTCACACCAAATGCATGAGAGTTAGCAAACCGGTTTATGTTTGTATTATATTGCAAATTATCTGCAAATCTTGTACGGCACTTTGGTAAACTTTGGCAGTTTCTAAAAGCGTTTTATAAATAAGAATTTTCTTACTGTAGCGTTGTGGGCAAATTTGTGGATGGAGTCAAATCTGGCAGGACAATCACGGGTTAACAGGGTAAAGAACGGGGGTGAGGACACAGCCCTGGGGTAAGTGCGGGTTTCCGATGGAGTTGCCAACCATATTTATCTGCTGCCTCAACGTCAGGAAGTCCAGGATACAGCTGCAGGCGAGGATCTACATTCAGTTGCTATCACTCAGCCTATCCAGCAGATCCTGGGGTACGATTGTGGGTCCTGGAGTTTGTGTTTGTTACCAAGTGAGTCAGAATGAGGTGGAGTACGGTGGATACTGTATTGGCATTGGAGTGATTATCTCTGCATGCAGACGAAAATGGGTCAGATGCTACACTGGAAAAAAGACAAAGTTAAGACAACCTAAAATCTCAAGGCAACTTACTGCACTAGATTTTTGAGTTTTGAGGACTCAAACTTTTAAGTTTTGAAGAGAACCACCTATTGTTGTGACAACTACTTATTTTTTATTCAGGTAATCTATCTTTCATATCTATAAAAACTTCAGATTTTTAGTTTTACATACTAAGAATTACAAACATCAAAAGTTGTGTCACCTTATTCTCTTTTGTTCTGGTGATTTTATCTTTCAAATGTGCAAAATATGTGCCAACTAAGTATTACAAATGAAGATAAAACAGTTCAATTAGGATGAATTTTAAACATGATAGTAATAAATAATAGCAGACGCATGTTGGGGATCCCTGTAGGGGAGGGCAGCTGCCTGTTGTGGTGCCTCTATGGGGCTGGGGGGTCACAGGCCTTGCTCAAGGGCCCCCACGTGTGCTGATGCTGGGCTTGAACTGCTGCTCTTTAATCCATGAGTAGAGAAGCTTAGCTCACAGAGCTACGTGCTGAGGTGTATGAAACATAAGCTGAATAAGGTGCCAACACCAAAACACCGTTTACAGTTTTATAACTGTTCAGGGTTTTGGCAGCATCATAGTCCAGAGGGGGCAGCATGTAGCTCAGCGGGTTAAACCTCTGTGCTTCTGACCCAAAGATTGCCAGTTCAAGCCCAACCAGCAAACCTGCAGGCACTGTTTCTCTACCCTGGGCACTGCAATGGGTGACGCCTTAGTATGCTAAACTCAAATTTTAAAGTCTTTACAGAAGTGAAAGATAAATCTTAAGAAAAGACAATAGCTTGGAACAACTTTTGCTGTTAGGAATTCTTAGTATGTAAAACTAAAAATTAGAAGTTTTTATAAATTATCTGACTGAAAAATAATTACTTGGAATAACAATAGGTGGTTCTCCTAAAAACGTAGAAGTTTGAGTTGCCGCCAAAACTCAAAATCTAGTGCAGTTAGTTGCCTTGGAATTTTTATGTTGTCTTAACTTGTTCTTTTTCAGTGTGCTCAAACTCTTCATGGCCACCGGACAGAAGTCATCTATTCAGACACGGTTAGCCTTGGCCACGGGCATAATAAGCCACATTCTTCAGGCAGGTGGGCTTTACTCACGTCTGGCTTTAGCAAGCGCTTAGCAAGCCCCCAGGAAGAATGCCATCTTCTTCCAAAAAGCTGGAGGAAAGCCCCATTCCCGCCCACAAATGCGTGCACAGCAGCTGCCCACAGCCTCAGATTGGCAGCTGAGAGTGGACCTTGGGAAACAGTTAAAGGTCCCCGAACATATCACCCAGACAAGACTGCGCCCAGACTTGCTTATCTACTCAGACTCCACCAAGCAGGTTATCATGTGGGAGCTAACGGTGCCGTGGAAAGAGCACATGGAGGGGGCACATGAGAGGAAGTTGGAAAAGTACAAAGACCTAGTGGAGGAGTGCAGAGGCCAGGGTTGGTGGGCTTACTGTGAGCCAGTTGGAGTGGGGTGCCAGGGGTTTGCTGGCCGGTCATTATGCAGAGCTCTGGTAGGTCTTGGAGTAGCCGGAGCTGTCAAGAGGGGATTCTGATATAAAATGTCCTGGTATTTCATGGAGTTCATGGTGCCATGTACCCTAACGAGGTTTCCAGGGTCTTTGGAGGAAAAACAGCCCCAGAACATCACAGACCCTCCACCATATTTTACAGTAGGGATGAGGTTCAATTCATTATATCCATCCTTCTGTTTACGCCAAACCCACCTTGAATGTTTATTGGCAAAAAGCTCCATTTTTGTTTCATCAGGCCATTGAATTTGATTCCAGTCAAAGTTGTAGTAATGTTTTGCAAACTCCTGGCACTTACATTTTAAGTAACTGACAGAAAAGGCTTATTTCTGTCATACCTTTCAAATAATCTGTTAGCATGTTAGCATGGTCTGATGGTTTTTTCAGAGACGTGGTAACCCCAAGATTTTACTTGTAATTCACCAAGTCATCCTTGGGGATTTTTTTTGCCTCTCTTACGATCCTCCTCACTGTATGTGGGGGCAAAGTAAACTTGGGTCCTCTTCCAGGCAGGTTTGTAACAGTTCCAGTTAATGTCCACTTTTTTATTATTGCCCTAACAGTAGAAATGGGCATTTTAAGGCGAGTAGCTATTTTTCATACCCATTCCCTGACTTATGTAGGTCAGCACACTTCTCCCTCATTTGGTTTGTGTTCTCTTACAGTATCTTTCCCATGTTGATGGATGACTAATGGAATTTGGCCTCTGTGTCTCATGTTTGTACCACAGTTAATCAGGAAGTCATGGATTACAGCCTGAAGGTTCCTGTTCACTCCAATCAACTCAAAGATGTATAATTTACATGGGAAACATGCTTCAGTTACATTGTGTTCAATATAATTTACAGGGATGCCAATTTCTTGATGGATTTGTTTTTCTTCAAATAAATTAATTTCAGTTAAACATTGGATTTTTCTCATTTTTTCAGTGTGAGATGAGGCTGCTTCACCAAAAGGTGGATTTTTTTCTAACCCTTTTTACAAATTTTTCCAAAGGGTGCTGATAGTTGTGGAGGGCTCTGTACATGCCAGGTCATTAAAGACCCCAGGAATGCAGGGCTAACAGTGTGTCCTGAAAGCCCAGAATTTATAACGGCTAATAAAGTGTGGCCTGTGCAGCATTTGATGTTCCTGCTTTTGCAGGCTTTCGCAATAAGATTCTATAGTCGACTGCTTTCAGAACTTGAACAGCAATAATACTCGGCCATTCTGTAAGCCACACAGGCTGTGGCTGAAATAGCATGCTATGGCACGCTGCTTCATAAAGGATCACTGCTGCTTTCATCATTTTACTGTCAAAATACATGCATAATGAAAAACATACATATTTTGTTTTAGGCTTTGTAATAGTTTAACAGCTCAGGGCCTCTGTGGGAGATGCTCAGCTTTGGCATCCCATACAGGGTGTATCCCGGCCCCGTGCCCTGTGATGGACTGGCATCCCGTCCAGGGTGAACCCCGGCCCCGTGCCCTGTGATGGACTGGCATCCCATCCAGGGTGTCTCCAAGATGGACAGAACACAATCTGGATGGGAATCCCAGGTTTGACAGAGATTAACTGGCTGAGTCAAACCACACAAAATTTACAAGGCTATTTGGTCAGATGGACAGGTCACTGTTTTTGCAATGCTTCTTAACCTCAAAGAAACACTAACATGGTTTTAAATAAATTTCAGCTGCTACCAAGTAAAATGTGTAGACATGGGGCTGCTGCCAAGCAGAGATGTCACCAGGCACTGTCCTGTGCGCTCAGCGGATCTCCTGGATGTTCTTCTGTGGCTTCTTCTGTATGCTCAGCGGATCTCCTGGATGTTCTTCTGTGGCTTCTTCTGTACGCTCAGCGGATCTCCTGTGCGTTCTTCTGTGGCTTCTCCTGTACACTCAGCGGATCTCCTGGACTTTCTTCTGTGGCTTCTCCTGTACACTCAGCGAATCTCCTGGACGTTCTTCTGCGGCTTCCCCTGTACGCTCAGTGGATCTCCTGGACGTTCTTCTGCGGCTTCTCCTGTATGCTCAGCAGATCTCCTGGATCGTTTCCTGGATAACTTCCTTGACCTTCTCCTGGACATTCTCCTGGATGTCCTCCTGGAAGATCTCCTGGACCTTCTGCAGGTCGTGCTCCTAGAATTTCTCCAGGACATTCTGTGAGACATTCTCCTGGACCTTTTCCTGAACCTTCTCCTGGATGTTCTGCAGAATGTTCTCCTGGACCTTCTCTTGCATATTCTGCACTTACCTCCAGCCACAGACTTTAGGCTGCAGATCCACCGCGTCACTGGATTTAGCCTCGGTGATTTTAAACGTTACACTGTGCAGATCTGCGATCCCCACCTCCATGTCCTCCAGCATGCCGATCTCCTCACCTAGGCAGTGAGGGTTAGGGTTTTAACTGAGCATTTTTAATGTATTTCTTTCTAGCAGTCGGCCCTGAAAGGAGGTCCGGCCTGGTTCGGCACTTACTGTATGTGCTGAGAAGACTCTCAAACTGGGCCAGCACTCCCACCAGGTGAAGCTGCCGCAAGAAGCCCTCATCCCGTATCCCAGCAATAAGCCTCGTGATGAACCCACAGGAGAGAGCGGTGAGCTGTAGAGGGCGACAGAGAACCACCAAGTTCACAGGGGGTACAATCCAGAGAACTTCTTACACATGACTTACATATGATCAGGGAGACTCAGGTAAAGCTGCCTTAGAGGCTTAGTGCCCTAAATACACTGTGGAACCTTGCAGACCCCTGGCCAGACACATGTCAGTTATGACCTGCAACCCTCCCGATTTTGAGGGAGGTTCAACATGGGTGCAATTTTGGGGGGGGCACAGGGGGGCAGTGCCCCCACAGTTTCCTTAGTCGGAACTGCAATTAACTAGCTACATCAGCACTGCTCTATGTTCTGTTTTGGCACTTTGCATAAGCAGTTTGCTGTTACTCTATAGGACGATGAAGTAATCGGATATATGTGCATCACGGCAGGTTAATACTACTAACCGCTAACACATAAAGTAAGCGGGATACAAGGTTTTGACACCCTTCCCCCCGCCAAGATCAAACTCCACCCAAGGGGTTTGAACTCGTACCATTGCTGCCTGGCTATGTGCCCGTTCGGTAGCAGCAGTATTTTGGGGCGAGGCTTTCAGACCCGCTGTGTTACTACGTGGGTACGTGCCTGGACCCTCGAAAGGTCAAGCCGGATGGAGCTTGAGATCAGGGCCGCCCATGTGAAGGGGCCCCCTGGTGGCCACTGGACCCTTAGCAGCCACTCAGTTCGCCTGTAATGGGATGAATCCTGGGATATGGGTACCCAAGTGTCCGAAGGGCCACACTGGGATTAACACCCTCATCATCCAAACAGGAAAGTAGTGAGAGTAACTGTGGAACTTAAAAAGGAAATTATAGCCAGACATGAAGTTGGTGCACGTGTGTCTGCTCTTGCTTCAGAGTTCGAGATTGTCATTTATTTAATGTTTATTGTCACGCCCCGATCGTGCCGCTCCTCATGTGCCACGCCCCCCTTGTTAACCTCATGTCAATTCCCAGTGTTTCACAGCTGTTTTCAATTGTCTGTACTGGTTCGATGTATTTAAGTCCACGTCAGAGTTTGTTTCCCTAGTTCTGTCATTGTATTGTTATATCGTCGTGTAGCTCCGTGTTGTTGTTTTTTCCCTTATGCCCTTACGTTTCCCCATTAAATCCTCTTATTTAACCCCGTTCCTGCCTTCCTTCGCCTGTTTCCCCGGTCCGTGTTCTACGCGTTATGACATTTATCACTTTTGTATGTGCGCTTTTTGCATGTGTGCATTAGCTTATATTGATTGTCAGTGCTTTCTGTCATTAGTTAGGTATTTAGGCTTAAATAGTCAGTCATTTGGGGGTCTGGGACAGATTAAATTTAATTACATTGTTTCTTAAGGGGAAATTCAACTTAGACCTCGACCAGCTTTCTGGAATGCATTAAATTTGTTTTCCAAGGTACCACTGTAATACTGGTACCATGGAGCTGGAGGTTAAGGGCTTTGCTCAAGGGCTCACAGACGTGACTGTTCTGCTGAGGTCAGGCTCGAACCAGCGACCTTCCGTTCACAGGCTTAGCCAACTGAGCCACACACTGAGCCATAAGCTGTCTCGTCCGCTGCCAGACTGCAGGCTCTGCCCAGCAGGACAGAGGGGCGCCTTTATACTATAGTCTATACTGGCAGCTCAGTGTGCAAGACGGCAAAGGTGTTGTGGTCTGCGAAGCTGAAATACCCGGCCCACAAAGACTAGAAGCAAAGTGCACATTACCGCCGACCACCAAGAGCACGGACGACACCTACCGCTTGACTGAAGACCGTGTCCCTCCTCTGCCGCAGCAGGAGACCCTGAGGCAGACCACAAGCTGCCTCCTGCAGGAGGACGAACGTCATGGACTTCTTCGCTCGGTCTACAACCTCCATCACGCAGTCCTTTAGCGTGACCACTAAAGGGTAGATTTTCTCTTGCCAACCATCTGCGTCTAAGACAAAGAAGGAAAAAAATATTTACAAATAAATGTTTATTTAAAGTTTAAAGACCAATCGTGGCCAAATTCGAGCACTTTATTTATTTATTTATTTTTTTTTTTTATATATTCCCTCCACCACCCCCCCTCTGCGGAGGACTACTTTATTTGTATTTATTTATTTATATT
>JAODJU010000014.1:4916946-4930869 GCA_026776725.1 Gnathonemus echidnorhynchus
AGAAGATGGCGCCCTAGGCCAGCTTCACCGCCGGCGCCCCCTGTCTGAGACAAAGTGAAATCGGCTGGCTAAGTCGGTGCCCCCTCAGAAGATGGCGCCCTAGGCCAGCTTCACCGCCGGCGCCCCCTGTCTGAGACAAAGAGATATCAGCTGGCTAAGTCCTCAGAAGATGGTGCCGTAGGTGGTCGTCTATGTTGCCTAATGGGTTGACCGGCACTGTCAGAAGTTGAGCGGAAAACTCTCCTTTATAATGTTTGCGACGGTCCCTGAACTACTTTGCATGTAATCCAGAGCAGGGAAGTCAAACACACACAGGCAGATGTGTAGCTTTTAATTAAGGCGCCGGTGACGGAGCCTTTCATCCCTACAGGATTGCCGTCCGTCACATGTAGAGCCGCCTCGGTGCCAGTCTGCTCCGCGGAGCCATTAATCAGCGAAACCAACGCGCTAGACGGCTGACGTGAGTTATCGGTGTAATTACGGGCAAATCTCCCCCGACACGGCAGACTTCCCAGTGGCTGGCTAACGCGAGGCAGTGCTGCCAGCTTCCTGTAGGGGGCGCGGGTGTTTCAGAGGGACCCGGGATGATACTGAGGTAATACTAGGTACCAGCAGGAAAGGCTAAAAATGGCCCAAAGACCTTCAGATTCAACTTAGCATTTCACTGTCCAGAAATGTCACATTTAAACAGTACAGAGTAATGTATATATGACAGACAGCCTGAAAGGGGCCCCAGCAGGACGTATCACTTAGTGTAACTGGCCCTGAATGCGAGGTGCAGTGCAGCCAGCTTTACAGTGACCCACTGCTCATATCTAACCTGCAGTATAGTACAGAGTAATGTATATATGACAGACAGCCTGAAAGGGGCCCCAGCAGGACGTATCACTTAGTGTAACTGGCCCCGAATGCGAGGTGCAGTGCAGCCAGCTTTACAGTGACCCGCTGCCCATATCTAACCTGCAGTATAGTACAGAGTAATGTATATATGACAGACAGCCAAAAAATCCAGTTATGCCCAAATGCGGAGGCTGTCCACACACGTTCATGTGCATAGTACAGCAATGCAGTAACTAACTCACTGCACTTAGAGCATCGTTTTGTACACACTGTTCTTATTCCTACATCGCCTGCACTGACATGCACCCCTGTACTTTTCACACATTCACCACATGCACGCTGTATATGTCAGCCAGCCTGTATGTGAGCACTGTCTTGTATGTGTATGTACAGGAGACACTGACAGCCAGAGACAGATTCCAATAACCGGATTCCGATGTTCTATAAGTAAATACACACACGCCCTCACATGACCAACACAAATAAAAATAAGACCCAGAGCCCCCCAGAGTCCCGCAGTTCCTGCCCCCAGTGACTCCAGTCCGGCTTGACCAGTTACCTTTTGTCCCGCGGCGTCTGTGACGGCGACCTGCTCCGTCTCTCCATCCTGCACCTCCTCCATCCTCAGGCGGCTCACAACCACTGTCCCCACAGCGCTGGCACCATCCGATGTCCTGGAGGAGGGGGGGGGATAGCAGCACAGGGCTATGACCGACGGCTCGGTGCTGAAGGGGAACACGCTCCTGCCACATTCGTCTTCATCGCTCCTAAAAGCCTCAGCCGGCATCCGCACATCGGCGAAAAGCCCGCGGGCCGTCAGCCTCCTTGCCGACGGAGAGGAATCACTCCTCTGTGTGGAGACGGCGCACTCCTAATGGCGATTGATTGCCTCACGTTGCCATCGTTATCCCCCAGTGGGGGCCGGTGAGGAGCAGAGGTGTCCCGTCAGCTGACGTGATCGGATTATGGCAGGGGGAGCGCCGTCCAGCATCACTATGAATGTAGAGTCAGTCGTTCGTCCTCGGGTTCGAGGAAGACGCCGATGGCTGAGGCTTTGTGAGATGTGACATTCATGCAAAATATTTAAGAAAATGTCACATTTCAAAGTCCTGCACCCAGACATAAATCAAGAACAATTAGTACCTCAGTTGTCTCACTCTTTGTCTGAAGAGCTGGACATGCACCCACAAGATGAAAGTCTAAATATTGACCTCAAACTACCTTTAAAGCTTTGAGGAGACGGCTGAGAAGCAGCCAGCACTTTGCTCTACCTCCTTAAGGCTCAGGCCCTCCTGCTTAAGACATGGACAGCGAGGGATCGACATCCTCAAGCACATCTGCGGAAATCCATCCTACATGGTTTCCACGATCTTTCAAATGCTCACAAAATAGAGAATAAACACACAAGCTGCTTCTGGAAAAGCACACATACACAAATTACACCAAGTCACCAGGCTCCATCAAACAGTTTATGCCACAATTGCAGGGTATTGGACAGGTGGATATAGAACAACAGAGAGCAACGTCATACAGGACAGACAGCAGTGCAATAAAAGACAAGACTAGAGTCTAATATACAATATATTTACAGAAGTGTTGGGACACCAGGCCCTTACACCCACATTACACCCCCTTTTCTGACGTCACATTTTAAATCCACGGGCATCAATATGGAGCTGGTCTCCCCTTTGCAGCTATAACAGCTGCCACTCTCCTGTGAAGGTTTTCCACAATATTTTGGAGTGTGTCTGTGGGAATTTTTGTCCATTCATCCAGAAGAGCATTTGTGTGGTCAGGCACTGATGTTGGACTTGAAGGCCTGGCTCACAATCTCCGTTTTAATTTATCCCAAAGGTATTTGATGGCATTGAGGTCAGGGATTTGTTCACGTCTCATGTCTTTATGGACCTTGCTTTGTGCACTGGGGCACAGTCACGCTGGAACAGAAAAGGGCCGCTGTCCCTAAACTGCTCCCACAAAGTCGGAAGCATAGAATTGTCCAAAATGTCTTGCTATGCTGAAGCATTAAGAGTTCCCTGGAACTACGGAGCAAAGCCCAACCCCTGAAAACAGCCCATACCATTATCCCTCCTCCCCCAAACTGTGCAGTTGGCACAGTGCAGTCAGGCAGGTAACGTTCTCCTGGCATCTGCCAAACCCAGACTTATCACTGCCAGACAGAGAAGCGTGATTCATCACTCCACCAAACGAGTCCAGTGGCTGTGTGCTTTACACCACTCCATCCGACACTTGGCATCGTGCTTGGTGATGTGAGTCTTGCATGCAGCTGCTCGGCCATAGAAGCCCATTCCATGAAGCTCCCAGTGCACAGTTTCTGTGCTGCAGTTAATGCCAGAGGAAGTTTGGAACTCTGCAGTTACTGAGTCAAGAGCGTTGGCAACTTTTACGCACTAAACACCTCAGCAATCGGTGACCCGCTCTGTTACTTTACGTGGCCTGCCACTTTGTCACTGAGTTTCTGTTGTTCCTAAATGCCTCCACTTTGCAATAACAGCACTTACAGCTGACTGCGGAATATCTAGCAAGGAAGAATTTTCACAAACTGACTTATTGCAAAGCTGGCATCCTGTGACAGCACCACGCTTGAACTCACTGAGGTCTTCAGAACGACCCGTTCATTCACAAATGTTTGTAAATCTGACTGCATGGCTTGGTGCTTGATTTTATGCACCTGTGGTAATGGGTCTGAATGAAACACCTGAATTCAATGATTTGGAGTCGTGTCCCAGTACTGTATGAATGAGAGAACATTAAATTAGTAATAAACAGGAGAGTAAAAGGGGAAGGATGTACAAATAACCAGAGAAGGTGTACAGTACCGATACAGAACTGAAACATTAAGAAGAAGATTTGGGGAGTTAAGCAAAGCACACACTGGCTCTACTCTCCGGCAGGCCTGATTACTTCCTGAACGTTCTGCTGCATAATGAATACTCTGGAGTGGGGGGGTTGGGGGTATTTCCCCAGGAACTACAATCCCAGCCCTAACTTTTCCTGCTCCAGGAAATCTGTCTGCTGTACCCTCACCAAAGGAAACACAAATCAAGATCAAGTCAAGTAAGACACAACATTCAAATTAAATAACATGCCACCTAACTACCACCTTTTAACATGCTCTGTGAAAATGCACGTGAATACATTTGAAGTGATCCTGCACTGTGGGGTATGAAACTCCTTGACATGTCAGGGTGCTGTTTCAAAGCGCTACTTCTGCATTTATAAATCGTCATACAGAATTTTTTGCCACACAGCATCTCTTCCCTTCGATACGTCTCCATGCAGCATGCTTTTACCCTGTGGACACAGTAAATGCCCGTCTTTCAAATGGCGTGTAGCGATGTAATCCGTGTCACGCTTGATACCCCGATGGCGTTCCATGCATCTCGACCTGCCACTCCATTTCAGCTTTCAACTCCTCCTGTGCTTTGGTGTCGTATAATTAGCATAATTAATAATGGATTAAAGCTTGCACGGATGATAAAGGTTATAATGGACATGGCACGGATTACACTGTTACATAATTAGCTCATTTAGTCTGCCGACGATGCATTACAGAATTGCAAGATGTCATTCATGTTATCGTCTCTGTTGTTTTGACTGTGTTGTACAGCTTTGCAGAATTGCAAGATGTCATTCATGTTATCGTCTCTGTTGTTTTGACTGTGTTGTACAGCTTTGCATCTACAATGCAGTACATAAGTCAAAATGAAAACCTTGTAAATGCTTGTATAATACGAGCTTGCAGTTTCCCGATAGGTACGAAGAGATTGCGGCCGGACCCCCCGTGAGGCTCAGAATCAGGCAGGACCGGGGTACCTGTACCGAAGGTTAAAGGGCACTCCTTTGACTGTACCTCTGATAGCTCTTTGGCTGTACCCCTGATAGCCCTTTGGCCGTACCTCTGATAGCCCTTTCTGGCGTTTAGCTAGAAAGCAGGAAATCTGAACAAAGACTGTATTATGAATCATTACTATAAAACACAGGGATTCACACACGTATGTAAACAGCATTTACAGGTGGCTTGTCTGTTAACATCAGTAAAAGGCCTGAAGTGTCTCAGGAGGTATAAGGTACATGAGTACAGTACCTTTTATTTAAGCTTATTTTATTTAGCGGATGCTAAATTTAAAAAAGGACTATAAGAAAAGGTTCAGCCTATCCCTGGGATTCGAACCAGCAACCTTCTGATGAAGGTGGCCTAACCGGTTGAGCCTCACCCCACCCCCACTCCAGTTCACACACACTTGCCTCCCACCCCCAAACATACTCTCTTTGGCCAGTTTAGAGACACTGATTACCCTAACTCCATATATATGGACTGCATGAGCAAACTCATGTGACACAGGCAAAACATGCAGCCTCCACATAGAGAAGGGACTCGAACCCTCAGCCCTGCGGGTGCGGGGTACAAGCTGCCAGTGCCATCACTGATACTGTCCAGGGTATTTTATTAAAGCCCTAATGCTCAGATGCAATATGCTAATCTGTCTTATGAGTCTTCCTTTCCATTCTGCTTAATGAGGCTTAGCTGTGAATGTGAGCATTAATGAGTGCAGGTTACTCTTAGTGTATTCTCATCTGCACTGAATTTGGAGAAGTGGTTCTGTTATTCTCACTTTTAGTCACCTATCTTCAGAAACTCCACTTTAACTCTTTCAAAACTAGTAGATGTCACGACCTGCTCGTCCGATCCTCCTGTGTGGGGGCCACGCCCCCCTCGTTACCTCGTGTTAATTCCCGATTGTAATCACCCGTTGCCTGTTATTTTCGGCTTGTCCCGTGTATTTAAGTCTGTGTCTGAGTCCGTATCCCCAGATCTGTCATTGTAGTTTCGTTGTTGTTTCATGTTGGTCCCTGTTTGGAGTAAATAAACCCGTCTTGCTCCTATCACGGCTTCCTTCGCTTGCTTCCCCGACCCAAACGTGACAGTAGATGCAATATTAATAAAAGCACGAGTGTAAACTTGAAGTAAATATGTCAACACTGTAGTTACAGTGCTGTGAAACGTCGACTAATTAATGATACAGTGTTTTCTCTCTGCTCCATCCTGGGCATTAATCACAGAGAAGCCCGTCATGCAGTCAGGCTCAGCTAAACACTGGGTTGCAGCTGAGGTCACTGTGTTTAATCACGCGAAGGAAAAGCCTCCTGTCTATCGGTCAAAGTTACAGTTAGAAGCGTCGCAGACATTGCCAGTGTGTTTCGTCACCTGCAGCCGGAACACAGAGAGTCACACCGTGTCGCAGAAATTGCCGGTGTGTGACGTCACCTGCACGCTGTGTCACCACCGAGGAGTTTCTGTACAGCGTCATAAGGATTCATTATCAGTCATTAATCATTATTAAGAAAGTGCTAGAAAATGCAGCTCATGCCTGCTGCTTTTTTAGGAGCAAACTTACTGTACCCTAAGTAATTAGCTAAACTTAGCACCAGGCATTTTACACGTTCCCATTTAGGTTTTTTAAGAAGCCTACACTGTGTTCGATGGGCTATAAAAATATACTGCCTGTCTGTTGATCTCTGAAATGCAGTTTTTTTCTTAAGCGAAACAGTTAAAAATACAGAAATATGACATGCGGCAAATTCATTGCTAATGAAAGCCAAAATAATCTCGGCTGGTTATTTCCCGTGACCGCAAACGCTGATGTCTGCAGACGCGCTGTTCTGGTCAGCAGACTGTTTCTGAAAACTCCTGTTTTGTAGTTTTCGGCAAACGCAGTACGAGATACAGCGGTGTGAATCCACACACACGTACGCAACGAGCACAGATTTACAGACAGACAGGACAGACACACAGATACTGCCTGCCTGTGTTGGATGGGCCTGCTTGGCTTTCCAAGACCTACAAGATCTATTCTGGGATCAGAAAATGGGCCTGCAGTGAGGCCAGCCAGCAAAATACCCCCAGGCCCCCCCAGAAGGTCCTAGCTCCTCTACTTGGAAGGAGGGACACTGCTGTTGTCCAGTTCAAACCTCTACCGGAGTATTTAGATTAACAAGGGCGTACACTGGGGCGGGTCCACAAGAGCACTGGCCCCAGATTAAAACTAATTGGCCCCCAGACTGCTCCCTGCCCTGTCACTCACCATTTCAAAACACATCATTGGCTAATCATAAAGTTGACCCTGCTGTAGGAATTATGCCCCTGACATGCTCCCCACCTTAAAAAAAAAAATCTGAGAATCACCCCAGGATAGACCCAGAAGCACCTGGTCCTTAGTTCTGTGGACGGGAAATTCTGCACATCTGGGGCTGAGTTCATTTCAGCAGTTTATAAACAGGGGCCTGTGTCCTGCCCTCCAAAACAGTGCTGACTTTAGTCACCAGAAAGCCAAAACAGCAGACGGTCAGTGAAGAAACAGACACACTGTGTCAGTGCTGGGTTATGCTTTGCAATATCTGCACCTTTATAATGCCTGTATAATGCATTTATAGAACATTCAGAAGCAACATGTAAGTATACTTTAACATCCTAACAGACTTAACAGCCTTAACATTATTGCACGACTATAATGTTTGTTATTATCATATAATGTTTGCTGTTAATGTATATTAAAGCTGTTCGGATGTGAAGTCATAGTCACATACTGCCTATGAATGTTCTATGAATGCATTATGAACACATTATGAAGGTGCAGTTAATCTAAAGCATTACCCTGTGCTGATATTATCAGACACAAAGCAAATGGCAATATAAAGCTCAATTAGTTAGTAACAAAGTTCTCTCCTGCTTTTGACAGCTAATATTGTTATAATTGTTCCTCCTGAACTGATTTTCAACCTCCAAGTTGTGCTACATGTAAACTAAAGCTAAATAAATTATCGTTTTGAAAATTCAGCAGTTTAACCTGAGCGTAAAACATCGACTGTGTAGTTTCCAGACTAAAATTACCAAAATAAAAACTTGCAAAGGAAACTCTGAGGGTGTTTGCGGTGTGGCTGACATTGACCAAGCGTGTTGTTTGCATTCATCCCATCTTCCTCCTCCTCGCAGACCAGGGGGACTTAATAGGCCATAAGAGTCACATCCTCTGAATACACAACGCCGCCCCCCCCACACACACACTGGCAGATGTTTCTGGACCTCATGACATCAATGTCAGGCATAAAGCTAAGGATGATGAGTTATAGCGGGCTGCCCGGGTCCAAGATGCCGCCATAATGAAGCGACAGATGCTGGTAAGACCCTCGATGATGTTTCACTGCAGTCTGGGAGCCCAGGGGGCTGTGTGTCACACTGGAGCAGAGACACTGCTAAATTATATTCAAGTGATTATTCTCATTTTAGAGCTTTAAACATAACGAAGATCGGCTCTGAGCGTGTATTAACGCTCTAATAAAACAAGAAAACCATCAGAGTTTGGGTCTGGTCCTCATTATTCCGATTGCTGTGCAGCGTCTACAGCGCGACGGTATCTGCCGTCTGAGCAGGTGGACTGTGGTGTTTCCAAAGCCTTAAAAATAACAGCAATTGCAACTTAATAATCCTGCAGTGAGGTCAACCCGATGACGGCGCATTTGTGAGCCTGACTCTTAATGCCATAATGACACTACACAATATTCTGCGGGGGCTAGACTGGTGGCTTGTTTCGCAATTGCCTTCTTAATAAAACAAGATACAGATGCAAAAGCAGTGGGTAAGGACAGGGCTACACACTTACACAGGCGATGTTCAGAAGGGTGGAGGGAGTTTGGTACTATGTGACAGAGATGAAAGGGAGGTTGGTACTATGTGACAGAGATGAAAGGGAGGTTGGTACTATGTGACAGAGATGAAAGGGAGGTTGGTACTATGTGACAGAGATGAAAGGGAGGTTGGTATTATGTGACAGAGATGAAAGGGAGTTTGGCACTATCTCTGCCTGTTATCCATACTGGGCCATTCAGGAACGCCCCATCAGAGCCACTCTCACTTGTGCTACAAAACCTTGGCGGCACTGAACTGGGATATGGGCTGCCACCAATTCTTAAAGGAGCTTGTGGCTGCTGGATGGCAATGCAAAGAGGACTACTGAAGTAAGGCAACTAGGAAACTGTCATCTGCAACTGTGGTGCAAAAAAACCCCAAAGGGAAGGCCAGAGGCAGAAATGATCGACAGCCCCCTCAGATTTCACAGCACCGCACTGCGAAGACGCGTAGGAGAAACAAATGAAGAAGACCTTCTTGCAACAGCAAGCAAACGAACATTTGGTATCCTCAGGTGGGGCTCAAGCTTGCCAGGCTGTCCCGCTGAGAACAGCAGGCTTCTCTCCTGTGAGGTTTCCACCTGTGTCCCCCCCCCCCCCCATGGCCCAGCAGAGACCTCAGAAGGTTAACACTTCCTACAGCAACTGGGGGTTAAGGGCCTCGCTTAAGGGCCCAAGGGTGAAACAGTCACTCTGCTGACCCTAGGATTTGAACCAGTGTCCAACCCCCACCACGCCACCCCCATAAATGCTCAGAAATATGTAACGGCAAGGTGGTGGACATACAAACAAACACTCCCTTATGGAGATTCGATCCGCTCCAGCTGCTTAGCTCATCCAGGTGTCTTCAGAGATTAACGGCACAGAAGCATGAATATAACAGAGTGGAGAGGTCATGGGAGACACTGGGAGGCACTTAGTAGCACCACGTTGAGCAAATTCATTCAGGATGGGTGTCTGTTTCCATCGAATCAGAGCTTCAGATATTCCTTTCTGTCTGCAAAACCCATCAGCGATTTTAAATCAAACTGCAAAGTGAGGTTCTTCAGCAAATCTGCAGCAATATGGACGTGAACAATTAACATAAACGTTTATATTATCCTATCTAATCTCATCTCATCTATGCTTGAGCTTCCCTGCGTTCAACGCACAGCTGATAGAGAGGAGCCTCCATCAGCACCGAGATCCATTCCTGTGCTGAGGGGTGCTCTCCAAGCCAGAACCTGGAGTCCCTTTTAAAGGTGCCAAGTTAAACACAGGAGCAATGTGTAGGCACTGTAAGATCTTCTAGACCTTCCACCCTTGGTCTATAAGCAGTTTCTGAGCTCTCATGCAAGTGCATATCAGTATTTGCACTATTCTGACCTAAGTCCTACTTATCAGATTTAAAAATGGCCTGAACAAAAAAAAACACTTTCTTGTTTCTTTATTGAACACATTGATCCACATCCAAGCTGTTTGTTTGAAAAAAGCTTGTGAAGCTGCAGGATAATCAGCGCTATTAAGGGGGTAATTTCACATTAATGATCCAATCAATGAAAAAGTAGTCAGATGTGAGTCTGTGGGCCCTTACAGGAAACACAGACTTTTAGTTAACAGTCAATTCTTCTCTCTCTGATGAGATTCATCAACACTGTTGGACAGGAGACAGTCAGTCAGCCACTGACTAATGTTCTTTGGGGACCTCATTGGTGGCCCTCTGCCCTCCATCCAGGACTTATACTACTCAAGGACTAGGAAACAAGCAGAGAAAATCACTGCAGATCCGTCACACCCTGGACACAATCTCTTCCAGCTCCTCCCCTCTGGCAGGAGCTACAGAACTCTGTACACAAAAACCACCAGACATAGAAGCAGCTTCTTCTTAGGCCATCTAAGCTAAGCTGTGTCACCTGTCTTCTGTCAAGTTTTCCCCCTTAAACTCTGTTTGCACTCAACCTCGCACCTTATACATTGGATTACCCATGTGTGTATATTTCAAATTTTATTTCTTGTATAGTGTAACTTATTGTTTGTATAGTGTCATTTTCGCAATTTCGTTGTCAAGTGACGACATCTTATCTTATTGTCTGTGTACTAGGGAGTCTCAAGCAGCCAGAAGCAAATTCCTTGTGTACCCCAGCACACTTGGTGAATAAAGCTGATTCTGATTCTGATGGAAAACACTACAGGAGAGTGGAGCTTATGGCGGAATACCAGAAGAAATTCAACATTTTCATAAATGTTTTCCTACCTGTGTAATTTGCACCTACACTGGAAAGGCCGTCTGTATACAGATGGTCAGCAGAGATGAAAAACCCACATCCCAGCCGTGAAGCATGTTGTTGGCTGTAATTGTTTGGGACAGCTTGCAACTACCAAGAAAACAATGACTTTTGGAGTTTACCGGTAAATTCTGCAGGGGAATCTCGGGGAATCTAACTGTGAGCAGAAGCTTAACAAAAAGTAGGTCATGCAGAACAACAGCTCTGAACACACCTAAAACTATGACTCAACGCCTGCTATAGAAGAAATTTCACATTTTGGCAGGTCCACGCAAAGTTCACAAACGTCCTCCAAACCACATATTAACAGGAAAAGGAAAGGTCTGGTTGCTGGTAAAGATGATGCCAACAGATACTAATTTGCACGACTGATGTTTCCTCCAGCTGCTTCAGTTTCCTCTCACATTCCAAAAACATGCAGTCTGAGTGGCATCTAAATAGCCAGTAGCATGTCTGAGTACAGTATGTGTCCTGCGATAGACTGGTATACTGTCCAGCGTGTAACTTCGTCTTGCGTCCTACTATGGATTGGTATCCTGTCCAGGGTGTAACCTCGTCTTGTGCCCTGTGATAAACTGGCATCCAGCCTCCATGGTAGCCTCCTTGTCCCAGGAGAAGTGCTTAGAAAAAGGCTGGATGTTCACTGAAAATGTGAAAAGGTGTGCTGTTTATTTAGCTGAAGATCAAAGGTCTTAAGGCTTGACAAGCTGGGTAACACAAACTGTTTTTTCCATGCAGAAATCCTCCTTATCTGCTCTTGAAGAATGACAATGATATTCCCCTTGACTTCTATAAAAGAAGATGCAGGAGGAGAAGTAATGACAGAGGAGGGTCCCCTCTCCAAAGACCTTCATACTAGAAAGAAGACGCTTGAACAGCAGCCCGAAAAATATTCCACTGTAATGATTTAACACCTGAATGAGCCCATAATTAAAAATGAAAGGTCTCCGCATTTGTATAATATAATATAATATCCGCATTTGTATATTAAATTAAGGAGGCTGTTTGTATGATGTGGATGGCCTGTATTTCGGATTTCGGTGTGTCATTCCTGTCCAAATTTGCCAGGTTGTGGACTAGTTAATGGGGACAAACTGGTCTCGTCTGTTATGACTCAGCCCTAGTAAGCAGGACACTGAAGTATACCAAACCCTAGTATACCAAAACAGTACTATGTGGTGTGCCCCGCTACAGTGCATATGACACTGAAATATACCAAACCCTAGTATACCAAAACAGTACTATGTGCTGTGCCCCGCTACAGTGCATATGACACTGAAATATACCAAACCGTAGTATACCAAAACAGTACTATGTGCCATGCCCCGCTACAGTGCATATCACACTGAGGTATACTAAACCATAGTACACCAAAACAAGCTGGCATCTGGCCAAATGTTTCGCCTGTCATCTGAAGCCCTGGTGATCATTGCCCATGCACAATATAATATCCATATGATATCACCCAGCCCTAGTCCCACAACTGAGCTCTTTATTCGCACCTCACCTGTGTACCTGCCCCCGCCCCCCAGGCCTTCTCCTGGCCCCCATCTCCCCCTGAAAAACTAAAATACTACAAGTATAGCTGTACCTCACCACAAGGCCATTGGGTAGCGGCATTGCATTCACCATCCCAGTTCATGTTACACAGTATATCTGACATGGTCTTAAAGATACGAGCAACGGTAGACGGACGAAAATGCAAAGCGTAAAAAAAACTTTGTAAGCAATAAACGTGGCGTCACGTAAACAGTAAAATGAATAACACCACGATGGAGGAGAAGAAACATAAATGTCAAGAAAATAAGAAGGCATTCATCAAAGACGTGGGCACAGAAACCTATTCTTTGATTTAGCAAAATGAACGTGAGTATAAATCAGTGTCGCTTCTCTTAACTAAAATGCCGCCGTTTCTGCTGTTTCGGGTTTCAGGTTTCATATACCAGAAAAGGTCAGCCACTCGCTTTGGCAGGCAGAACCGAGATTTATGTAGCTTCACCTTTCGAAAATGGGTAGGACGGGGTGGGGGGGGGCATTATACCCAAGAAATATTCAGCGGATCGGGGGATGAACCAGCCGCTACAGGGAACAGATTGAAACGGCCACTTTGGGTCCATTGTGCGTCTTGTCCTGCTTCTCACTTCCTATGATAAAGGGGCTCCTCGCCAACTGCCCCGGACTGGACACCTGCAGAAACTCTGCCTCAGCGTGCCGGCCAATAGCAGGCCAAGCTCTCGGGGCACTGTGTAGTTGACTGAAGGCGCTTAATGTGGGGGGAGGGGAGCTGGACGTTATTGGGTCTCATTATAAAACTGTGTAACACAGTTGGCACCGTATGAGTTATAACTGACGGTGAGTGCGCCCTATTTCACAGGAAGCCGTCCCTGGATTGGTGGACCAACGAGAGCCAGCCGCCTCTGATTTGAAGAGCAAATGGAGGGATATTCCTCATTATTCATGGCCGTGGGCCCCAGTGCCTGTGACTCCGACTTCTCTGATCTTAAATTAAAGCCACAACCAAAGCATGTCAACATCATCAAAGAGAGCAGCCAAGAGGGACGCGACCCCATAACGAACCGCAGCCCAAATGAAGGAGGTCCACGAGCCTTTTGAAGCCTGCCGGACGGCGGCTTAGCATCAGAGCATTTCAAAGCCTTACCTGAGGCTAAGTGTTAGCTGCTGCTCCTTCAGTAAGTCTCCCACTGAGAAAGAGGCATAGCCCAGGAAACTCCTCTGCGAACAAAGAGAAACAGGCACATTAGCGAATGCAAGGCCCAAGTCCCTGTCACACAGCAGAAATGCACCAAAGCGGCCTGCTCTTACAGGCGGCTGTATTTCCGAGCGCAGGCTGGCAGGACAGGCCCCCACCTGAGCGCGACAACACTGTAACTCCATGCTTAAGCAGAGCGCTGAAGCTTCGGCTCGGGTTTCTGTGATCCGAGATGCCATTCTCACTGATACCAACGGGGTGTCCGGTTCAGCGGCGATTGGCGAGTGGCGATGCGCTAATGGTCCCGGCGCAGGAAAGACCCGCTCCACCCTCCTATTCATGCGACTTCTCCATGTTCACCACAGTCCGCACCCACCCACCCACCCCCCCACATCGGCGTCT
>JAODJU010000014.1:4952654-4965570 GCA_026776725.1 Gnathonemus echidnorhynchus
GCCTAGGTTAAGGTTATGGTCAGGCTTGGGGTTAAGCCTAGGTTAAGGTTATGGTCAGGCTTGGGGTTAAGCCTAGGTTAAGGTTATGGTCAGGCTTGGGGTTAAGCCTAGGAGCGACGGTCATAGGACAAGTAAAGACAAACTCACCGAGGCTGAATTCCACCAATGGCAGCTCAGGAACCAGAATGGGGCCTGCAGAGAGAGTAAAACATCCAGCTGTCAAAATAACCTACTGGGTGAGCAGCAAAATGATGGCACTGAGGAGAAGAGCTGCAGTGAGGAGCCCTTTGGTGTGTAGGGCACACAGGGAGTCCCACGCGCGGATCGGCTGTTTGCTGACAGAGTGCTGACACGGGGCACGTGACGCCCCAAGCAGGCTGTGATTGATATGTATAGGCTGTCGAGGACTTGGCGCCTGCCAAGGCGAGGGCTTTCCTAAGCCCAAGAGTGCCAAGGACTGGCACGCGTGGTGAGCACTGCCCGCGCCTCTGCCATCTGCCTGGGTTTCTGCTTCCCTAACAGCCACGGGCTCATTAATCCTTAAAAACGGAGCTGCGGCAAACTGCTCGCCAGCCTGCCGGAACCCAGCCGCAGGGTGACGCCTGAATCCCTGTCCCGTGTCCCCGGTTCAGTGTCCCACTGCAGCTAACGAGCAAACGGGGACGTTAAACGGGGACAGGAGATCCGTCCCCATAACGGACCTGCAAGTTCTGCTTCTCGTTCCGACGGGCCACGCTGGAGTGAGACATGTTTCTAACGCCTAGGTAGATTTACCTGACGGCACATGAAATGAGGCATTACTGCATAAAGAAGGCTCTTTCCCCAAGAAATGGGAGTCACCTTCCAATCCATCAACCCGCGGGGCGAGTTGGGACATGTGGTGATTTGTTCAAGACAGCTGTGTTAATGGACACCTCAGGATATGCTGTCTGACTTGCTTACAGATTCGGAGAGCGATGTCAGTTGCGTAAAGCTTTTGGCTGCGTCACGCTGACAGATTCATCATTAGGCAGCATTATCGTAAACAATACCAGCAGCAACATCTGCTGGCAACACGTCGGCTTCCCTTGTCATACAATAACTGTTTACAAGCACAGCCAGTATCTCTATATTAATTAAATACTCTGGGACTGGGATTCTCCTTTTCTAGTAATGCTGTCACAGGTTCTTAAAGTTGTCCCCGATCCGTCCAGAGTCCAGAAAAATAACAAATTTTGTCTCAGTGTCTAATACCAATTTATACTGTGTTGTGCTGTCACTCAATGACAAATTAAACATCTAACAAATGCCCCCTAACCAACAAGACAAATTCCCATAGTGACCTGTGGCTATGCTATATACAGTAATGCAAGAGTAACAATCAAATTTTCCTTTAAACATGCTCTAAACATTTAAAAGGTATTTATGTCTGAGTGCACAGTAGCACAGCAGTGTGTAGATGCTGCGCTGGACAGCAAGATTGTCTGCTTTCTCTACTGAACCGAATTTTGAGTAAAAGCATCTGCACACTTGTAAACTCCTTCAATGCATCTGAGAAACTGCAGCAGTGAACAGGCAGCACAAGGGTAATGGAACTGAAAGTCTGATCGCTGTCTCTCACTTTGAAAGGGCCACTGCCCCACGATCACCGGGCCCGGAAAGGCCCTTTGCAAGATGGCTGGTGGTCAGATTATCAGCCTCTTCTACTGGCCACCAGCAGCCCTGTTCCTGACACGCCAGTAGCCAATAACTCAGCTGGCATGCCAGCCTCTCACGACCCGGATCAGTCATGCCCAGAGGAGGAACTTGAGGTGGTATACTGGGTGGTAGAGTATAGCAGTGGTATAGCAGCAGTAGAGTACAACAGCGGTAGAGTATAGCAGCGGTAGAGTACAACAGCGGTAGAGTATAGCAGCGGTAGAGTACAGCAGTGGTAGAGTATAGCAGCGGTAGAGTACAACAGCGGTAGAGTATAGCAGCGGTAGAGTATAGCAGCGGTAGAGTACAGCAGTGGTAGAGTATAGCAGCGGTAGAGTACAGCAGTGGTAGAGTATAGCAGCGGTAGAGTACAGCAGCGGTAAACCAGCCGCATCCACCTATCGGTTCCACCATCCTGGTTCGCTGCAGACCTAACGCTCTAACTCCCGAACATTTATCATTCTCGTCCATGACAGGCATGTCTCACCTGGCTTAGAACACGGAGAACGCCGGCAATTTCCAGCCATGACCAGAATTAAAAATCACCCCCTGGGAGGGGGGGGGGGTGCAAAACAAATTGTCTACAAGATCAACTGGGCCAAGCAAAACAATTGGATCTGACACTTACAGACCCCCCCCAGCCCAATTGTTGACCCCCCCGTCTCTTCTACTTCATGTGGTGAAGGCATATGTGCCCCAAGCACAAGGGATGGCAGACATCAGCTCAGGGCCACCGGGGGCCAAACGCTGGTCCACGGATCACATAGGAGCAGCACTATAGCTTATCACCTGGAAAGCGTGAAATACTTTTTCCTAGAGGGGGGTGGGTATTACTCCATCACCATGCCCTGGTAGCCTGATGGTAGTTATTCCCTGTTTTGCACCTGCAGCATTTAGGATAGGGTCCAGACGCCCCACAACCCTGCATAGGACAAGCAGGTACAGAGAATGGATGGATGGATGGATGGATGGATGGATGGATGGATGGATGGATGGATGGATGGATGGATGGATGGATGGCTCCAAGATCATCACATGACACTAAGCTAGTGGTGTGATTGGGCCAGGCATCTCTATACTGTAAGAGACTAAAAGGTGTTTCCCAAAGAAAGACCAGTTCGCTTCTCCCATAACACTACAACACTTTTACAACATTCGTGATGCTTCCATGATTGAAAACAATCTTTGGCATACCTGCTGCAGAAAATACCAGCAGGGCTGGAATAAGCTCTCAGCAGGGAGATGGCATTCTGTACCTGGGACACACCCCCTGGGACACACCCCCTGGACCCCCCCCCCGGGACCCGCCCTCCCAGGACCCGCCCCCTGGGACTCCTTCATCGTCAGAACAGAGTAGGACGACCCCTGCTATGGTACTTCAGCTACTTTAAAATCTCCAGATAAGGCTGTAGGTCTGTGCAGAAGCCATGACCATCACAGTGCAGGCCCCAGTGCAGCTCTCACTCTATGTGCTACATCTACTGTCCACTGGGGTGTTCGGAAGGGCTTCCTGTCAGCTATCGGTGGGGGGGCTGAATGTGGAGTATCCTCGTGGTTAGTAGAGCAGGATAGGGAGCCTTATGGGGGGGAATGCAAACATTCTCTCAGACTTTTTCCACTTGGTGTCTCTCATTTTGTGACAGTGGTAATAATAATCATCATAATAATAATAATAATAATAATAATAATAATAATAATGATAATGATAATAATAATAATGATAATGATATGGAAAGGATGGACAGCACAGAATTTATTTCAGTACCTGGCTAATATTTTAATTTAACAAGACTTTGCTAATCTTTAAAAGACACATGATATATATAAAACTGCAGACATTTCTGTGCTGGGAGTGACGTTTTTGATGGTGAGATATCCTGGGCCAGGACAGCAGGTCTGGGAATCTATGTGAAATGAAATTATAAAAACAAATCCAGCAATGACATCATGCCAATGCAACAGAATACACATATACCGCCATCCATCTGTCTGTCCGTCCGTCCTCTAACCGCTGAGCCCAGTCAGGGTCATGGGACATTACCTGACATATCGGTGTGTTTCCTGGAGCAAGATCACCCAGTCTGAGTCTGTCCCACATGCCTGAATGGCTCATTATATTGATTATTATTGTACTGTGTGAGAATTGCTCCTTCTAGACATACATTAATCCAGCAGGATTGCCTGTGTTGAAAATGGATGCAAAATCACTGGAATTCTTGTAGACTTTGTTTGAGATCAACAGTATACCAACAGGATAAACACCACCGATGTTTAGTTCGACGTGGCTGCTCTTCAGTGGCATGTGAGAGAACCTGGGCTGTTTATTCAATGACTTTATAGCATCAAGTCCTCATTGAATGGTGGGTAAAATCTTCACATTTCAGCAATGCAGGGATGCACCTACTCGTCATTGAAAGCAAGGCACTGCATTTTCTGTGTATGTTAAATACATGTTAATTGCTACTATCTTCATTCCTGCCTTTGCGTCAATCGGTGTGTGTGTGCGAATGTGGTAGATCTGAAGAAAGCACTGGAAGTTATGCACAGGTCAGGAACATTCACCTCTCCTATAACTATGTGAAACTCATCCATCCATCCATCCATCCATCCATCCATCCATCCATTTCCAAGCACTGCTTGTTCCGGAACCATAGCTGGGATGGAGATCAGAAGCCAGTCAATTAAGGGGCACTCACACAAAAACAAGGGCAGCGATCAGCACCACATGAAGGAGACGTGAACATGGAAGGAGCACACAAGTCCTACTGGAGACAGATTCAGGCTGACAGCTCAGGAAGCACAAGTTTACAGCACAGGACAATGAACCACCCTGCCGTTACCCGGCAAGGACACCGAGCTCCGGGTTCAGGGCACAGCCACAGCCTGCCCACTTCCATCCCTGAGAAATCCGGGGTTCCCCTTTTCTGTGTTACAGGGATGCTGCTATCCTGCAGCCTTCAAGATAACACTGTAAAGACTCCCGAGTGCATGGTGAGTGAGCGGAGAGAGAGGCTGGAACTCACCTGCTCCGGCTCCGCCCGCCTTGGGGCAGTCAGCCTGCACGCTCCCGGTCATCGCCATCAGGAGTCGTCGGAGGTGCAGGATCCTATTCCGCAAGCTTTCAGAGTTCGCTTCCCGCAGAACCACAATCCAGGACTGCAAGGCTGATGCAGAGCCGGCTTCCAGACAGAGATCCGTCTCTCCGCTTTCGAACTCTGTGTGTGAGAAGCGCAGGGCACCTTTAGGGAAGTCTGAAGGGGACAGGGCACTGGAAGGTGCGGGGATTAGGGGGGCTCTGGGGGGTGGCTGAGCAGATAATTTAAGAGAAGGTAAGAGAAGACGGATATTATGCATGATACAGACCTTCATCAATCCATCTTCTCTGTCACAGAATCCAGTAACCTAATAGTCCAGAATCAGACCCCCGTCGGTTTGCGATTTAGCCTGCTGCTTCATCCTGGCAGTGCAGCGGTCCGTCTACCCCCCCCCCCCCGAACGTAATAAATGTGCCACAAAGCTCGGCACAGGGAGGATCAAGCCACGACACTGAGCGGAAAGCGTCCTACTCAGCAGGGCTGCCTGCTGCAGCCAGGATCCAATTCATTAAAGGTGCTGAGCTGAGCCGTGCCAGCGGAGGAGAGACAGACACGCGAGCGGCACTGGCAGCGATGTGGCGATGAGCGCTCCGCTCGAGGGGACCGCCGGGATTCGCTGAGCTAGAGGTGTCCGTCATCGCTCAGCAGAGCCCTCCCTCTGTGCGGCCCGCCCCCCGTCCCAGCCAGCGGCGGAGACGACTCACAAAGACGACAGTCTACATTTGGCATCAACAGGTGGCTTCTCATTAAAGGGCACTCATCTGTGTGGGGGAGAGAGTGTGTGCGTGACATGGGGGGGGGGGCGTGTGGAAGAAGCTTGGGGAGGGATATGCTGCTTCATTTTCAAAATATCTAAGTTAAGTGATGTGAAACATGTTCCATCCAAAGTTATAAAAATGTCTCTCCTGTATTGTAATGAGCAGCTCATATAGGGGATGAGATCAGCAGAACAAATTAATGCGTTTGAGCGCAAGAGATTAAGTTTACATAATTAGACACGACAGCCACATTATGCACTCTGGCGGCATAATTTATTTCTTTAGTTATCAGCACCAGGGACTGACTGTCTGGTCGTGAGCAGAGCAGCGAGTCTAAGTGAGACGGACGGTTCCCACCGACCTGCGAAACAATAAAAAATAAGACGAATACATTTTCTCCGTGGATGTTCAGCTTGCCTGCTCTGCGAAGAAGAAAACTCACGTGTGATGAACGTCTCGCCACTCCGCCTTAACGAAGGGTGCAAATAGGCAGCGATTGTCCCATTAAAGTGTGGGAAGAGGGGGGGGAAGAGGGGGGGGAAGAGGAGGAGGTGTTCATTTTAATGTGCTCATTTTAACACACTGAACGAAGCCTTATTATGCCGATTTATGAGAGCTGCTCAAAAAATCGATAGAGATGGAGCAAAGGCAATGGAGCGTGACCCTTTAAGATGCTTAAAGCACCTGCATGTACCAGTGACAGGACACATGGACGTGGCCAGACGCGATCATTGCCCTTACATCTAGCTGGAGGACCTGAGCCCTTCTCATCGCTAACCCTTATCTTATCCGTTTTCCGCTGTACTGTGTAGCTCTCCGTTTCGTATTTCCAGCGTTTTCCGGTAAAATTCCAGTGTCTGACTTGGTTGGTGATCTCTTACTGATGATGTGCTTGTCTTGCAGGTGCTGACCCGTGACCCACTCTGGAGAACAATCGTCGGTCAGATAAATGAGGGTGAATGTAAACTCTGAGTCACCGGCACACCCTGCCCCCCTCCCCCTCTCGAGATGCCCCCTCCCCATCTCGAGAATCGAGAGAGACTGTGGCACAGAGATGGCATTTTGGCACCACCTGACAAACCAAGACTGACGAGAAGCAGAAACGAGAGCTGACATGCAGGAAGCACCTGAGCTCTCAGGCTATTTGTTGACCACCCCTTTCATATTTTTTTTTAGCGATACACATTTATTTTTTTGAGACAGCAGGGTTAGATGATGCTTGTGGTTAAGGCCCCATCTGTAACATCACCCTGCCAACCTTGGGATTTGAACCAATGACCTTCCGCTCCCAAGCACAGCATCCTAACCCTGTGAGCTGCACACTACCTCATTCCACGCCCCTTTCCATTACCTCTCTGACTGGAGAGGCCCGAATCAGGGCCGAGATCCAGCTGAGCTCACAGTGCCATTGTGCTAGACTGAGTGGCAGTTATGCCTACTTCTCTGTGCATTTTCAGTTCACTGTACATATGCTGGATATATATATAGATGTATAAACTTCGCTGTCAGTTATCTAACAAAAGTCCTGCACTCTAAATTATTTCTTGATTCTGATTAAGTCAGTCTCTCTTGTTATTATAATGTGTGGCTCTATTATGTTTGAGTATCCTGCTGAGAAGAGGGCAGGCCACATACAGCAGCAGGCCACATACAGCAGCAGGCCACATACAGCAGCAGGCCACGGGGGCACCGGCCCCCGCTGAAAGATGACCCTGAGTGTCCCCCTCCCCTGTCACTCACCTAATGATAAGATTAGCGCCTCTATGCATTATGGTCCCTCTTATGTCACCCACCTTTAAAGATCTGAGAATCAACGCTGAAAGAGACAGACCTACACGACTGGCCAACACCCCGGAGAGACAGGTGGGTCCGTTTACCATGGATGGTGGAATTCTAAACTAAAGGTTGAATCAAACTATCTATATAGAAAGGTAACCTCTGAAACATATCCTAGTCTGCGTCGTCTAATATGTGTAAGATCCTTTTCAGGATGCAGGTATATTGACCGACGCCGTTGTCAGCTGACTCTCCCCAATACCGACTATAACCCCCCCCCAGCCCAGCAGTACTGCATCACGCTCCAGCTTCACGCTTCAGCCCAACAGATGCCTCAGACCTCCATTCACACCACTCTACCTCCTGTCCACTTGGTTGTCTCCCCCGATGCTGTAATTATCTCTCCCCTGCATACTGGGAAAATGCACTCTCGACCACAACCAATCAGTTTCCATTCTGGCCTTTCAACCCAGTTGCACTATATCAATCAGCTTCCTCTCTCTCACCGTTTTAAACTTCCTCTCTTAGAATGAATGCTTTCACCAGCAAGAAGTTCAACAATATTAGGAATCTCTGAGGTTCTCTGCCTCCCCAACACCCACTTCTAGTTTATCACACTATTATTACACTTTATTGTCCAGCCCTGCTTTGATTTTCACCTCTTGAGTAGGTCGTCCTCAGCTGCCAGAACTCTACAGCCATAGGCCTTAAGACCACAAGTTCAAAAGGTTTTTGTGCTGGATCTCCTGTTTACTCCAGATCTCAAAGCTCTTATGCTGATCACACCCAACCCCGTGTCCTCACCCCCCTTGGACACACAGCTCTCCATCTCCCAAACATCTAATCTCTCCAGCTGGATGACTGACCACCAACAGAATGCTGGATGGAATTCCTTCCCATGCCCATCTGTGCCTCAATTCACAAAGATCTCTGGTCAACAAAACTGTGTTTTCATCAAGAACCACCACAGGCTACCTAAAATGAAGGCTACAGTCTCTCAGCCTAAGGTTTTGAAGACTCTGCATCATCTGGAGAGCCTTACCTGCCAGACGATGGGATTCTCCCAGCTGGCAGCCTGCTCTGTGATCACATCCTAGATCGACTCTGATGCGGCTCTGCTGTTGTTTGAAATGCCTACCTGCTTATTCCATGGAACCAGCAACTCGTGGGACAGGCCGCTGCACACCTCGCCTTGGAATGTCTCTCACACGCGGGCTGAGCCCTTTAGCGATTTCCAATCCTTAGTTCTGACACGTGGGTTTGATAAAAGAACATCAGCACCTCACATTCTGAACTTCATCAAAGTCCTTTCAAGATTCCGACACAATCACAGGGATGGCTGTCTGTGTCCTGAGCAAAGGTCAGGAATCAGCTATAGAACAAATTTTCCACGTCACTCCGGATAACAGGATTTTTTTCCTCTCAGCAAATCCCTCTTCTCTTTAAACTTCACCTTCCCATCAAAACGCATCTCTTCAAAATGCCCTTCATCCAGTCACCCTGGGAGTGTTTCTGTGTTTCACTGCATGGACACCATTTGCACATGTGCCGAACCTAATATTCAGTTCCCTGAAAATTTTCCGAAAGGCAAATAAAACACATTTTTAAAAATCACGCATACATTCTTTGTTAAGAATAAAATGGTGCATTCCTAGATTGCCAAAAAGTCAGTCATTTTCACCTAACGATGCCAAAATATAAAATACAGTTAATCAATGACGGTACCAATTTGCAATTCCCCTCATGCTGTTTATTAATTACATATTAAAATAAAGTAGTAAGTAAATAAATAAGTAAAAAAGGCAGCAAATGGTTAAAAAAATCGGTTAAAAATACAAACGATTAGCATGGTATCCGATTAATAGAGTAAAACAGCAAAGGCTGCTGTTCTCTTTAAAGCACTTACCAGAAGTGAGAGTGAGTGACTGAATGTGACATTTCAGACGGCTTTCAGGTGCTGCCTTGGCTAAGGGCCCTCCCAGACTTTGTGCTATCATGCATGCAATATAGAGGATTATATCCATAATGGAAAAAAGGCAGCCCATCAGGTAAAGAATAAGAACAGATCACTACTGAATCTCAAAGCAAAGCTTGCACTGTGAGGCTGGGATGTATTCCTTTTCAGTAAGATAAAGACACTGAAATTGATTATGTGTTACTTTATGGCGTCTGGGACCCTGCATCAAATCCAGCTTTACAACCTAAATATCTTTCTGAACTGATGATCACTCTTCCGATACACCGATGTAATTCAGTGTAACAGTGTGACAGTACATCAGGCTGCAGAGGGGGGACAAAACCCGGCATGTAAAGGGACATACAGGGACACACATTTACTGGGGCTGCACGTGTGAACCGACCGAAAAACACAAGCAGCGCATCCTGGAGAAGTGCAAGAGGAAGCGAGAGGATAAAGCAGCGGAAAGGGGAAGAGCGTGCCGCAGTGGGCCGGAGCACGGGCAGCGGAAAGTTCAGAGAAAGTTCTCCATTTTCATAAGTGCGCAGCCTGACAAGATACACCTTATGGAAAACTGCTATGTAGAAAAACACTAGATGTGGCCAAGCCAAACTACACATCTGTTCCCCGATATTCCAGACTGAGCATTGCACATCGTTTTTTCAAACAGGATTAAACAATCGACTCTGGGGGACAATAATGAAACAGACAGGTTCCTGCGTAACTTTTGTCTTCCTCTTCATCGGCTTTCCCTGCTCAGTCACATGCTACTCACTGGCAGAAATGCAAAATTCAAACAGATTCATCCATGTGGCAGTACTTACTGATGCGTAATGCAGAATGGTTATCTCCACTCTCCACGACGTGACATCGCTCCAGGACGATAACCTCCACTGGATCAGACCGCTGCAAGGACAGAGAACGGAATCAGGAGGAGGGCAGCCACCTTGGGGGACTGTCAGGGCTAATTGCTGATTGACAGCTGGAGAGACGCACGGGCCCGTGCATCTGAGAGAAAATCGTCTCCGTGTGGCCGAAGAGGAAGAGAAGGGAGACAGAAGGGCTGAAAAAATAACACACAGTCCTCAATTTGCCTCTTGGTGCCACACAGCTTCGGCTCCTGGCTGATGGGACACATTCTCTCCTTGATTAGTGAATAGAGGAGCTTATTCACAGTCCATTGAGCACTGATTGAACCCAACACAACAATGCTGGTTCTGGCTGTATTGAAGAAGAACAATCAGGCCTTCATCAGAGGTAAATATGCCAGGTATAGAGAGTTCATATTTGCAGCCATTGTCATTCCTAATTCTTCTGGCAATGCAGGCTAATTAAATGCTGGTCTCTTGCCCATCTTCTGTCACTCTCCTGCAGAGTATTCAGTCTGCGTTTTCACGAAGACCTTGGTGAAGCCTGCCTTTGTCGAGGAACTCCTCAGACACTGAAGTACAGGAGGTGCTTCGTATTTAACCATTCATTCACCGAAACCTACAGTTATACATTTTATTCAAGTGCTAATCTCACAAAAACCTTTTAACTGTGAATTACAGTACCAAAGGAAATCTTGAAACCTTTTATAATATGCAGTAAATATTCATCAAATAACATGGCATGTGTAAATCAAATTTCACACTGACCCAAATGATCTACCAACCACGACATTAAGGACATAAGCATCTTACAGAGGAAATGATCTCTCATACTTAGGAAAAGTCCAGGGTTTGTGCCATTCTTACACAAGTCCAGTAGAGTGGCCTTCATTATCCTACCGTCCAGCTTGAAATTATGCTCCCCCAGGACCACAGTGCAACATACAGCAAGTGGGGGGGGGGGATTTCACAGGACTTATAGTACAAAACACATGGGGGCTCTTCACAGGGGTGCATATACATATTGCGATGTGTATGTATATAAACAATAAGTAAGACAGAAGCACAAAAGGGTGGAATAAGCTAACAATAAATAGAGAAATAATGATACGATAAAGGCTCTGGCTCAGCACAAGAACATGCCATCAAATGATCTATTTAAAGCAGTTCCTGTTCTTACGAGACCTAGATGTAATTACAGCATGAAAAAAAGCCCTTTTCTGGGGCAGATGTAACTTCTCACGGACCCTCCAGGCAGATGAGCCCTCATCATGGAAGCGTTTGGCTGCAGGGATCTGCACAGAGGGAATGTGTTACGGTCAGGCTTCCCCACAAAGTCTAAGTGATACGGGAGTCTGAGTCAACAATGCTATTCTTTGAGAGGGCAGCTCTGCTGTCAAGGCCATATCTACTGGGATAGGAGAGTATGAACTGTCAGCACAGTCAGCCAAATGGAGCCAGCTGCTGCCCTTAGGGAGTCAGGCGACGACCACAGGGAGGTCTGTAGATGAGAGTCACTGACCTTGGTTCTCTTCTGGAGAACACTCAGGCACTCTTCTCATATAGCGGTATTACTGTATGATTTTAACATAGAAAGATGTAACTTGAATGACGTTATGCCCTTTCCTGTGAAAACTATGTCTAGGTTCAGGATCTAGTTATGGAGTTGGATGCATTGATGGAAGAGCGTGTGTTTGGGCCGCTGATGCAAGGCCTTGGAGGTGTCAGTCAGGTGATCAGCACCTTCAACCGCTTCACCGCCATCTTCCTCCCAGTCATACCAGGCTGCCTTCTCTTCATTCTGCACCCATGCTGCGATGGCATCTCCCAGCACCCGCCTTGTGGCTGTTTTTTGGTGTCTTCCTCCCCCTATTTCGTTAATCCCCCTCTCCACCCCCGCTTAATGTCCCTCTTCCCTTCCTTCCACTCCTGCATCATGTACCCAGCTTTAACTCACACAGACCTGGGGCCCGACTCAGACCCATTAGTCAGGTGTCAGCAGGAAAAACTTTGAAAGCTGGGAAATTGTATTTAAAAAAAAAAAAACACCCATGAACATCGATTTGTCAAAGGCAGCACTGGGGACCAAGGTGGGAAAATGACAAAGAACACAGCCACAGTGGGGGGGGTGCAGACTTAACCGTCGTCCCGAGAGCTGCTGCATATGAGGCACATGGAGTGAAAAGCGTCCTGAAAAGGACCTGAAGTATCTCAGAGGAGATGCGATTAAAGTCCCTCGGAGCCGCCGGACTGAGCTCTAAATGGAATTCCGATCCAGCCAACGGGCTGAGAATGAACTATTGAATGTCTAGTGTGGCTTCAGCAGAGCCTCAGGTTTCAGACTGATGGTATCACACTTGGCGTAAGTGGGGGATGAAAAATTCCATTTGAATTGTATTGATTGGGCACAAATTCTGTTATTTAGTTCCCTGCAATTAGTCAATTACAGCAAATGGCAGTTTTTTTCGTTCGTCAACTGAGTCATTCATTCCAGCCACTGGGCAATTTTTACAGGGAGGAAAAAAACCATCTTGATCTGAGGCTCAGCTGTCAGCAGGAGGACGTCAGGATCACAAGCTGCCGCCTCTTCTCAGCGACAGGAGGGAGGTAAAAAGCAGCCGCGATTTATTTGGGCCCTCGATTCTGGTGTCACGCGTCAAGCCGAGGGCCCCCAGCCTTTGATGTGTTTTTCTGCATCCATGCACCTGAAATTTGCCCCAACAGCATGACACTGAAGCCCCCCCCCCCCCCCCCCCCCCCCCCCCCCCCCCCCCCCCCCCCCCC
>JAODJU010000014.1:4986276-4998776 GCA_026776725.1 Gnathonemus echidnorhynchus
GCGGGAATCAGGCTGTCAGACTGCAAGAATCAGACCATCAGACTCCAAGAATCAGATCGTCAGACTGCGGGAATCAGGCTGTCAGACTGCAAGAATCAGACCATCAGACTCCAAGAATCAGATCGTCAGACTGCGGGAATCAGACCATCAGACTCCAAGAATCAGACCGTCAGACTTCGGGAATCAGACTGTCAGACTGCAAGAATCAGACCATCAGACTCTGGGAATCAAGCCGTCAGACTGCGAGAATCAGACCATCAGACTGCAAGAATCAGACCGTCAGACTGTGGGAATCAGGCCGTCAGACTGTGGGAATCAGGAAGTTAGACTCGGGGAATGACTGATGGTCCAGCTCAGAAAAGCCCCCAGCAAACCTCACCGGCTGAAGACTTATTGCATCGTATCAGTGGCCACATTCTGAGGGAGGCCCATAGTGATTAACTAGTAATGGACCACAGTGTTTGGTGGTCATGTCTGGGGTGCACGTTATGAAATGTAACAGGGGGCTGTCTGGTACCCAGCACTGTGAAGCTCTGTGACTGTTCCCGCCACGTCCACCATAGGGTTAGGGTTAGTTCGGGTTAGGGTTAACCTGACATGAACCTGGGCAGTGAGGCATCCCAATTTCTCAGGCACCCATATTTATGAACCTGTGACGGACTGGCATCCCACCCAGGGAGCATGCCAGCCCTGCCCTATGCCACCTGGCACTCTGACCAGGATAGGTGCTTTGAAGATGGATGTATTGATCGGTCAGCCTGGACATCCCCCAATCCTTGTGTGATCCATGGATGCTCTCCTCCATTTCCTGAAACCCTTTGAAATATGTTCAAGGTTTCTATACAAAAGAGTCATAATTCGATTCATGTTAAGAAATGCCCCCCCACAAAGATTTAGGGCAGATCCCCTTTTATAATTTCATTAAAACTTGCAAACAACAACCCAAAGCTCCCTGAATATATAACGGTCGGAATGACATGATAAAAATTAGGGACAATATGCTCTGCAGCTCTTGGAGTTCGGAGGAAAAACACGGAAACCAAAACGAGAATCAGACAAGGATTTGATAGCAGCGCTGCTCCCCCGGTGTGAATAAGCGGGACGCGCCCTATCGATCCACAGTGAGCTTCCGGATCCATTCAGCCTACCTGTTATTTCATGCCATGCGCAGAGTTTCCACGGAAATACCTCTGCCTTTTATCAGCGATTCAAATAGCCTTGAAAATGCAGAGAGGAGAAAAGGCGAGACAAATAGCTCTGTAGTGTTAGCGGCCGAAAGGCTGAAAGGAATCGATAAAGCCTCAGGCCAGCAGTAAAAGCTGTGGGGGATATCCAAAGGCGGATCTGAGCGCTCATCACGGGTCGCTGGGGCACACAGCGCCAAGCGGACCTCCTCTCCCTCTCTGTTTCACGCGGCATCATTCCCCTGAAGTTTTACAGCTCGCCAGATGAAAACCTGAGGACTGAGAAGGGGACTATTTAAATAGCTATGCCCGACATTGTTTTGATTAGTATGACAGGTGTAAGAATGTGAGAAAACACCGCGGCTGCTACTGAGGATCTGTTCCAGCCGAAAGGTACCTTTAGCTTCGCCATTGGCCTTGAGGACAGGGGGGGCAGGACTCAGTCAGGCCTGAGGTCGTCCTTGATGTCTACAAGGTCATTTTGTAAAGAGATGTAAAGAAAGAACAACCACCCTGATGTGTCCACTAACCAGCCACACAGAGTCCTTCACCAGGTTGACTGGTGTGCTCAACAACTACAGACCACACCATACATCAGCGTCAGTTCCGCCACAGACCGTATCATACATCAGGGTCAGTGCCAACTGCAACTGCACTGTACATAAACGTCGTCAAGCATCAGTGCTGCTGCAGACCGCATCATACTTCAGCATCAGTGCTGCTGCAGACCACACCGTACATCAGCGTCAGTGCTGCAGTCCAACCACACCGTATTAACTGTAACAACACAGATTTACAACTATGCAAAAAAGTCCACAGAAGCCATGAAGGGGTTTGGGTGAGACCTTTTCATTCAACTAATGAGTGGAAATGCCTCAAATGAGCACCAGGTTAAATCACCTGTACTAGGTTACTTTAATAGGAGAAGTTAAGTCAAAGCTATCCTAACTGAAATATATTAATGGAAAACAGTGGTCAGAAAAGGTCAGGGGGAGATATATATATTACCAGCCAAGAAAGATGAGCAGTGTGTCTTTCTTGGACCCACAGATAATTGGCTCCTCGGGGAAATGAAAGGCAGAAAGCAAAAGCAGTTGAAAACCCGAAAAGCACAAACAGCAGGACAGCCGAGGCCCGGAATCCCACCTGCGGCTGCGGGCTGCTCGCATCTCGTCCGGCTCATTTCATTTTGCATTTTAATTCCTAGGTCCAGCTTCCGTAAAGCGCTTGAAAAAGCGCTACGTAAATGCAGCATTCACTCTCTCTGTCCTTCAGGTTACACGTTTGCTGAGTATCACAGGGTGCCTCTGCTCTGATCAGGGATTTTGGGATGATGAGAATTTCCAGAAAGTACATTGACCTGCAGTTTTCAAAGCCAGCCAGATCTCTTGAAAATTGTCCCGTCTCTCACTGTGACAGTGAAATTGACACTGCGTCCAGACAGGGAAGCATTCAGTCCATGAAGACAAACGTAGTTGTCCTCGGAGCAAATCTGTGAACGTCTCACAGGATACAGTACCGTGAAGCCACTACTGTGAGGAATGTTCCGGACACGTGAAAGATCAGAAAAACAGGGAGAGCTATACTGCGCGTTGTCCGTATATGACACACTGACTAAACCAGTCGCCGCCACCCCCCCCGCCTAGGGCCCCCACATGGGCTTAGAGCGGTCCTGCATCTGGGGAGGGAGAAGTGAGGGAATAGAAACAGAGAGAGAAAACATCTCTGATGTCACCACTGATCACGCGCGTGGAAACGAAGATGAAGAGAAACTGGTTCATTTCACTTTGGAGTTTGGTATCATTAAAAATGAAAGGATCTTATCAGTGTTCCTTCTGTGAGATCACAGAAGGCAGTATTTCACATCCTTACAGAACAGGACACCCAGATAAATACAAATGCCAGTTTGCTTGGTTTTGCTTCCTGATCACACAAACAGGGCAAATTTACTGGTCTTTCAATGTTAGCCACATCATTGAACAATAAAATGACCATTCATCTCACAAAGGAGATGTGAAACGATTTACTGTATCTGAAGTCTATCAACTGAAACGTAGCAGACAGCATAGGGGTGTTCCTAAATCAGCGAGGAGAACACCGGAACGTGACGGAGTACTCGTAAACCATGGGGCCACACTGACCCCACAGCAGGCACCACGACACGTCCATTGAATTCTGAACAGATTTAGTCAAATTCCCTAAGACCCCATACTAGCTGCCAGTAGCAGGGACTGAGATCCTGTAATTATGCAGACGTACACCTAACTCAGAGGGGCCGCTGCTACACTGCAAAGCAGCAGTTCCAGGAGGTGCTTAACCAAACCTTACTGACTCTCCACTGCATTCCTTATCCAACGCATTTATCATTCATCTTTGAATTGGACCTATCAGGATATTTTTCAGAACCATAAAGGGATGGTGTGCACGTGACTCAGGGGTCTAAACCTCTGTGTCTGTGATCAGAAGGTCACTGGTTCAAGTCCTGCCCTCAACAGAATAATCACTTGTCTGTGGACCCAGGAGCAAAACCACCAGCCCCCAGCTCCAGGGGGGGTACATGCTGTCTTTCATCAGGATGGAGAACAGGATGGAGTGACAGCATCCCCACAGGAACTAATGAAGTATCTGCGTTCTATTAAGTACATGGCTAAATCAAAAAGAGTGCACAGTCACTCCAAAAACAGGAACCCCCCCCTCTTTTACGTCCTAACCGTTATCACTGCTGCATTCTGGGTTGCCCTTCTTCTTCACAACAGCCAGGGGCAAAGTCAGAATATCTAACGGAGAGGATGTGTGGAAGCATCACATCCCCCTGGTTTAAGGTTCCCTCCTTGGTGCTAAGGATCCGGCCCACGACCTGGTTCCCCGCCAAAAGGAGGCAGCGACAGTGGGAAGGAAGCCCAGGTCCCATCCAGACATATAATACACCCACAGGCAGGACTGAGCTTATCAAATTGGGCTCTATTGAAATTAGATTTTAAATTTTAGTGCTGCAATGCAAAGTAATCATTTGATTTTTTTTGTTACTGGACAAATCTCATCAATCAGGGATATAATCAGAATTGGTAAGTTTGCCAAAAAAGCAAACTTAGAGGCAGTGGAAACTAGATGAGTGTGTGGGGTGTGTGTGTGAGTTTTGTATTGACCTGATGTAACATCTACAGTGTAACTTTAAAAATCATCTTTATGAATTCAAGCTCTTTAACCTCCTGAAAAAGACAAGAAAGCTGCTGTCAAATGTGAAATATTCCCTAAAATCAGTCACCGGGGGAACAAAATGTCACATTTCAAATGTTCATTAAAAATTTTAAAGTAACCACAAATCACCTCAAACCAACAGATAATGTATGAAGATGATCCAGTGTTGAGAGGGTGAAGCTCACTAATGACCATTAAAATACCACTTATGAAAATTGTCAGAACTCAATTTTGTGTGAAAAAAATGTAAATGACTGGAAAGGAAATGTTTAGATATTACATTCAAGCTCTCTCGAAATATCTTTGAAAAGTAATCAAGCTCACGTTTTCATTTTAATAAGACTTAACCATTCTCCCTTTGATGAAATGCCAGCAAAATTACATTTTAAAACTTCCATGCTACTTAAAAGTTATCATCTCATCTCTCTTATACGCTTACAGTCCTGCAAAATAAATAAAGTATTCCAAATTTCCTTTTGATATCCTTTTCATTTTCAATTTCAAATGTACGGCCACTTACTTGATATGAAGCCTTTGGTTTGTATGGTAAACTGTCATTTAATATGTTGCTGGAAATTCCCGTAAGTAGATGCAATAGTGAAATGTTCACAGCTGCTCTGCAGTGAAATGGCTGTAACTCTGAACTACTGGTTAGGGGCGGCGCGGGGCTCGGAGGGTTAGGGGCAGAAGGGTGGAATTCCATGAGAATGTGATGGTTCCAGAAGGAACACGTCACAGGGCAGCCACTAGATCCATCAGCACAATGAAGCACCAGCGCACTTACACAGAAGGATGCGTTAGACTCCCACCAAAAACAACTGAAAGGCCTTTGAATATCTACTTACCTTGAAAATACTCTTTCAGCCATCAAAGTGCTCTGCATTCCAGACAGAGACAGAGCACTGCAGGAGGCTCCCTGCATCTTACTTTATACGTTTGCAGGTTTACGCTTGCTCAGGATTTTGGGTAATTTCAGAGAGAACACCTATATCAATCTGCCTTTCAACAGCTTGTCCTGGTCAGAGTTACCGGTTAATTTAACTGGGAAGAATTTAACATTTACGTCTGGAGCCCAGAGCCCCACAGACTGGCTAACCAGCATATCCGAGCCTGAACTAAGAACAGGCCTGGTAAACATTAATAGGTAAAGCTGGGTCCACCAGTTACGAAATGCAACGCTTCGGTCACACACCGATATGCTCAGTCAATCTCAGAAAATCTGTTATTATAACTTAAAGAAGACGTCTTTTTCCCCATGACAATTCAGAAATGTGCACTGTACAATGTCTTCCAACACTGGATTTACAGTTACACCACTAGTCATACAGGCCCCTGGTTTGTTGCTTCTGGGGCCCCACTTAATGCAGTGACTGATTGTGGTCAGCAGGGGGCCACAAAACATCGGGTGCCCCCGGGGCCCAACCTAGTGCAGTGTCTGATCGTGGTCAGCAGGGGGCCACCAAACGTCGGGTGCCCCAGGCCACAGCCAACATACACACACACACACATACTTCGAAACACACAATTTTCACAGCCGTCTCAACCGACATTTTTCAAAAAAATAAAATGACAAAACTTCACATGGGAATGAAACCAATAAAAGATGCACTTTCCCAGCAGCGGCTGCCTTCCCAACCCTAATGAAACATGTGAAGCCTTTTGATCAGAGCTTTCAGAAGTCATTGTGGAAACTCTGCCTGAACCTCACTGGGTGAAACTCGCTTGACAACCACACACTGGTGGGGATTATGGGTTGTTTCTTTCCCCCCCCCCCCCACAGTAAACAAACATTTCAAGGCCTTTTTTTGGGAAAACCATAAGCTGTGCGAAATGTGACTTTGCAAGATGCCTTCATAACATCCTGACTGTTTTGACAGAAAAGAAGGAGATCTATCCAGGACAAAATAGGTAAAGCTGCCTTTTCAGTATGTTATGCCGTGTTAAAGAGAATCGCAGTTTTCTTGAAGGCAAGATAAAGCAGAACGGTGATATTACAGAAGAAGGTCTATTGCTATTCAGAGTAACAAACAGCACAGACACACAACTATGATGCAGGAGTCCAGCGGGAAACGCTCTCGTTTTAACATTCACCGCTCAGCAAAACAAAGCCAAGCTTTTCCCTTTTCAAATACACCGAAGCTCCTTCAGAAAAATCAACACCCTCTGCATGTAAATCTTTTTTTACGAACATAATTTGGGACGCTGATAAAATTGAAGGGCGCATAAGCTCTTTCAAAGCAGACCCTTATAAACCCATAAGACGATAATCACGGCAGGATGTGAGACCAATCAGAATCCAAGCAGCACGTAGGTCAGGATGTTTGTTTTTGCTTTAGGTAAAATAAGATCCTATTCGTTCCACATCCGCCTCACAGGAAAAATTTGCATCGCCTCCGTTCCCACTAAAATGAACTCTTACAACTCTGCTTACAATGTCTGCACTAAAAACAAACCCTGCTCTATAACAAGGTTCATTTTCCTGTTAAGGTCAGTTTCAAGAGCAGAACAGGAGTATTCAAATATCCTTAGTGCTTACAGAGACCTCTCATAGACCTTCCTTAATGTCACGTACGCCTGAATTGAGATGTTTACAGGCGTGAACATGCACCCATCAAAAGATGTGATGAATACACGCATCGTTCTGCCAGAGTCAGGCGAGAGAGCAGTCTTCCATTACTAAATGAAATTAATTAATTACTTAATTAAAGCCAGGAGCTCAAAGTTTATTCTCTCTCAACATTCTTCTGCCAGGGGGTACGGCAGAGGAAAACACTTCAGCTGAATCCACACTGGTTTTATTGTTTCATATTTGCATAAAAATACCATAAGATCCAAGAATTCCACAGTACATCATTTTCAATATGCTTCATGAGACACATATTGTGTATGTTCAACAGGAGGGTCCCAGCAGTTCCTCTAAACCTTCCCACTTAGATAATTTCTAAAAATATAAAACTGGCACACGCCGTATATGAATGACGTTTGTATCACTTATCAAAGCTAGGATGTTTCACAATGACCCGAGGCAGCAGTCTAGTAGAGTCTATGTGACGGCACACGTCACCTGCCTCCGCTGTGAAGCGTCCCTCCAGAAGCTGTGTGACAAGGACAACAGAGTCACCCATTTGCAAGGAACAGGATGTTTTCTGTATATCGACAGCCTGCCTTTCAGAGTAATTTGTGCCATTCCGCAATGACCACGGATCAGTCCCAGAGTCCTGGTGTTCAATCAGGCCATTAGCCACAGCCTGCAGGTCCGATTTTAACGGTTTATAAGCAAACAGGATCTCAGTGCTGCTGTAACCTCAGTCAATGTCGTTACCCTGAACTGTTTTAGAATCCATTCAGCTAATTAAATAGACTTGTAGGTTTCTTTGTACAATAAAAACTAATTATTTGAGGGATTCTAAGTGAAAGAAACGTTTATACTCAAAGGAGAATGAATCCCTATGAAAGTTTTACCACGTTAACAGCAGCCATTAACAGATGCAGTTTAAAGAAATACATTAAACAAAGAAAAAATACATTATTTATAAAACCTCTCCTTAGAGACTTTCCCGAAGGGACACAGCCAAAGAAACTTTAGTTCGTTTTCTCAGCTACACAGCAAGATATTTAAACAAATTCAAGTTAAACTGCTTTCACAAGAGTACCATGGCAGTTCTGGCATTGATTTCAAACCTTTTGTTGGGCTGCTGTACCACCTGCCCCAGACGTTGACACATTACTGCCATGTGACCTATGTCACTGACCTCAGTGCTCAGCGCCGTTACCTGTGGAGAGTGTCTGACAAATGAATCATGAGCAAACAGGTGTGGAGTGGAGCTTTTCTGAGATATATACTGCCCACAGGTTATCCTAAGGAATAAGCAGGGCACAAATACAAACAGAGCCACATCCACCTTGCAAGAGAGAGTGAGTCGGAGAGGCTGGGAGATGCACTCAGACTCTAAGAGTGTTTCCTAAATGCAAATCTATAAACTGAACTTTGGTAGTGTATAACCTTTGGTGTAAACTGGATGAAGTCGCTATAAACAGGAAAGGTATCAGACCCCGAGCGCTGGACATCATTCCCGCCAATGTGAAAAGGTGAAACCCGCATGGTGGACGTCCGAACATCACCTGAACTCACACTCCTCTCTGCGGAAACGTGCAAGAGCCAGAGCAGAAATCTCTGCGGAAATGCACGAGAGCCAGAGCGGAGATCTCTGAGGAAATGCGCAAGACCCGAAGCGGAGATCTGTGCCGAAATGCAGGTGAGACCCGGAGCGGAGATCTGTACCAAAATGTGAGTGAGAGTCGGAGCGGAGATCTCTGTGGAACAATGTGCGAGAGCCAGAGCGGAGATCTCTGCGGAAACGTGTACTAGAGCTGGAGCAGGTATCTCTACGGAAATGCGTGCGAGAGCCCGGAATGGATATCTCTACGGATAGGCGCGTGAAAGCCGGAGCGGAGATCTCTGCGGAAATGTGTGCTAGAGTCCAGAGTGGAGATCTCTGCGGAAATGTGTGCTAGAGTCCAGAGTGGAGATCTCTGCGGAAGCGCACGTGAGAGTCGGAGCGGAGATCTCTACCAAGACACGCATGACAGCTGGAGCGGAGATCTCCACGGAAATGCACGCGAGCGCCTGAGCGGAGTCAGGGAGAGGGAGTGTGTGAGGCTTACCTGGCTGGGGCTCTGCATCAGGAAGAGCAGGTTCCCTCTCAGGCGGCACCATCGCTCTCTGCGCTCTGCACGCAGGCAGGGGGAGAGGAGAAGAAATAGACAGGGTTAAAACGACTGAGCTACCGACGCACGCTGCTTTCTAAGGATCCGGGGAGGGGGGGGACGACTCGTCTGGGATTAGGAGATGGTGAGACTAAGGGAAGCGCATCGTTTTTAAAGGTCAGAGCCGGAAGGGAGAGTCATTATGCGATTCCCGCTGTGGGCACCAGCGCCATGTGCCTGACAGGCGGCTGAATACCAGAAAACTTCCAGAAGGCAGCAGCACTGGAAGCTCCTTTATTGGTCCATAGCTCTGTGCTCAGTAGGGGTGTAGCAGAGCTAGGAGGGGAAGCTTCTAAAAGCTAACGGGGGAGTGCAGCTAGACTATAGGGAACTAGCTCAACACTGTATGCTGTAGTGAATAAGCACAGGCTCATTTTAGCATACTCAACACTGTACGCTAAGGTGAGTACGCACAGGCTCATTTTAGCATACTCAACACTGTACGCTAAGGTGAATAAGCACAGGCTCATTTTAGCTTACTCAACACTGTACGCTAAGGTGAGTACGCACAGGTTCATCTTAACATGTATGCTACACTAAGATGGTTAGTACCAGGAGTGGAAATAGGTCCTTCACTAGCTTACTAGTACTGTTCTTTTGCCAGTTTATTTATGTGTAACAGGTTTTCTCAGAAATGGCTTTAATGGTTATGAAACTGCAATGATATTTTGGACCGTTCGGGCTGAACGTTGTAGGCTACTCATCATCATTTGACATATCACCCAAAAGGCACAAAAAGGACCATATACTCCTCACTGTGAAAAGAGCATGTCCTAAAGACCTTCTCCAAACCCGCAGCCAACCCTGCAGCGGTAGGGAGTCCATGCTTTGGCCAAATATTCAAAACGCCCTTCAAAGTGTCTGTGACTCTCCTGTTTGATAAAGCAGAATAACGACAGAGAGCCTTTTTATCTAACCCAGCCCTCAGGGAACCCCAAGCCGCTCCACATTTTGGCTTCCTCCCTGTTCTCAGCCAGACATTCCATATTTTTGCTCCCTCCAAGGTCCTGGGTAAGGAGCTGAGAGGAAGCAAAAACATGGAGTGTCTGGGAGTCCCTGAGGACCAAGTTGGGAACCAAGTCCTGCTGGAGGATTGGGGTCATCACTGTCCCATGGCACGCTGAAATATTGATATCAAAAGTTCGGAATTGTAGTCTAGATAAACAATTAGCAGTCTCAGAAAATGAAAGTCTCCAGGGTTTTCCCCCCTTTTATTTGTAGACTGAAATCTCTGGAATAATAACAAGCCAGCAGCGATAATTAGGAAGTCAGTCTAGCAGAACGCCGGCAGCATTAGGAGCCGATTGTTCTGGGCTGTGAGCCCTCTGGGCTCTGATACAATCACACGCATCCACCTGACCTCTGCAGACTCTTTTCAGATGTCTCCAGCTTCTTCGCATGGACGTTGCGAGCGTGCGCTCATCCTCGCCTTACTTACAAGATCCTCCCTGTAACATTTGCACATCTTTCATTTTCTTAGCAGACACTTTTACCCGAAGCACCATACGTTTTTCGAGAAAGCAGGACCAGCGAGTCAAAGGAGCAATTGGGGGGTAAGGGCCATTCTCAAGGGCCCAACGGTGATATCGCCCTGCCGACTCTGGGATTTAAACCAATGACCTTCCGATCACCCATGGGGGGAGGGGACTTCCTGTACTCAGCGATTCACCAACCAGTTTAGCCCACATCAAATTTATACGCTTACAGTGCCTACAATGAGGTAATGACATTGTCTCTGACAGCTACTCTGAATCATAAAAGGTGTTCCTCATATGGGCCCCAATGATACCGGCCCCGTGGCCCCAGAGGTGGCTACAGGGGGCTTTAGCTCCCTCTCTGCCCTGTAGTAGTGTACCTGGAGGCTGCCGAGGAATGCCAGGGGGGATCCTGTGCACCCAAAGTCTTCCTTCTTTATCAAAGTTTGCCGGAGGTCCCTGGGATAGAGATGCTAGTGCCTTCATGTTGAATCTCATCCTCTTCCAGGAGTCAGGCCAAAAAGCAGTGATGTACACCTGTAACACACACACACACACACACACAAACACACGTTTGTATTCATATCTTTGTGGGGACCGCTAATTAATTTCTATGGGAAAAATGCTAATGCTAACTATGACAACCCTAACCCCTACCCAGCCCTAACCATAACCATAAGTAACCAAAGTCTTGTGGAATTTTTATAACACTTAATTTCCCCTTGTTGCAACCAAAAAGGTGAACACTTAACATCAAAATAACAGGTTTTTATCATGTTTTGGGGACATTTGGTCCCCACAATGTAATGTATACCGGAACCACACACACACACACTCCCCCGCTGAGGGTCTTTCTATCTAAATGGGGACCGTCCATTCATTTCTATGGGAAAAACCCTAATCCTAATCATGACACCCTTAACCTCTACCCATCCCTAATTTTGACCATAAGTAACCAACCCAAATACAAGACTTTTGGCATTTTTACTTTTTGATTGCATTCACAGATTTTTATAAAACTGATGTTATCCAAATGGGGATCTCAAAAGATGTCCCCAAAAGTAGGGAAATTTCAGGTTTGACTACACTTTGGGGACAATTTGGTCCTTAAATGTGATCTATGCAAATCCCCCCCCCCCACACACACACACACACAGACAGAATGTATCAACCAAAGACCCCAGGACATAAACTGAAAAAACTCAAACCATACTTAACCAAAGACTCAGTTTTTTTTTCAAAGAGTTGTCAAACACATTTAAAATTTGATAGATTATAGAATATACATACTCTGGCAAAATTTACCACATATATAGACTAAATCATTTAAAGTGAAAAAAATAAACATCTGGATTACAGAGGTTAAGTAGCCTTTGTTTCCAGGGTATAGATTCCCGAATTGACCCTGACTGATCCCTAATCCCAAGCAGCAGGACGCCATGAACAGGAATTGCATTCATATGAGGAGTCAGGAATTGTGTTCACTTGACTGTGCACTGACCTGTTCCAGATGTGCGAGCACCAGACGGCCATTGTGGTACCATGCCGGGCATTCCTCCTCCATACTGCGCGGGCATCGTCCGCTCAGTGCCAGTCTGTCGCCCAACAGCCATCCGACTGGCATCCACCCGCCACCATCTGGAGATGAACTTTAATCCCACAGGTGTACTCTAATGTAATGGTGTCCATTTAGGCTATAGCTAGCTTGGCTTATTATTTTTGTTCGTTTTAGAAGTGTCATTATTTACCTTTCTTCATTGGGGCTGGGTGCTACTGATCTACTCGATCTAATCCCTAATCAAATTAATCAGATGAGAGGCTATTCTAAACACGGTGTATATGAGCATATACCTCTGTAACCTGAGGCCTGAGGATG
>JAODJU010000014.1:5003776-5006268 GCA_026776725.1 Gnathonemus echidnorhynchus
CTGTACTTATGAGAGATAGTTAGTTTCTCTTCTGCTTAGTCACTCCTGGCTATTGCTGTCTTCTCTCATGCAGAAGGACTTGCTGATGCTCCTCATTGTTGACCAGTCTAGTTTGTGCAACATCTTTTGTTTTATTGCACCAGTGTTCGAAATGCTGACTAAGTCTGATACAGAGTCCAGCCACAGTAAATATGTGTTGATCTACCCTAGTGGCCAAAATTGTGCATTTTTGGCTTATGCTGTAACGATTACTACACGAATAGAGGTGGTAGAAGTAACAAATCAAAGAATGTTACAGACATTGGACAATTTAATAAGTATCTGGATCAACAGTTGAATATAGTTCTGCAGTCTCTAAAAATTGGAAGTGTTTCCAAAATATAGGGCCGCTAGTCTAGACAGGCATTTCAGCGTCCAGCAGATGGCATTTGGTGTGAATATCATTGTGCACTTTCAATGAGCAGTTGCAGTAATTGAAATATAAATGCAATGGAACGCAAATGAGCCATGTGACATAAACCACGCCAAGGATACCTTTGCCTCCTGATATTACAAATTTGAACCCCCTTAACAGTAATTTGACACAGATGAAAGTGAATATGAAACTTTTGTGATCCCCTGCAGGGATTGGTTTCTGATGTTCTGTTGCCATAGCAGTAAATTAATACAGGTTCTTATGGGAGGGGCCACCAAAAACATGCAGCCAATCAGGCTGTTGCATCCTATCATTTATTTGTTTCGTTGATGGCTTGTTTTTTTTTTTTTTTTTGGTGATGCAGAAGTTGTTTCAGACAAAATACAAGGAGTCTGCATCCCTTGTTGATTCACAGGCTAAAAGTTGTAGTACTTGAGCTTAAGGTGGCGCTAAAGGGTCCAATGACTCGCGAAAGGGTGGATACTAGTATGGTCCCTTGCACCAGGTCACTTGAAAAAATAAAACCCAAAAAAGTACTACAAGTCGTCCTAGTTGTGATAACAGGCTGGGTTATATGGTGGCCTAATTTTCTGAGTGTAATTTGCAGGAACTAAATGCACTTGTTTGTAATCAGATCATTTTACACTTCCTGGTCTGATTTGGAGATTTTTTTTTGTGAAAAACAATACATAATTGATTACAGATTGCATAATTATCTCAAGGCTCGAAAATCATAAGCAGGTATGCAAACAATTATGCAAATATGAGGTTTGAGCAGTCATCATTTTCTGCATTTGTTTATATGTGCATAGTGAAATCAATATTTCTGAGTAAGAGAATATGAGGTCTGAAATTCAGAAAAATTCTCAGAAATGTCATAATATCATAATGTCTTAATTAAAAAAAGTTACCCTTTTTTGGCGCACAAAAAGTTGTATATCTATCAATCTGTTTTGGGGGGCTGATGCTCCTCATTGTTGACCAGTCTAGAGTGTGCAGCATCTTTTATTATATTATGCACCAATGTTGTGAATGCTGACTAAGTCTGATAATGAGTGGCGAGCTATGTTCTGTGTCTGTGATTAGAATATCACTGGTTTGAGTCCTGGTCTTGACAAAACAGTCACATGTCTGTGGGCCCTTAAGCAAGGCCCTTAACCGCCAGCTCCACAGGTGCCGCACATTAGCTGACCCTGTGTTGTGACCCCCCAAGCAAGAGCAAGATGGGGTCAACAAAGAGAAGCATTCCAATGAACCTGTAGTTGTGCAGATGGCAAATAAAGTATGTTTGTTTGTTTGTTTGTATTTTTCCATAGCCGCTTACCCAGGATTATTCAGAAATGGCGATAACATGCAAAACCCGGGAGGTGTCAGGCCTTGTGTTTCATTGCATTTATATACATGTATTATGGTTTTTTAAATTAAAACACTAATAGGAATCAACAGGACTGGAATAAGAGTATTAAGTGCACCTGGGCAACAGCACACATGATGTCAGGAAGCAACGGCGCTTATTGGTGGCTCCTGAAATTCAGAAATGCATCTAACAGAGGAAATTATTGCATAGGCTTTTCAGTGAGTGCCACATTAAAAGAACAATATACAGTTATATCAAATATATTAGATATTAAATCGCATTAAACTGTTAAATTACAGGAGTGAATGAGACCTGGGGGGGGGGCATGCTAATGGGGAGGGGTTGCTATGTTTGGTGCCCCCCAATGATGTTGTGCTAGTCATCCATCCATCCATCCATCTGAACCCACTTGTCCAATTCAGGGTCACGGGAGGGGGAGCCTATCCCAGAAGCTACGGGCACAATGTGGGGAACAACCCCGGACAGGGCCCAACCCCCTGCAGGGCACATTCACACGCCATGTGCCCGCATGCTCATATGGTTAATCCCGGCCAGGGTATCACCCCGATGATCTCATCCTATAATATTTACATTTACTTATTTCTATCCCATTCACATTAAATATGATCCAAACCATCCAGTCATTCTTTCAGGTATCTCTTTAGGGGTGAGGTGTTATGGCAGCAATGCCAGTCTGACATCGTAACTTACTGTCACATG
>JAODJU010000014.1:5015007-5029543 GCA_026776725.1 Gnathonemus echidnorhynchus
GTTTGGACCCCCTCCTGTGTGTGTGGTTTGTGCGTTTTCCCCATGTCATGTGGGTTTGGACCCCCTCCCGTGTGTGTGCAGTTTGTGTGTTTTTCCCCATGTCACGTAGGTTTGGACCCCCTCCTGTGTGTGTGGTTTGTGCGTTTTCCCCATGTCATGTGGGTTTGGACCCCCTCCCGTGTGTGTACCCTGACATGTACTAGCACCACGCCCAAGCCCTGGTATAGTTACCTCGTTTCTTTACTTAGTAATAATTAATATTATAGAAATTTTAAGAGAAAAAAATGGCGAATTTGCTGCCCTCAGCTTTGAAAAACACACACATTAGCAACATTCTTCTACCAGATTTATATTAAGCCGATTTGGCTGTTGATGCATTTCTTTTCAAAACAGCGTACACTTTTAATAATACTGGGCCAATTCATATTTTAAATTACATCCGTAGACTGCATTTATTTGCATATAGCTTCTGCTGGTGAGATGCCTACATATGTAGACCCATGAACTTCGCACATTGAACCCAATGTATTTCACAGGGTAAAGTTCACACTGGAATACCTTATTTCGTTTCAGGTTACACTTCTGTGAAACACGGAGTCGAAGAACTGTGGAATAATATAGCTACGGATTCACTGAAAACGCTGAACACGATTTTGTCTTCAGAGTGGAGAGTCAGGCGCAGTCGCTTCACTAAACCGGACACGGACTCGGTTGTCCGTGCGAGACATTAAAACACGTTACGTAGCCTACTATGGTAGTTTGCACCTTGCTGCTAAACAAATAGCAAATGTAGTGTCACTTTCGCTCAAGTTGCGCAGTCTGTCATCAAACAGGACGTCCTACAACTCACTCTACATCCTTAAACTTTGTACGAAGAAGCGAGGCTTCGACCCAAATACCAACTTTAACCCTAAAACGTAATCCTAACCGGAGCTGTCTTTCCATGAAGTCCTGTTTAAACTATATTTTGAGCAGCTCGAACACTGAATTACTTTCCCGCAGATTCCCTTCCTTACCTTGCCGACCGCACGTCCTTGAGGTCTTCACCGTATCACCAAGCATGATAAACACACAGAGCCGTGGTGCGTTAATCAGTTTAACTTCCGATTTAACTCAAAAGCTCTTAATGTCCCAGCGCCATTACGGAGACGGCGATATTATGCAAGAACCACGCTGCCTTTCAACGTGATCGGCGACACATTTATATTGAAAACAGGCCGTAAAACGTGCGTTATAAATAGTCTCCGATGAATAAATTCACTTTGAGAACACACTCATTTCTGAATGTAATGAGCAAAATCATTTTCAATTAATGCTTCCCAAAAGCCCTTCATGTAGACATCAAACGTTTTATTTTCATTCAAAAAGCAACAACTTAACTTGCTACTGAATTACAGATATTGGTCCCGAAATGAAAAAAAAAATAATGCGATGATCTACGTATAATTTCATATACGAAAGAAGACATATAATCACATCTAAAATGTCTTACATTCCTGCATGTCCGATGGTAACGGCGGTCTGCTGGTCCTATTACTTTATATTATTTGACTATTTCATTTATAAATAGTTAAAATAAATGCATAGACACACGTACGCATACAACAAACATGGGGAAGGTACAAAACTTCACCACACCCCGGATTTTACAGGCAAACAGCCAGCTAAATGGCGTCTTCCAGATGTCCCTGATAAGAGAAAAAAAATCTCCTCTATGGAGGTCAAAGATTGTTTCGTCACTCATATAATTAAACCGAATGACAACCCGATCCGTACCGTACTGATACGGTAATCACTGTAACCAAATAATCAATGATAGTGTCCTTTACGAAAAAGCATAAAAGTACTTAAAAGAAAAGCTGATTCCCTGCTATAACAGGAAGGGGGCGCGCCAGCTCTTTGTTTTTGCATCCTGCAGTCCTGGCTCGCCTGGGCTCGGTTCGAGTGGGTCATTGCTCTGCTCATATGGGTCTGTAAGCGAGAGACCCGTATCTGCTGTGGAACAGCCTTGCGAGATATCACAAGCTTGGAGTGTAATTCTGAGGAGAAAATGAACTTACCGTGTTACTGAGACTGATTTGAGGGTGTAATTGGCACGTATAATGAGAGATACATCTTACATAATAATGAATAATAATTACAGACTAGTTTCATTAAGGATTCAAGGATTTATATTTGTCACCGGGACAGTCAGAGTATTACCTGCAGAGAAAAGAAGGGCAGTCAATGCCAGCAAATATAAATAATAATATCAAAAGAATAATGAGAAAAGAAAAGTACCTGAGTAATGAATATATAACAGAAGGGGCAATGCAGTGATGCAGTGGTTGGCACTGTTTTCTCACACCTGTGGGACCTGGGTTCGAGTCTCCACCATGTGTGTGGAGTTTGCATGTTCTCCCCATGTCGTCGTGGGGTTTCCTCTGGGTACTCCGGTTTCTCGAGTTACCAAATTCTCTGTAGGTGTGACTGTGTGACTGACTGGTGTGTGACTGTGCCCTGTGATAGGTTGACACCACATCCTGGGTTGTTCCCTGCCTCACACCCATTGCCCCCAGGATAGGCTCTGGGCCCCCACAACCCTGAACAGGACAAATGATTGCAGAAAGTGGAATGGTATGATAAATGCAAGCCACATTCAGCTGCTTTATCCTTAAGTACTGCAACATGAATAATTACTGGCTGATAAATCCTGAGTAAGTGTGTAGCTCACACATCAGACCATCTTCAGGTGTTTACAAGATGCAGATCTGATCACATGACACAGCTTTAATCACATGACACAGGTCTGCATGGCCTCAGATCTTGCATGATGCCTTTCAGCCCAAAAATCCAAAGGCTGTGATAAGCTGTGATTAAAGTTCAAGTTATTTAACTGGATTTCGATCTTTGTTAGTATATGGTGTGATAAAATGGCTTGTTTCTCTGTTTTGGCCTAGACAAAGACCCTGAGGGATTTACACAAATTCCTACATATTCATTCATTTATAAAACCACTTTTGGGACATAGAGAAGTAACTGGAAATTTCCACTGTTATGCAGGCCTTTGCTTTATCTTTAAGGCTGTCTCTGTGTTGCTTTTTTCCAAACTTGGCTCCAATCCCAAGTTTTTATGTCTGTAAATTATTCAGAGATAAGTCTCAAAAGGACATTAAGAACTTCCTGCATTTTGACAGAATGAATTGGAGAGTCTGCACCAGTTCCTAGCCCTCTATGTGGTGTCCTGTCTGCTGTTAAAGCCTAATCCATATTGTCCTGTAATTAATTCCAGCAAATAAACAAAATCTTGTGATTAAAGTTTTTGAAGGGTGGCATGGAAGCTCACTGTGTAGTGTTGTGGCCTCACACCAGCAGGATTGGGGGTTCAAATCCCTCCCCAGCTCTGTGTTTATGCAGTTTGCATGTTCTCCCCGTGTTTATGTGACTGTGCATCCCTCCCCAGCTCTGTGTGTGTGCACAGTTTGTAATAATAATGACACTATATTCTATAACAGTGATATATATGTAGGAAACAGCAAGCTTGATAGCAATTAGCAGTCACCCATAGCAGCACCCATGGAGCTGGGGGTTAAGGGCCCACAGATGAGGCTATATTGCTGAGCCGGGCTCGAACCCAGAGCCACACACTGTCCCCGTGGTTTGCATGTTCCCCCTTTGCTGTTCTTGGTTCTCCAGTTTCCTCCCCGGTCCAAAGACATGAAAACCAGCCAAGTGTCATGCTGGCCCACGTGGGAACCTGTTTACCACAGCTGGCGTGGTGAACCACCCCGCGGCAGCGCCCTCTGCCGTTTACCGCGGCTGGCGTGGTGAACCACCCCGCGGCAGCGCCCTCTGCCGTTTACCGCGGCTGGCGTGGTGAACCACCCTGCAGCAGCGCCCTCTGCTGTTTACTTACCAAACGAGCGGGGAGAGTACAGTCATCTGCAGGGATTTCTCTCAGGATGTTAGAAACATGACCCTCAAGCTCCAGAGATGTTTGAAAAAATGCCGACCTTGAGCAGCACTGCAAGGCCCATCAGCGAAACCAAGGAACTTTTCAGGATAAATATAAACATGTCAGCCCCCCCGTACACCTCAACATTTAAATACATACCACTGCAATGCAGGGACATTTAAAAGTGATTGGGTTTTCTAAACACTATGGAATATCTCCAAACATTTAATCATTGTATAACATCTCTCTCGTCACATCAGTTTGAGTAAAGCTAAAATGGATGTTGTTCTACATTTTACCATTTAAAACCTCAATATTAATGTAATTCTAACGAAATGTAGTTCTAATTAAATATTTTTCTTCCTAAACTAAAAAGATCATGTATAATTGTGGCTGCACTGTTCAATCAAAAAGTCAACAAGTCAGTCATGAGCTCTCAGTGTGAAGCAGCTTATAGCTCTCTGGTAACACAATGTCTGGCATATCATTCAGCCTTTATAGGAACCTTAATATATATTTTTATAAAGTTTTTCATGTTTTCATGTTATATTTTTTTTCCCTCTTTATGAATTTAAGTCAGACAGCCTTGGAGGTTCATAGATAAAGGTTCTGACTCAGAAAACAAATATTCTGACTGCTCTCTGTAATTGGGAGTTTCATGACTGAGCCGTTGGAAACAATGTGAGGGCAGGCAGGCTGGCTGTAAGGACGAGGGGCCGCCAATGCTTCGGGAACGAGGAGGACGGGGGCCCGCCTATCCTTCGGGAACGTGGAGGACGGGGGCCCGCCTATCCTTCGGGAACGTGGAGGACGGGGGCCCGCCAATCCGCCGGGAACTTGGAGTCTACATCTTCCTGCATGCGGAAGATAAGTTTGGATCTTCCTGCTGAAAGATTGCAAAGCGTGATCAAACAGGACAATGCTAGACAAGTCAATAAATGCTGGATGTATGACCTCAGGAGGCAAAGGTTAGACCTGAGCAGGACGGTAGGAGACTCTTAAAGAGAGTCCATGTGCCCCCTTTTAAACTCAAATCTCAATCTTTAAAGACTCAAATCTAATTAACAAAACAGCCACTAGATGGCAGTAAAACACAACCATCGGAAGGGCGATGTTGCCCGTGCATGCTTAACGTTCTTGCCCATTGGCCTACCAATAGGTGGGTGCATTCCCAAGTTTTCCAGGAAGGAAGTACTAAGAGATGGGTTAGGGCGACTAGCTGGACCGGTCCCTTCCATTACAATGGCTGGTAGTCTGACACCAGACTTTCTCTGTACTCAGGACAAATCTCTGACTAAAGATTTTTCTTTTTCTGCCATATGACTATCAATCACTTGTGGCACGTCTGAACAGTAAAGGCCTGTCTTCTGTATTGAATATATAAATTTTAATCACTCTAAGTTTATTACATACCATAGTTGATGCAAGCTGAACATTTCAAGGTGAAAAGCTGTTTGCCTTCGCTAGTTCCTTTTTTTCCGGAACAAATGAAAGCTTTGCCAGTGTTTTTGAAACCATAGTACCCCTCGGAAGTTATACCAGGCCATATTTATTGTTTGTTTTAATGGTATCTATGGTCTTTTAAGTCATGATTTTGATATGTTTTACTACCGTTTCAAGGTTGTCACGTGGAACGCGCTATGTGTTGTCTACATAATGGATAGGTAATATTCGGATGCATGACAAATATTACAGCTCACCATGAGCCAGCTGTAGCAAAAATCACTTATTACCTCTAAATAAAACTTGATTAAATAAAATTCTTTATTTAAATGTCGCCTATTTAGCAAAAGCATCTCAATTCACAACAGTTTTAGTTTAAGTAAAAAGGGACTTTTAAACATACATGATTTAAGAACAAGGTTTTACTATGAACAAAAGAGCGAAATGAATGAAACGGCGCAGGCGGCGAGCAGACCGTATAGTCGTATCACGATAATAGCGACAATTATTCTGCATGTTATTAAGTGCAATGAATAAGTCCTAATCTTTTCCCTCTTTCCCTTTCTTTCTTTTTGTTCCTTCTCTCATTCTTCTTTTCCCACAAGGAGGTGCAAACACTGGCCTTAACTTGGAGGACAACTCAAGCGGCATTCTGGTTACTGTAGTTTGCATGGATACAGCGCTCCACCAAGTCGTCTTTTGATGCATTGAAATCTCAGTTTATATCCGTCCTGCTCTAGTCTGTCTTTCCCCGGAGCACTTTCACACCCCCCTAGCATAATACAGAACTTCACACAAATACTTTCACTACAGTCCTATAGCGCAAACTTTGCACAAGTCTGGAGTCCTACTTCACAACTGGCGGAACTACAGCTCCCATAATTGTGCGCTTAGTTTCTTGAAACCGCCTTTCCCTACCTTCTTCCAAAGGAGGCTATATTGAGGGGAGGAAAAGGGACGGAGCTGCGTGTGCACATAGATCACCCTTTCTGGCTGTCAACTAGCAGAACACGCAGGGACTGAGACCGGGAGTGAGATCGGGGAAAGGGAGCGGTCCGAGTTGAACTGTAACACTGGATCCGTAAATAATAAGCTGGAAAACTGCGGGAAAGCGCACTTTGAAAGGCAGCACACACACACGCACACACACACACGAGAGCTCTTCCCAGGACGCAAACTAGGCGACTTTCATTACTGCGTGCATGAACTCCGGCTGGCCAGGACGGTCTTCAGAGAGCCTCCAAGCATTTCCACCTCTCATTTATGGAATATTTCTCGGCAAATCGGCTCGTGCCAGTTTGCCTTGTGCCTTTCTTGAATGTGACCAAAGGGAAAATATCCAGTTTTTTTACCTTTCCTTGAAAAGAAGCGCAGAGTCGGATTTGGGTTGGGAGAGTTGGGGCTACGCTGTCAGCGGCTCCCAGAGAGAAGGGTGGGTATCTACGGCTTTATGTAAAAACAATCAGTGCAACAAAGGTACATTGTATTTTTCTGTTGTTTTCCCTTCTGATTACACGGCGCTTAACCAAAAGATCATATTTCGTATAGGTGATCGCAAATTGCGGCCGCACTGCGCGGAAAACGGCGACAGCATGAGCGGGGGAGATGTGGTTTGCTCGGGCTGGTTGAGAAAGTCTCCGCCTGAAAAAAAGTTGCGACGTTACGTAAGTAAAAACTGCATCGATTTGTACCAATCGCCGATTTAACAGTAACGCGTGCGGCATCTCGCTGACCAAGTTCCCTGGAGCTGTTCTATCGCACATATATAGTTTTGATACAAATGAAATATGCCGACCAGTGTGTTATACCCCGAAACCCCGGTATTTACAAATACTCGCAAAACAATGTTGCAAAGCTGTAATTCCTGGTGTAAACTGTCACGAAAAGAGTATATCTACTACTAAGATCGGATCTAGATGGCATCGATTAGGTCAGATCAAAGGGGCTGTTTAAGCGCAGTTTGCCTGCTGCCGCATATTTACATAGGTAACACATAACCGTCTGTTTCGAAGAAACGCGAAGCAGGCAGCTGGCCGTCCCCGTCCAAATTGCGTCACGTCATAAATTATTAATCGCATCTATGTATCAAATCTTATTGCTCCATAGTGATGCAATCGATTTGAAATTGCACGGAATATGTTGAAAATATAATCGTTCGGTAGTTTTAATGGCAATGAAGATAGCAGTGAGTTGTGACAGATTGTAGGTTATTCTTAAAAATATATTACAAGCACTTTTCCAAAATAACGAAATCAGTTGTTAGGAATTGCTTGTTTAGTTTCATAATAAAAGCCAAGGAGTAGTAGCATGATATTATATATAGATGTATAGAAGGTAGTCTAGTACATAACACTAGCCTATTGTCGAAAGCCATTCAGTGCACGATATACATTAAAGCCTGGTATTTTTCCCGGCTGTTATTGTGTTGAACGATTGAGAGTCTAAAGGACATGTCTCCACTGCTAGCAGATTGTGTCGCATAATATGACCTCTCAGGTCCTCAAACACATAGTACCAAGTCCCCTCGCGTACCCACGCAGACAACCGTCAGTTAGGCGTCAGGAGCAGGAAATGACAGAGCAGCTGCCGCTCTAATTAGGGTCACTTCGGGGTTGGCGGGGCCTGGCGACCGGGACATCCCGTCGCATTGTGTCCCTGCATGATATGGAGCGTTTCGTAATGCCGGCTTTTATTCCTACGCTCCCCCATGGTTCCCAGGAACACTACACAGAAGCGCCAATTTTAAGAAACATCAGCATGGCAGGCTTCTGCTCATAGAGGACTATATAAATCATGCATGACCGCAAAGATAAAAATGAACTTTTAGCACTTTTACAGAGTGATATAATTTCGGCCTTCCCAAACTTGGATATGTTTGTTACTGTGATGGATTTTGGTTTGGTTTTATTATTTACTGGAAAGGTTAAGAATCGCATGGAGGTCATAGATTGATTGAGAGTCATGTTATAATAAAAAGATTCACGTCTCCTCTGATTGTCAAGTGTGATCTAGCTACTTATCTGGTGATTGCTTTTACCGTCTGCTGTGTGTCGTGTTCACTTCTCATATACAGTCCTTGACAAACGCTCATATTGGCTCATCTCGACTGTGACCTGCATTGTTTCCCCTGCTATTCAAGATTGCAAATGAGTCTCGATCAGAGTGACAATTGACAACACGCATCCCCTCCCGAATGGTCAAATCAAAAGTGCGGTGAAATGTACTTTAGGTCGTTTTTCTTTTAACAAACCCACCTGCGAAAATGTACGCTGCTTTACATAGAAACATATCTGCGATACTGTAGCTCAGTAAAGTCAGAGACAGGACCGGAAGAGTTATAAGATCGAAAAGCAATTTCCTGTTTAGCTTATTACGCTAACAGATTTGGTTTTGATGTTATGTACTTAAATTGAATTAATATTCGAGGTAGTTCCATGAGACTAAAGCCATTTTTCCTTTCCAGCGACGTGAGCGTGTTTGTTGGTTGTTTGGGTTCGTGATTTGCTGCGGTACCAGGTTAATATATAGTTGAAATGACCAGCCTCACGAACAGGACTTAAGGAATAACACGGAGCAATGTTGAATTGTTTTGTTATTTATTGTTGTTCTTTGTTTTTTCGTTATTAGGCCTATTATTATTATATTAATAACTTTTTAATGTTATTAACTATAAATCAAATGTGTATTTAAACTACCTGTAGGTCTTAAGATGTTGTGAAAATGTCTCATATTGGATCCTTGCATACTGACGATAAATGACGTCATGTAATAATAGAAACAGATTGTATGTCATTTAATTTTAATATTACCCCCTGTTGTACCTAAGAAATGACCATATCACTTATGTTGAATTTCCACTCAGTCACATATACACCCATAGGGGAAAATTACAAATATGTCCCGGAAAATTTATATTTGAAAGGACACCCCCCACTGCCCCCCAGCTGATCTATGAGTAGATTATCACATCCCACGTGAATACTGGCATTGTTAGTTTTCATATGCAGATTGTTTGCACTGAACCTCATTCCCCTGAAGACAGGGGGAAAAGTATCCTTGTTACTGCATTTTTTTCTTGTCATCCAAATATCTGCAGGTTACTTATCTGGATTTCCCACAATTACACTCTTTTCTTTCCCAGAATTTACACCAAACATTGAGAATTTTCAGCAGTCCATCGCAGTGCATGGAGGAGGCTTGATTGATGTTCATCCTGGCAGTGGAGGGTGGAGGTTCAGTAAATATACCGGCTGGCAGAGCACCGCCTCAGGGGAAGGTGGAGGTTTGATGTGTTCAACCTTGTGCTATACTGTGCCAGAGGAGATTTGATGGATTATTAGGCTTTGGAGGACCACCTGAGTAGAGGGTGGAGGTTTGATGAAGACTCAGCCTTGGGGAGCTCTGCCCCTGGTAGAGGTGTGATGAAGGTTCAGCCTTGGGGAGCTCTGCCCCTGGAAGAGGTTTGATGAAGGTTCAGCCTTGGGGATCTCTGCCCCTGGAAGAGGTTTGATGATGGTTCAGCCTTGGGGAGCTCTGCCCCTGGAAGAGGTTTGATGAAGGTTCAGCCTTGGGGAGCTCTGCCCCTGGTAGAGGTGTGATGAAGGTTAGCCTTGGGGAGCTCTGCCCCTGGTAGAGGTGTGATGAAGGTTCAGCCTTGGGGAGCTCTGCCCCTGGTAGAGGTGTGATGAAGGTTCAGCCTTGGGGATCTCTGCTCCTGGTAGAAGTTTGATGCGCATTTGGCTTTGCAGCAGGCCGACTGCTGTATGCTAGTTTTGCGCACAATGTTGGCTCTTCATTAGTGCACTACGGTTTTGCCACAATAAAGGATCAAAAGGTTTTAAATCTGCAGATCTAAAGTTTTCAGAAATATTTCATGCAGATCTAGGCCCACGATGCAAACGAAGAACTGAAGTGGGCTTTGAATTTTTCAGGAACAGAAGATAATCTGTTTAAAATCTGTGCTGAAATTGTCATGCATCCATGATTGTATGGATGTACAGGATCTCGGATATTAATCCTGAGTGTAATTATGCAAATCCACACCTTTCCATTGTTGTAATGTTTCTGCTCTTAGGCCTGTACATCACATACCATGTAACCAGTTCCTTCAATTTGCCAAAGAATTAGCAATCAAAGAAATATTGACGTCCTGATGTAACGGTTGGCTGGGGCCCGGGCAGCGTAAGCGCTGAGATCGCCTTTCACTCTGCAGAGCAGCCATGCAGACGGTCGCCACGGAGACCGAGGCACCGCCCCATCAGGCTGTGGTCAGCGTGAGGGTGGGCATCTGGGAGAGTGCATTTTGGCGGGGGGGGGGGGGCAATTCTGTTATCATTTGTCGTTGTCAGAGGGCCCTTTCTACCAGACAGTCTCACATGAATGGCCAGAGATGGCGCTGTCTACTTCTTGCGACTGGGCTGATGTTGTGGTGATGTGAATAATCCGGCATTCTGCTGGAGCTGCCATGTGTTTGTACTGGCTGGTGTCTGCCGAATGGGGCGGCTGTCAATCAGAGCATGTGAGGACCAGCCAGAAGAGCAGACACTTTGTGGAATTTCCTGTCAGAAACACTCCCAGCATCTAAGCTGCCACGTCAGATACTCGCTCTCTGCACCTTCTCCAGGGTGATGCTCTACTGTTAAATGCAAAGTCATATTTTATCCATTTAAAAAATACAGGTTCCTAAATAATGATGGCGCCCCCCTTTTGTTCTGGCCAGGGATGGTCACTTCCTTCAGTCTGGGAGTTATAAGTTCAGTCTTGTTGCGTTTTAAGTGGATGAAAGCAGGCCCTGCCCGTCAAGCATGGACACGCCCACATCCCTGCCTTTGTAAACAACGTCTCGCATGCAACGTATCGATGTCTCTCACACGCATCCATTTAAAGCTACATAATCTCCCAGATTGTGCCGCATGCATTATGCATTAGAGCGTGTGCGACAATTCCCCTGTGTGTCTGCAATTGCGCCAAGACTCATGCATGCACTGCTCACAGGGAAATCGTCTACGGAGGGCTGGGGGGAGCTTGCGGTTTATCCCAGATCTCGTGCATCCAGCCCGATACTTCTTTGTGCTGTAGAAGATGAAGATAATTGTTGGAAAAACAAGAGCGGGATGCCTCTCCTCCAGGGTGGTGGGGGGGCTGCTCCTCAGGGTGGAGGAGGGGCGGTGGAGCCAGCCTGCTTGGCGTCTGTCCGCTCCTGATGTGCTCTGGGCCTCTGCTTCTCCAGAAGGGTGGGGGCTGCTGCAGATTCAGCATCATATGATGGGAGAAGCCACTCTGGGGGGCGGCAGGGAGTTCTCACCAGGAGTAAAATGGGGAGGGCTCACCAGGAGTAAAATGGGGAGGGCTCACCAGGAGTAAAAGCAGGGGTCTCACTAAGAGTTAAATGGGAGGGGGGTCTCACTAAGATGTGTAGTCTCACCAGGAGTAAAGGGGGGTGGGGGGCAGCATGCACTATAGCTGTTTAAGCCTATGTTGAGACTAGATGACTTAGTTGAAGTTCCCTTATTAGTTGAATTAGTTGAAATTCCCTTATTCCCGGGTCTGTTAAAGCAGGTTCATTTGGTGGAGAGCCCTTCATCAGAACCGCTGGGCTTTGATGCAGAAACACAGAATCGCTTTGCTTCTGACTACCCTACACACCAACACACACACACACACACACCCAAAAAGCCCTCTGAGCTCCTGCCAGGGGGGGCAGGTCTGAATAGGAGATGTGAAATGCCCCTACCAGCCTCGGCAATCTCACACGTAGCTGTGAGGGAGGGTGGTCGGGGGTGTGTGGGCGGGGCCTGTGGCAGCCGCTGCTCTCCGCCGCCCCAGGACCGGGCCTCGGGTCGGTGTGGCGAGAGGAAACACAGCAGGAGCAAGGGAGACACACTTGGTTCCTCTCCTTGCCCCAGCTGGATGCCTGAATGATGCTCTTCTATCATTTCTTCTGAACCTATACGATGCTGAGAAGGTCTGTAAAACCCTTTTTCTCGTCGTTCTGTTTCCTAATGTGGGAGAAAGAGGAATCAGCTCAGCGTCTCCTCAGTGAAGCCTTTTTAGATAAGGAGGTAAATCTTGGGAGGTGATGTATGGTGCAGGCTTTGGAAAGGTACACATTTGCAGTCTGACCTGCTGCTGGCTTGTAGGTTGTTTCTGTTCTTTCATTAGCCTGAAAGTGTGACATTTAAGCTCAGATTAATCACTACTGCTTTTTGACTACACTGCTAATAGTTTTCTATAGAGTGTGTTGGTCCACGTTTTTAAGGCTAAACTGTAACCTTGGGTTACTCTGTGTTTGGCTTTTTTTTTACCCCCAGTCTGTGTTCAAACTCCTGTCTGGTTTATCCCATTTACCTTTGTTGTTCTAGCCCTCAGAAGCAAATGCGACTTTTTGGGAGGTTGGGTTGTGGAGGAGGGACCTGCCTGTTCTTCTTTGAGTGGACCTGCAGCAGGATGACTGTGGTCGCACCTCAGGGACTTTCAATCAAGCAATGGAGCATCCTGAGTCTGCTGGCCAGGTTCAGCACCCCTTGAAGTTGCGGGCTAATTCATGGGGGGTTATCAGCATGGACGATTGTGAGCATGTTTCTTTAGGTGAGATTGCAGCCTGTGCTGGGGGGGGGTTTCTGCCACCAGGCTGCCCAGGTGCTGCCTGTATGAACACAGGATTTGGCAGTGGGCAGGACGGGGAGATGACATGGCGCTTAGTCAATGGTGTCCACTTCCTGTGGGACCGGGGTCATCGCAGCAGGGTCTCACTCTGAGGCGGGGGAGCTACCAGGAGCCTGCGTGGCACAGATCAGCACAAGGAGGCCTGCTTCTGTTTACCTTCCACAGCAGGCCTCAGCGAGCAGTCGTTATGGTGCTGGGGGTTTCACACTGTGGTGACATCAGCAGGCTTGCCCACCACTCCCGGGTTCTTGGTGAATTTTAAGCCAACCACAGCAGTCTTTCGGCCTCGTGCCTCCTGCCCCACCTGAAATCTGTGCCAATGCCAATGCCAGCCAGGCCTGCCTTCACTGTCTTGCTTAGCTCTTGTATGGCATGAGGTTTGTGTGAATTGGGAACTTACAGGCCATATGCGAGACAGGAGACAGGGATAAAACCCTAACCTCCCCATGACCCAGACCAGGATAAACAGTCAGAAGATGGATGGATGGACGGATAGATGGATGGATGGATGGATGGATGGATGGATGGATGGATGGACGGATGGATGGATGCAGAGACTTCTACTTAAGCTGCTCCTGCTACAAAAGGTCACCACAGTGGAGTCCCTTCTGAAATGTTCCCCTACATCCAAAAGGACTCTCTTCCACTGTGTATCCAGGATCCAGGTTCCTGACCCCACCCCACCCCCCAGCAGAGTGAAATGCTTGAACCCTGACTGGACCGGGTCGTTTGGCAGGGGGGCTTGTGCTCTGTAAATATTTTGCATTTAATGGTAGTTTCAATTATACACTGGAAATAAACACATTCTAGTTAAACTGCCAGGATAATTTCTAAGTAAGTGACTGTTGTGATAAAATGGAGTGAGAACATCCTTCCTTGTTCTGGTTTGGCGAGATGAGGGGGGATTTCCTGATGAGGATGCCCCCCCCGCCCCCTTTGATCATGCACTGCTCCAGAAATAGCTAGTGTAGCACGTCCTGTAGCATGGCTGCCTCTGCGAAGGATGACCAGCAGCTCGTAGGGAGTCCCATTCCTGCAGGTCTGTGAGAGGCCCCATTTCCTGCAGCGGAATATTCTGGTATTTCGGACACGAGCTCGACCCTGTGGCCATTACAAAGGGGGCCTGCATTTCTGTGTCAATGGCTCCACACTGCGTGAAGCTGTCGTGAAACCCTTTAGCGATCCTGACTCTTGGTCTTGGTCAGGGCAGCCTGACATTTTCCTGAATGCCGTGTTAAGAACCCGCTGGGAGTCCCAGGGCGCCCCGTCTCCTGATCTCCCGTCCCTCCCGCTTACCCCGGACCCGCCAAAGCCGCCGCTCGCTGTCAGCTGGCCTTGCCTTTCACCCAAGCCCTGATGTGAAGCCGGTTGTGCTGTTTTCTTTTAGCTGCTGCGCCCCGCCCTTATTGATCTCTTTGCCACCCAATCGATGAGCAGGGAGCCCCTGCCCAGCTGCCTCTCTCCCCGCCCCTGTCCCCCCCCCCCCCCCCCCCC